>VZRS01006518.1:201375-215673 GCA_013398055.1 Ifrita kowaldi
TGGGTTTTGTCACATTTATTTATTTATTTATTTATTTTTAAGAATTCAGCGAGCTGGAGGAGATTTTATTTATTTCTTTGACTTGCTTTTATTTTATCTGCGAATCAGAAAATTTCTGTGGCTCGCAGGGAACAAAGAGAGGTACAGTTTTTAATGACTTTGCTGGGGGTAGCCTCGCAACCCTGCATTAGCTCAAATCAAAATGCGCTTTCATCCTCATTAAGAGCCGCATTTATATTTTCCCTTAGTAGGGAATATTTCTATTTACACACACAGAGCTTTATATGCATATATATAAAGATATGTTTGTGTGGAGCTAGATGGAGAGATATATTCATTCTAGTGAAATTATACTAGAAATGCAGTTCATTCGGGGATATTTAAATCACTGGGAATTTGGCAGGGGTCGGGCCCTGATTATTTTCTTTCGGGTTGGATGACAAGCGATTGCAAATGTGAGCCCTGGCAAGTGCTCCGAGATCTAATCGCTCCGCGGAGCCGAGCTCGAGCTGATCCCAGCGGCTTCCAGAGGGGGAACGGATGCTCTGCGCGGCTCTCCCAGCAAATCCCCGTGGTGTTGATGCTGCAATTATAGCGAGGGTATTAAATCCGTCCCCCCCGCCGCCTCCTTCGGCAGCTCCCCCACCCCCCGGAGCAGCCGAAGGGGCTGGAGGAGGGAGGTTTTTATTGCATAAGGTGGGGATGAGGAAAAGGAGGAGGGTTGGTGGTGTGTGAAAAATCATCTTAAGGACTTTCCCTGTGTATTAAGAGAAAATCCCATCCAATTATAGCATTACTGGAAAGAACCAAACACTGCGACTTTCAAAGGAGGGGATTTCTCTGTCTTTTCAAGTGAAATTGCTCACACTGCAGACAGGAACACACACACGCACACACACTCACACAGCCTGGGCGTGGGGGTCCCGGCAGAGCGGGGCGGAGGATGGGGCAGGACACACATCCCTCCCTTCCAGGGATGGCCGAGTTAATCTCCCCTCCTTTTGTTCCTGGGGGGAGAGCTTTAAACATCCCCCAAAGCCTCTGCCCCTCCCTCCAGGAAGCACCGGGCAACTTTACCTGAAGGTACAAATTCAGCCACTCTCCCTTTTCCTCTTTGCTCTGCAGCTGCTGCTCGGGGAGGATGGAGATAATCCACTTTGTCAGAGGCACGCACACACACACACACACACACACAGAGCCGGGACGGGGTGGGTTCCTCCACCGCTGCTCGCTCTGACGCCAGCAGCTTTTAATGACGCTGATAAAAAGGTACTGGGGTGTGGAGCGGTTGTTCCCAGCCCCAGGAATGCTCCCGGTGATTGGTTATCTATTAGCAGCCTTACTTCTGAACCTCCGAGGGCCAGATTTTGCAGGCCATCAGAATGGGTGAAAAAGCTGCCACGGGCCTTGGGGAGGCAGGACAGCCTGGGGGAGGTGGCACTGCTGGCGTTCGGCTGCCCAAATCCACAGGGTTTTCTCCCAAGGGCTGATTTAGGGCCGGGCTGATCCATCTTTGTCCCGAATATTTGTGCATCACTCAGATGTTGTGACGGGCAGGACCTGGCCATCAGTGCAGTGACAGCAGCATGGCTTTGGCTTCTTCTCTCCTGGATTTGCTCGTCAAGATCCGGAGAGTTTTGGGGGAATTTCTGAGGGAAAAAGTTGCCCAGAGAAGCTGTGGCTGCTCCTGGAAGTGTCCAAGGCCAGGTTGGACAGGGCTTGGAGCCCCCTGGGATAAGTGGGAGATCTTCCTGCCCATGGCAGGGGGTGGGATGAGATGATCTTGAAGGTCCCTTCCAACCCACACCATTCCAGGATTCTGTGATTCCGCAATAATCCTGCTGCAAAAGGAGGAGTTGGACAACCTCAGTTATCCCACTGGCACAGGGAAAAGGGGATGGGAGGACATGGACTCATCGTCACGGGGCTGGAATGCCTTGTGAGGGCATCGCTGGTTCTGTCCTGCTTACTCACGGCGGTGGCCCAGCTGGCATCTTCAGGGGCCGCTTGAGCGTGTCAGGAGGGCTGGATTTAGAAACGTGAGCGACTCCCAGGGCAGGCAGCCACCACAGGGAACAGCTGCGCTCACCCACGCTCAGAAAGGGCGCATCCCGGATGCTCCCATCCCAGAGAGGGCTGTGGAGAGGCATGAGGGGCCAGGAGGGAGCTTTGGAGGGATCCAGACCGCTCACACTTCTCAAATACCCCATGTGTCACTTCTGCTGCTCTCCTTCCCCCCGTGGCCTCCATGGAAGAGGTTTGTCATGGCTGCAGGATGGGAAGATCGCCCTCATGCAGAGCAATCCAAAACCAGGGAAGGCTCCTTGTGGGGAAGAAGGTTTTTCTTCATTTTAGTGGAGGATACCAGTGCGTTTCGCCCCTTCCCTCTTTCCTCTCTGAACTCTCACTGGTAAACTCTGATTATTTTTCTGCTTTTCCAAATTTCAGCTGGAATCGGCTCTGGCTGGGCTGTGATTGATCTTCCCCACTCACAATTTACTCACACTCTGCCCTGCTCACCGCCCTCTGCTCTCCAGGGCTGGCACAGTGGGACAGAGCCACAGCCTGGTTTTCCTGCTGTGCCCAGAAGGCCACACCGAGGCTCGCTGGGGGCACTGGGAGCTCCAGTAACCCCCCACCAGGCAGCTCTGCGACCCTCCCCAAAGCCAGCCCTGGTGTGGAACCCCCAGATATCAAAACACAACATGGGAGACCCAGACACCAAAACACAGCTCAAGCTCTTCTGTCTTATTGATGGGAAATTATCCAAGTGCTGGGATTCTGGATTCCTGGGAACTGGGGTGCTGGAGGCCAGGCTTTGTCATGGGCCTGTTCACTTGTGCCACACCATTCTGCTTCACTTCCTCACTTTTAATGTCCCTGGAGACTGAGATCCATCTTGGCCGTGCCATCCCCACGTCCAGGAGCCACAGCAGCACAAAGAGTGACAATTTGGGTCCATATCCACCTTGTCAGTGTGGGGAACGAGGCAGGAGACGGGCAGCATCTGGCTCGTGGTGTGACTCGGTGGCAGAACTGGTGGCAGGGTGGCTTGTGGTGACAAATTCGTGTCCCCTTGTCAAGACAGGCCCAGCTGGTTTGGCTGTAGCTGCTGCCCAGGCCTGGACCTTGGTCCCATGCTGGAGATGGAGTTTTTTACTAAAAGGATTCCACTTTGCCTCCCCACCCTGTCCAACCCTCCTTGGCTGCCCCCGGGGTCATGGAGACCTGAGAAACTCATCCCAGTGCGGACACCGGCCTGTGGAAGTGGGGTGAGATCCTCCTGGAGCTGCATTCCTGCGTTTGGGATCTGCTCTGGACTCATCTCCAGAGAGCTGGAGCTGGCTGAGATGCCCACAGGCCATCGCTCTTTCCCTGGGCCCTGGAGAGGCACTGATAGCACTGAGCAAATCAGGGGCAAATTTGGGCGTGTTTCTCAGCTCTTCAGGCTTCAAAGAGATGTCCTCAGCTGGGAGGGGGCAGCAGACATGAAAGGGAACAGCAAACATTTGACATTGCCTGAAACACCTCTGGCTGGGGCTGCGATGTGTCCAGGTTATTCCATGCGTGACTGGAATTTTGGCTGCTCATGGATTCCCGTTTAAACATTTCTGTGTAAATGTATTGTCCTGTGATCCCAGGGCTCCTAAGGGAAGCGGAGGATGGATAAGAGCATAAAATCCAGTGCTGGAATGTCCCCAGGAGGGCAGGAGGGATCGGATCTTCCAGCTGGATGGAGGCAGAGCACCCAAAGAGCTGCACTGGGGTGCCCCAGACCTTTAGCCCAGCGGAGCAGATCTGCCATGGGCGGTCACCCTTTCCTTCGGAGTTTGATGCACAGACTTTTATTCTTCTGCCACCTCACCTCAGGTGGGAAAAATGTTATTTTGAGGAGGGTTCCCTCTCGTGTTTTGTGTGCCCCCAGTTTTTCCACAGGCACCGCTGCTGACCCTTTCTTCCATTCCAGGCTCTGACAAACACGTCCTGGCCACCACGGAGCTGCTTTTGGAGGGCAGTAGGTGACGAAGGCAGGGCTTGAACGGGTGGTGGTGGCTCTGCTCCTGCCCTTGTGCCGTGGCTTTGTCCCAGCTGCATTCCCCTCCCTGGGATGGTCACTTCTTTAGGACAGGACACATCTCCTGACAGGGCCTGAAAGACAGCGAGACTCAAGGAGGGACTTGGGGCTCTCTGCCACCTCTTCCTGCTTCTTCTCTCCATCTCCTGTCTCCTGGCCACCGGGATGAGGCAGAGCCACCTGCCCTGCCCGTCTCCCGCGGCAGAGGTGGGGCTCTCACCGGTGTAGCTTTGGCCCACCTAGTGGTACAGCGGGAGAACGAACCTGAAGAGAGAAACGGAGGGGTGAGAAGCGCACCCGGATCTGCAGCACCGGGGCTCTGCTTCCCTTTCCCCACCCCAGAGGAGCTGGCAGGCACCAAAATAGGGGATGTGTCCGTGTCCCGGGTGGAGACACTGGATTTTCAGAGAACTGGTGGGTAGAAGGGTTGGAGGGACTTGCCCTGCAAGGCGGGAGGATGGACGGTGGGTGCTGCCTCTTCTCTGGCCCCCTCCGTGCATGGCCGGTGCTCTGGGCTGGTGTCACCAGGCAGCTCTTTCCTGTCCCCTGCCCATCAACAGCGGGGACAACATCGCCCCGGCCCTGACCTGCCCTGGGGCAGAGCAGGTTCCCAGGCAGGCACAACATCTTCTGTTGGCCATTGGGAATGACGGGGACTTCACCCAAGGGTCCCCCGGTAAGGGACAGCAGAAGGGAATCGACCATGGGGCTCCAGTTCTGCCAGACTGCAGGAGAGTCAGGAAGCCCAAGAAGTCAGTGCCACGTCTTTGTCCAGATGAACACTCCCTGTCCTCGTCCCTTCCTCCCAAACCTCTGAGCTGGTCACTGCCATCCTTCACAAGTGTCCAAGGCCAGGTTGGATGGGGCTTGGAGGAGCCTGGTCTGGTGGGAGGTGTCCCAGCCCATGGCAGGGGGCAGGGAACGAGGTGATTTTTAAGGTTTCTTCCATTCCTTCTTTGGTTCTGTGGCTCTGTGATCTTCTCCAGAACTTTCCACAACCTCTTGGGGTCGTGGCAAGGGGAACCAGTGCTTGGCTGATGGTGAGGGAGACTTTTCCAGGTGGTCTCCACCAGCAAAGTCACTCTGTGGAGATCATCCTCTGAAAAACAAGAGCTGCGGAGGATGATTTGTGGTCTTCCTTACAGGATGGAATTTGGGGAAAACCAATTTATTTTGAAGGCAAACCAACCATTTGAAGGCAAATCTGAGTCCATGAGGAGCAGTCCTGCTTTTCTGGCACATTGAGAACTGCAGAATCATAGAGGAAATCACCCAAAATACGAACTGAGGATCCTGACCAGCGGCAGTTTTCCTCTCAGGAAATCCAATAAACGTAGACGTGACCCGAGCCCTGCGTGTGTGTAGTGTGTGTTTGCTCGTGTGGAATTTCTCCAGGCCAGATTCAGATTAAAAACCCATTAATCAGCGGTGGAAGCTGATAATCTCGAGGGCCCCAAACCTGCTGTGAAGTGTACAAACAGCCATTCATAGGAGGGTGGGTGCCACTGAAGGAGGAAATGAAATCTTTCCAGGAGAATAATAACGTTAATAATACCGCTAATAATAATAATAATAATAATTGTCACCTGCTTGCTTTGAGAGAAGCATTTTAGGGTCAGGTATTTGGGCTCCTGGGGAGAGCAAATCCTGCATCCCTTTCTGGACACATCCCTATTGCCAAGTCTCAGCCTCTAAAGGGCAAAGGTGCACATCCTAAGGGGCTCAATTCCTTGGAAGTGGAGAGACTTTGGTGAGTGGAGAGAAACCTCCTTTGGGGGTCCTCATTTTCTGCCCCCCTTTAATTAACTACATCATGAACTATCTTCGCCTAAATGCCCCAAATCCAGAAAGCTGAAGTCCAGCATTAATTGGAATTAGATGATTTTTAACGTCCCTTCCAACCAAAAATGTTCTATGATTTTACGAAGATTTCCTCCACACTCACGCTGAGAATAAGGATTGGCTTTAAAATCGCAGTTGCTTTACTGTGCTCCATCTGATTTCTCTTTATTTATTTTGAGGGTGGAGATATACATTGGATTAGGGGGAGAAAAAAGAGAGGAAAGCCAAGTGTTTGTGAGACAGAAAGAACAATAAGAGGAACAGTTATTTATTAAATCATGGATGCACTGATGTTGAAATTTTCTAATCCCTTTCTAACACCCAATTCAAATCACTCCTTTTCAAAGGGCTGGCCACACTCCTGCTGCAGGTGCAAACAAAGGAAAAAACAAATTTAAAATTTAAACCAGAATTTGATCCCTTTGTGAACTCGCTCCTAACCCCCCTCTTTGAAACTCAAGTGATAGCATCGCTCGAGATGAATGTTGGGATTCAGCCTCGTGTTTGCAAATCAATATGCATTTTAAACAGGGATTACTCTGGGCTGCTGACAAGCACTGGACTGAAAAACTGCCCAGACTGGAGTGTCTTCTCTTCAGCCACAGAGCAAGTTAATTAAGATACATTAAAATTACTAATAGGAACGTGGGGTACAGTTTGAGAGCACAGGAGCATCTACTGCTGCTGCCTGATATTGCAGCAGTGCCTTGGTCAAGGTCTCCGAACCTTTTAAATGTGTTTTAAAACTGCAGAATGTTAATTCTTTTTTTTAAGATTAATTTTTTTTTCGGCATTAAGGTTTTGTTTTTTTTTTTTAACGGTTTAATGGGAAATATCACAGTGGCAAAGTTGTGGTGGCGTGGTGCACCCACAGGATGGGGAAGGGGAGCTTGGAGGGGGCCAGGGCTGTGCCACGAGGTGGGAAACGGTGAGATAGGAAACAACGAACAATGAAATAAATAATGAGCAAGGGAATATCTCCCATGCACCCCAAAATTCACTGTCAGGGGCTGGCTGGGGGGTTGCCGGGTGCTTCGCTGCAGGAGACTCTCACGCCGAGAGAAAAAGAGTTCTTGCAAAACGAGTGGGAAGAAAAGATCTGCCTGCACCCAGGGGAGGAAGAGACCAGAAAGATTTGGCTGAGACAGTTAAAAAAAACCCACAAAACCCCACCAAGGTGCTAAAACCTCAGTCAAGTGAGGTGTTGACAAGGGATCCCGGTTGATAAATAAACAGAAAGGAGCTCTCTCTTGCAAAGCCTGAATGACAAAGAGCGAGAACCAGGAGCTGGAGAGTGTCCCGCACCATTTTCATCACAAAAGCTGATGGTGGGGGGCAGGTTTTAACACGGCAACAAGTCTGACTTTCTCTCCCTTTCTCCCTCCTTTTTTTTTTTTTTTTTTTTCCCCCTTTTTTCCCCCCCTTCCCCTCCCTCTTATAAACAAAGAGGACAAGAGGTCATATCCCCGGGGTTTAAAGAGCCACTTCTCCCCCTTCCAGGGAGGGTGGATGTTCTTTCAGCCTGTTTACAAATTAGTCAAAGTTATGATGTCTCAATGCGCTTGCCGGGTGGCCACCTGTCCCCGGCTCCTTTCTGGTGCCTTTACTTCGTGTGCAGGAGTGACACCTGCAGATGGTTTCTGGCCCAGCATCCAAATCCATGGGTTAAAACGGGGCAAAACGCCACGAGTCAGGTTCCGTGCTGCGGTGTAAGGAGTGGGGGAGGTCAGTGCCTGGATCTGCGATGTCCACAGGAGGATTTGGGGAAGGGCTGAGCTCCCAGGCAGGGGCGTTGATGGATTTGGTGCTGTTCATTCCTAGGGGGGAATGAATTTAAGCTGAAAGAAGGTTTAGATTCGGTATTAGGGAGAAATTTTTGGTGGTGAGGATGGGGAGGCCCTGGCACAGGGTGCTCAGAGCAGCTGTGGCTGGCCCTGGATCCCTGGCAGTGTCCAAGGCCAGGCTGGACATTGGGGCTTGCAGCAACCTGCGATAGTGGAAGGTGTCCCCGCCCATGTCAGGAGGGTTGAAACCAGATCATCTTTCAGGTCTTTCCCAGCCCAAACCGTCCTATGATCCTCTGATTCTATTGAGGGAATTTTGCCATGGAATTTGGAGCATTTGGAAGCAAAATCTGGGGCTGCATCTCTCTGGTTTGCTCCCAACCTCGTGTTTACAGCACCAAAATCGAGCCCACATCCTCCCATTCTTCCCGCTGCTTTAAAAAGCTGTTTCCAAGCCCTGGGCATGAAGCAGCATGGCTTTAGCAGCAAGAAATTCAGTGGGAAATGCTGCTAATGGTGCTCGGTGCGCCTTCCCCCTTGCTCTGTGGGCTCTCTGATAAGGGCTGAGCTCCCTTTTCTCCCAGGGGAAAGGAGGCAAACGCACTAATAAGGTTGGTTTTTTTTTCCCTCCCCTACCTGTGCCCTTATTTTCATACAACTTAATCTCCCCGAAACTTTTATCTTCCTGCCAGCGTGGGCTGGGATTGGCCGAGGGGGTTCAGAAGTTGGAGGGGTGGAAACGAGCGGATGGAGACGCTCGACATAATCAGCTAAACCAAGTTTCCCAAGGAAACCAGACTTCAAATGCTTCACAAGTCTTGCAGGAGCTGCTTACAAATCCCGGTCATGAGCCAGAACCCCCAGTGCCAGGCACTGTACGAACATATTCCTGCACACAATCCTTTCCCCAGGCCAGCGCTCAGGAGTTTAAAACAAGGAGTTTAAGGCACGTCGAGGTTGGCAAGCGCCCGCTTTTCAATATGAATGTGGAGCAACTCCCTTAATGAGGGTTGGATTTGGCTGCAGCCTGCAAGGGAGCAGAGCTGGGCTCTGCTGGAGTTGGTTTTTTTCATGGGAATGGCAAGGAAATCACAGGGCTTGATGAACTTTGCCTCTTAACAGCCCTACTTGGCTTCGGTCCTGCCCAGAAATCCTGTTGGCTCCGCGGAGTAAGGAAGGAGTAAAATCTGCAGGGCTTGGCCCCATTGGCAGTTGTGCATTTTTTAAAATTTTTTTTATAGCTATATGAAATTTTTTTAAAAGAAAAATATGGATTATACTCTTTCTCTGCAGGTAGGAAAAGTGCTTGGGTGTTCACAGGGCACTGGGTCACCCATGTGCCATTGCCCTGCTGGTGTCACACCAGAGACGAACTGGTCCAGAGTCTGGAAAATGCCTTTACTTACCAAGGCAAGTGTTAAATCCCAGAGCTGCAGTGGGACAAAAAAGGTCATTTCTCCTTTTAGGCACTGGTTGAGCTCCTGCAGAACTTCCCAGGAATCAGTGGACAGGAGGAGAAAGGAACTTTGTGGCCACAGCCCCGTGGCAGGAAGGAACTGCACAGTGTCGGGGGTATTTGGGTGAGTTCAGAAGTCCTGGCTCTCCTGGGAGGGTTTGGCCAGTCTTTTCCCAGCCCTGCTTTTCCTAGGAAAGGGAGTGCTGCTGTCCCATCCCGGAGTTTGGTGGCAACACTGCCTGAACTGGAACTGGATCTTGGGCCAGCGGGTAGGGAAGCGCTGCAGGTGGTTCATGGGTGGAGTTCATCTCTGTGAGATGTTTCCCCATCCTCTCCTCACCTTCTGTCCCCCTCAGTGGACTCCTGGGTGCTGATGTTGCACAAATCTGACCCTGTAAATTTGGAAGACATCAAGAAGTTTCCACTCCAGACATCAGAAATCAGCTCCTTCTACCTCTGCTTCCTTCTCCCAGAGCTCGTAAGATCCTAAGGAATCAAATATATGTGGAGTCATGAGTTACTTTCCAGTTTCTGAACTTTTAAATATAGGTGGGGAAGGTGTTTTCTGAAATGTTTTGCCCACCATGAAATTTGATGTATATTTGCACCAGAAGCTGTTGTGTTGTGAATAAACCCCAAAATACCATCCAATACTGAGGTATTTGGTAACTACTTTGGGAGATGCAGACATTTGGGGCAGCAGTGCCTGAAATGGAGAGGCTGCCAGGTATGTTCAGGTGGGGTTGGCAAGCTTGGTCATAAAGAATGCAAATTTTATGAAATATTTTTAGTTTTGGAAGAAAATCACCGTTTTAACGACTCCTTGAAGCTCTTCTGAAGAGCTGGGGGATGAGGCCGTTGGGACAAGTCCCCATCAGCTCAGTCAAGGGAAGGTGTGGAGGAGCTGCTGGTGGGAGAGGACAAGAAGCCACCTTGTCCCCCTGCCTTTTTGTCACGTGTCCCCACCCAGGGGCTGCCTCCCAGCAGAACCTGGACACCTCCCAGGATCACAGGAGTTGGGAAAAACCTCTGAGGTCATGGAGTCCAAACCTTAACCCAGCACTGCTGTGTTCACCATGAACCCCCAGGTGCCGCTTCCCGCAGTTTTGGACGTGGCAAAGTCCCTGGAACTCCCTTGGTTGTGAGGGACAGGGAATTTTTAGGATGGGGGGAGGAAATGAACTCTAAGGAGCTTCGTGCCCTCAACCACCACAGCACAACTCCTGAGCTGGCCCTGACCTCAGGTTTTTAGGGTTTACCTGAAAATCCTTCTCAGGGCTGTTGTCCATCGTGGGACACCTTCCACTATCCCAGGTTGCTCCAAGCCCCATCCAGCCTGGCCTTGGACACTCCCAGGGATCCAAGGGCAGCCACAGCTTCTCTGAGCCACCTCTGCCAGCGTCTCACCACCCTCAGAGCAAAGGATTTCTCCCTAATATCCCACCTAAATCTACTCTCTTCCATTTTGAAGCCATTCCCCTTGTCCTGTCACTCCAGGCCCTTGTAAATAGCCCCTCTCCCTCTTTCCTGTCACCTCCCTTCAGGTCCTGGAAGGCCACAATGAGGTCATCCCAAAGCTTCTCTTCTCCAGGCTGAACAATCCCAGTTCTCTCAGCCTTAACACCAATGACATCCCAAAAAAACTACACCACCACATCTCCCTGGGAGCATGAAAACATCCAGCAAAGTGCAAAAAAAACCAAAAAAAAGGCTTTTCAAGCATTTTCAAGCTTTCTGTGTCACCTTGGATGTAGAAGTGGCTTCTCACCTCCTTTAGACTGAAGGGTTACCATAGATTATGAATATCGGATGGATTCTCCAGGGTTCAGGGTGATTGTGGCTTGTGGAGAAACCAGCAGCTGTCCAGAATTAAAAAGAAACAGCAAAACCAGGAAGAAACCCCCGAATTCTGCTGAAAGAAATGGAAAGATGAAGAGATGGGAAGAGCAGGAAAAAGGAAGGGTGGTACAAGAGGGAAAATGTCAGTTTTGGTTCAAGTGGAGGAAAAAGAAATCACCCAAGTTCAATTTGGTTAAAAAATAGGTGACGGACATGGAAACAAAGTGGTAAAAAACCTCGTGATGGTTTAGGCTAATTGGGGTTTAATTACCACTGTGCAAATGAGACTGGCTGATGTCACCAAGCACGGGTGGCAGGTGATGCTGCCTTTGAAGACGCTCAGTTGGTGGGCACCACGCGGGGTTTCTGCTCCAAAAAAAGCTGTGTCCTTGATGGACAGCTCCCCGTGCAGGGATGATCCCCCAAAAATAGAGAAAGGGAGTCAGAATAGATCTGGGAAGAAAATGGGAATAATGCTGGGGGCACCTCGTGAGATTGGCTGAATATGAAACTGTTCAGCTCCACTCACCCTCTGTCAAAATAGAAAAGGAAGAGAAAGAGAGGCAGAAAAGAGGAGCAGGTTAAAAATATCAGGGGTTCATTGCTGAGGGGTGGTGAGTAAGAGCTGTAGACAAAATGAACAGAAGAGAAATCAGTCAAGAAGCTGTAATTTGTTCTGACTCACGATCCAGCCCAACGGAATTAAAAGCAATGAAATTAAAACCGGTCAAAGCAGCCACTTCTCTACAGATGGCTGATGATTAAACCGAGCTACTCACTGCCACAAGACAGCACGGGGTTCTAATAATAACAGAACAAACCCCAGAAGCAGTGAAAAAGCAGTTTTATGCTTTGATAAATCAAATCATTCCCGATTATGTTTCGGAGAAGTTTAATAACACCTCCAGCATGGCTTGGAGTCTCTGGGTTGGGCCTTTTCACCCTCGAGGATGCCCAGCCCTCAGATCTGGTCCCTGCCATGTGTGAGGCTGCTCTGCGATCCCAAAGTGATGGCACTTGATCACAAGTGCCAAAATCGCAGATTAAATGCAGGTGAGCTTGCAAATAAATATAATTTTCTTCCCCCCACACTCAATACATGAGTATTTATTGACTACCGGGGGTAATTATAGAATATCAGTAAGTATTACGCTCAAAATTAAAAATCCGCCTCCCAGATGAGCACATGCTGTCCCATCTCATGTGCACCCTCAGAGAGGTCCAGTCTCAGCTTCTGTTAAAAACTTGTGGATCAGACCATCCCCAAAAAATTGCAATAGAATTCCTCCACACCTCAAAAATCAACAAATAGAAAAATCAACAAAACCAAAGCAGTCAATCATTTTTATTCTTTTTTTTAAAGAATTTTGCTACTTGGTGAGATTTGGGCAGGAAAATGTGACACTGATTTCAAAACCATATTGAACCATATAATTTTGGACAAAAAATAATTTTCTCATTGTTATTAGGGTAGGCCCTTACAGTCCCAAGCACCATGACAGCCTTGCTCTGCAGGACAGGTTGGGATGTTTTTTCCAACTACTCGTTGGAGTCTGATGAATTTTTAAAACTTTGTCTCAGGTTTTTCAAGAAAAACTTGCAGAATGGGAGGAATGCCCCATGACTGCAGAAAAAGCCTATTTTTAAGATGTTTTTTTCCCTTTTCCAGGGCTGTCTGCAGGGCAGTGACCACCACCATGGGCTTGCAGTGCTGCCCTCGCAGAGGAGATGGAGAGTGGATCCCTTCCTTCCCCCTCCTCCTCTCCATCCCTCAGGATGCTTCAGCCAATACAGTGGACAACATCCCCTCTGCTTCCCAGGCCCCAGGATGCCCACTGGCGATCCCAGAGAAATCCCACTGGGTGTAGAGCTGGGGAAACCAGAGCCAGACACAAGGACCAGTCCAGGAGAGGACCTGTCTGGGCTCTGTCGATGTTGTGTGTCCAGAGGAGCACAGCCTCGTGTTGGTTCTGCCTCCAGCACCTCAGACCAGCTCTCCAAAGCTGTCCAGGTGTGGACATCCAAGGAATGACAGGTTCCTCCATGTCCTGAGGCCCACATTGTCACAGGTGTCCCTACAGCACCTGTGGCTTTTTCCCCCTCAGGAGATAAATACACGTGGTGAGAGTGCAACCATTGGGTCCACCATAATTGACCAGAATAGTTGATTACCTCCCTTAATTGCTGTCGCAAATTAAGCCCAGTTAAGGCTTCTGCTTGGAAATGATCTTGTGGGACATCACTCAGAGCAGCAACGGGTCCCCTTCTGTCCTGGAATGAGAATTTTTTTCTCACCTTGTCGCAATATTAATTTTTCATTTTGCTGGTTTTTGTTATCATGGAATCCCAGAATGGTTTGGGTTGGAAAGGACCTCAAAGCCCATCCAGTTCCACCCCTGCTATGGGCAGGGACACCTTCCACTGTCCCAAGGTGCTCCAAGCCCCGTCCAGCCAGGCCTTGGACACTGCCAGGGATCCAGGGGCAGCCACAGCTTCTCTGGGAAATCCATTCCAGCCCCTCCCAGCCAGGAATTCCTTCCCAAAATCCCGTCTAAATCTCCACTCTCATCTTGAAGCCAGTCCCCATTGTCCCATCACTGCTTTATATCTCCTATCCTTTTGCAAGAAGGATAGGAGTGTAAATCATTTTATTTATTGCAATTAATTATTGGCAGGGGTTTTTTCCCCTCACTGTCTTGCAGCAGTGAGTTCCACCGATGAACAACGTGTGGAACACCGAGGCGTAGGAACACCTCACACGCAGGGTCGGGAGCAGCTCTGAAACCTTTTGGCCGCCAGCTCCCAAACTGGCAACCACAGACTTGTCCTTCCCACCCTTGGCTGCTCCTCAGCTGTCGAGAGCTGCCAAATTTAAACGGCCACCGCCATCTAGTGACCATGGAACAGCTCCCAGCTCCCGAAAATTCCTTTTCTGGCGTGCTGAGAGGCAATCGCGATGGAAATGAGAAAGGAGAGGAGCGCCTGGGCTCAGGCGAAGAACCTCAGCTTATATGGAGTCACGTGCGAAGGCATTTCGTTATCCCCTGGTTTGGCATTTCCTGAGCAGGTGGGAAGGGAAGATGAACTTCACCGAAGTGTCCCTAGGATTTTTAGGGTTGGAGAAGCCTTCTAAGACCATAAAACCCAAGCAGTAACCCAGCACTGCTGTATTCACCACTAACCCACGTCCTTTTGGACACTTCCAGCGATGGGGACTCCACCACTGCCCTGGGCAGCCTCTTCCAATACCTGACCACCCTTTCTGGGAAGAATTTTCCATGATGTCCAACCTGAGCCTCCCC
>VZRS01006519.1:0-52257 GCA_013398055.1 Ifrita kowaldi
CTTCCCTTCCCTTCCCTCTTCTTTCTACCCACCTTAACTTTGAATAACCTTTTTTTTTCTTCAGGAAGGTGTTTCTAATTAGCAAAGAATGGTATTTCATGGTGGGAGGGGCTCTCACGTGCAGACTGTGTATCAGCTACACAGATAAAAACATTTTCTGGCTTAGAATATTGTGGTTTAGTTGGGAAATGCCTGCTTGATTTCACCAAGTGCCCTGCTGAACAGCAATTCCTGTGCAACAGCAGCAAAGGCGTGCTGGGGAAAGCCTTGGCTCCCGTTCAGACCTGCGAAGGAGCACGAGCTCAGTGGAGCAGAGGATGGGATTTCTCCCAGCTTCGTGTGCCTACCCCTCCCAGCAGGCTCAGATCCATTTAACTGAGGTGCTTGTGTTATACTGGGGGCAGGGAGAGTTGTTTGCAGGACAGAAAGAATTGATTAACAACAAAAAAATCAGGTTATCAAGTTACCAAGAAAGATGGGCTGAATCCAAAGCTTTTATTGGAGCCTCTGTACATTAGATTGGGAATATTCCTGAGCTTGGATCTGAACCACGTCCTGGTTTGTGTTTGAGGGAGCTCCTGAGGCTTTGCCAGAACAGCTGGAAAGGGCAGGCACTTGGGGTCACTGTATAGGTGAACTGATTCCAGCTGGGGCACGTGGATCTCACTTGAAAAACTTGAATTCAGTGTCCCAGCCCCTGAGCACCCTGCAGGAGTCTCAGCTCCCCCAGAGGTGTCTCCTTGGGGTCAGTTTGCTGTGATGTGCAACCAAGGACATCAGCATGAAGCTGTGCCTCTGGAACCGCAGGAAATGCAGGCGTGCTGTGCCCCTGGGCAGGCAGCTCAGCCACTCGGCTTTGCTGGTAGCAAACCTCAAACCAATTAAGCTAACATCAGGTTTTTAATTGCCTTGGTTAAGCTGGTGCAGCCCTCGGTGTGCGCGCTCATAAATCAATTTAAATGCACAATTAAATTTCCATTAAAGCAGCACTTCGTCAGACTGCCCTTTAAACAAAAACAAGAACGGAGAGGAAACAATTCCCGGTGACCCTTTGCAGGCTCCCTGGGATGCAGGACTGTGCTCCAGCACGGGCTGTCCTCTCGAGGAGCTGCTGCTGCAGCTGCTGAATGTGGAATCAGGAGCACAGCCTGCCTTCAGGGAAGGGACTGGGCCAGCCAAAGGTGCCTCAGCAGCAGAACAGGAGGGAACAGGAGCTGTTGTGCCGTGCCCCAAAGCATCCCATGGTAACACCCCACAAGCTACAAGCAGGTGTAAATCCCTGGCCATGCCAGCTGTGCCTTGGCAGAGCCAGCTGCAGATTGCCTTTCTTCCCCAAATCCTGCTGCCTTCACTCAAGTTTCTTTTAAGTCCAGCTTTGATTCAGTGATTTTATCCTCGTGAAACTTTCTGGGTGGAAAGGGGAAACTCAGCCTTTCTTCTCTGCCACTCTCCATTAACTTAAACCTCCCTGCACAGAGTTTCCCCCTCAGCCCTGCTCTGCAGACTGGGGGACTTCTCACGGCTCCTTGGGGAGAGAAGCAAGTGCTCCAGAGCTCACAGTAAAGCCATGACCATCCCTGGGAAGAAGAAAGAAGGAACTTCTTTGCTCCTGCTTCCACCTGCCGAGACTGCGCGTGTGATGGGCACTCTGAGTGAGCCTCCCCAAACCCCACAGTTCTCACTCCAGCTCCTGTCTTCCTTTGGTTTTCAGGGTTTTGTTCTTAATCAGGGAAGAATAAACACAGCAGCTTGGGAAATTGTTAAGCCATGGCTGCAGAGTCACATCGCTCTGGCCCTTACCCTGGGCACAGCCCTGCTGGCAGCTGGCAGGGACGAGGCAGGAGCAGCCCTTGAAAAGCCTCGTTACTCACACCTCTCATTAATGTAGGACAGAAGTGTGGGAGAGGAAACTTTCTCCTGAAAAGCTGCTGAAATTTCTCACGGCAAACTTCTGTGTAGGGACCTCCCAGCAGTGAGGGATTCCAACACCTCTCAGCACTGCAGGCTGTTGTTTTACAGGTGTATTAGCTGTCAACAGCTCTTTTTTTTTGCCCATTAATCCTGGTTACATAAATAATCACTGCAGAACAGGACAGTGAGTGCACAGCAATCCTGCATTCACTGAAGTTTCCAGGGCTGGAATTCCTACAGCTGGGAAGCAGCTGCAGTGTCTCCTTAGTTGTGATGCTGAGCTGTGGGATCAGATAATGATCATTTAATGATGAACTTCTAATACCTGGCTATGATAATACAAAAACTGCATCCATCTGTGCCAGAGAGCACAGCCTGGCTCTGTGTGGCTTCACAGGAAGCACAAATGACTTATTCACGAATGTTGGGAGCTGTTGTAGGAGCTCCCGTGTGACCTGGAGTACACATGACTGGCTGTAGCAGCACGGTCTGTGCACCACTGAGTGGGACTTGGCTGTGTGAGTGATCCCAGAGCAAACTGCCTTAAAACCCCTGTGCAGGAGGGGACAGGCTGGATGAACAAGGTGAATTTAGTCCTGCATGTCGGGTGCTTTGATTAAGAGACACTGCCTTGAGGAGTGAGCTGGGTTTTGGAACACGCTGAGCATCCTGGAGGTGGTAGATGAGACTTTGCAGATTTGCCAGATTTTCTCAATTAGATTTTGGGTGGGAGCTGGTGAGTAAGGATGCACTGGAGGAGGGTGCCAGCCCCATCAGCTGTGCTAGCCAGCAGGAGCAGGAGTGGAGACGTGGAACAGAAACCTCGGCTAGAAAATGCAGAGGACTAAGGATTAACTCATTGCTGCCCTCTGACTCAGTTTTAAACTTCTCTGAGGTGTCTCTTCATTCTCCATGCATCCTCTTCCTTCTGCATCACCCACTGGGTGTTTTCAGGCTGTTATTTCAAGGTGGGGCTGTACCCAGGGAAGGGAGAAATCTCCATTCATGTGAAGACAGCAAATATTTGCCAGAGTTAGGATGGAGCTTGACTTGTGCTGGTCCAGCAGGAATGGAAGAAGAGGCATCTTAAAGAAAACATTGAAGTGCAGGAGGTCCTTGTGCACAGAATCCTGTGTGAGAAGCCTGCAGGTGAAGGTGGGCACTGGGTGCAGAGTTGTAACTCAAGGACTTGATCACGAAGCCATCAAGCAACTGTCTTTTGTATTGATATCACATTTGTGTGTGTTTCCTCTCCTTCTCCCCCCTTTCCCTTAATTGGATGTCAGCCACGTGGCAAGGTTATTCTGTTAGACAAGCTGGGAAATGACAATGACAGGATTATAATTAAGTGCCAGGACATGCAGCCAACACAATCACCGTGCTGTTATTACACTGGATGATGTGCTAAAGAAGCTCATAAAAACACTGTAAAGAATATAAATCATGGGACATGTGTACAATTGGGGAAGAAAATGTTTCCCCTTTTGCTAAAGCCCAGCCAGTGCTAGATAAGCCCAATGAAAGAGATGTTTCCTTGCACTGACAGATTCCTCCTTTCAAATGACTCCAGTAGCAAGCAGTGCTTCTTTTTATTTCAGCTTCAGCTGTGGTGCTGCAAACCTCAGCAATTTTTAAGCTGGTATTTCCCCTCTGTTTTCAGCCACTGCCTTCCTCTGTACCTGCACCACTGTCGTGTGTGGCCGAATCTCACCAGTGTTCAGGCTTTTCGTGGCTCTGTGCAGGCATCTGTCACTGCTGGCAGTACTGTCCTGTTCTGCTGATTTTCTGGGTTTTCCTCCTCATAAAGTATTGAACTAAAGGCTGAATCTTCTCACTGGAGGCAGGACACCTGGGGGAGTCCTGTGAAAGACACCACTCACACAAAACACTGATTAACAACTGTAACTCCATGCCCCATTTGTGGTCCTTTCTCCTTCGGCTCAATGGTGAATTTGAAGTTTGTGCTTTTCAACGTCCACCTTGAGTCAGGAAACGTTGACATTCACTTCAAAAGAGAAGCTGATGTGTCAGTCAGATCCTCGGCCTTGCAGACCTTTGGGCTGGAGTTGAACTTCTCTAAAACCCCGAACTTCCCAAAGCAGGGCTGCCTGGGAGCTCTGATTCCTCCACCGCCAAAGGCTGTTCTGCTGAAGCTTGGCCACGTTGCTGTTCTGACAATATTTTTGCTTCAAATCATCTTCTCCTTAGAAAGCTGCCACTCTGATGTCTTCAGAAAAATGACAACCCCCCCCTTTTTTTTTTTCATCTTTTAATTGGCATGCCTTGCTGCTGTACTGCACAAAGCTGAAATTTCTAATGGTCAAATTTTATCAGTTCGAAAAACCCAGCGCTTTGAAATGAAGCGTAAAAGAAGTTAAATTGTCTCCACTGCATGTTTTGATGTTTGATCTAAACATTCTGGTAATTTGAACGATTTGAGGATATTTAGAGGTTTGAATTCCTGACTAATGTGCTGAATTCACAGCCCTTGAAGTGCTTGTGGTAGCTCAGATGTGCTCCCAGGACCGCCAATACCTTGATTCCTTTAAGGCTAAACAAGGAGAGCTTGGGTCTGAAGGAATAAATGTGCAAAGCACAGATGGTTCACTAAGTAACCCTGCAAAACACCCTGTGCTCCTCTTGAACAGCACAGGATCGGGCCCTGAGGCCTTGCTGCTGGACTTCCATCTCATTAAACGGGAATTAAAGCAAAGAAAAGGGGTTTCTGCCAAGCCTATATTGGCACAAATGTTGAAATATGGAGCTGGTGAACTTGATTTACTGTCCCAGTGGCTGGTCATTAGCGTGGCTATTTGTAAACCTCATGCAGCCTAATCTCCACTCCTGGGAGTTTGAGCAGTTCAGTCTCACCCAGACCCTAGCAGCTCCTCATGCTCTGGAATTCCTGGCACGGGATTTGGGAGGATGGTCTGAGCCAGCCAGGAGGCAGAGCAGGGACTCAAGTGACATCCCCAAAGGCCCAGGGATGCAGGGGGGGTCTCTGCACTCTGCCCCTCTGATAAGGGGCTGCTGAAAGGTCCCTTTGTGATAAAAAAACCAAAGGCCCCTGGTCAGGCTGTGTTGTCTCTGACTGGGTTTTCCTTTCTGTAAATTCTTATTGCATTCAGCCTTACAGAACTCCAGAGGTGACAGGGCTTTATTATTGCTTATTATTATTTTACACTTACTCTTTTACAACAGGCAGGCTGAGAGGACGCTGCCTGACATTTCAGTGGATTCCTTTATTTCATATTTTAAACCAGAACGAGGAGCCTGATGTCCTGACTGGCAGCTGCAAACCTTCCTCATCCAAAGGTTTAAATAAAAGGGGGAATTGCTGGTTCAGCACCGACCTCCTGCTGGGACAGCCGGGTCTGTAAGGACCAAAACAGATCCACACGTGCTGGGAAGGGTTTGCAGGTGTGTGCTGCAGGTGCAGGGGTTCAGGAATGAAGGATCACCCAGGTGTCAGTTCTGTGGTTGGGTGATGTGTGGGAGAGCATTGGCACGGGGCAGTCACAGAATCCTGGAATCTCCTGAGCTGGGAGGGACCCACAGGATCATCCAGCCCAGCTCCAGCCCTGCCCAGACACCCCAACAACCCCACCCTGGGCATCCCTGGCAGCGCTGTCCAAACGCTCCTGGAGCTCTGGCAGCCTCGGGGCCGGGACCATTCCCTGGGGAGCCTGGGCAGTGCCCAGCACCCTCTGGGGGAGGAACCTTTCCCTGCTAAGAGCTGCTGCATCTGTTGGTGCTCCTGTGGGCCATGAAGGCTGTGGAACAACTGTGTGTGTCTGTGCTGTGCCTGATGGATGGACTCAAGGCTTGTGCCTACGTGCTGAAATCAGGAGTCCTCAAGTCGTGCTCCTGGGGTCCCTTCCCAAGCTGGAAGAGTTTTCTTTGGCCCCCACTGCTGGCATGACCCAAGTGCCCACAGCAGGAACCACCGAGGAAAGGCTGGGAGAGCTGGGGGTGTCCAGCCAGGAGATGAAAAGGCTCCAGGGGACCTCAGAGCCTCTTCCAGTGCCTAAAGGGGCTCCAGGAGAGCTGGAGAGGGACTTTGGACAAGGAGCTGGAGTGACAGGACAAGGGGGGATGGCTTCCCACTGCCAGAGCGCAGGGTTAGGTGGGATATTGGGAGGGAATTGTTCCCTGGGAGGGTGGGGAGGCCCTGGCACAGGGTGCCCAGAGAAGCTGTGGCTGCCCCTGGATCCCTGGCAGTGTTCCAGGCCAGGTTGGACGGGGCTTGGAGCAGCCTGGGACAGTGGAAGGTGTCCCTGCCCATGGCAGGGGATGGGATGGGCTTTAAGGTCCATCCAACCCAAACCATCCTGGGATTCTGTGATCCAGCCATGGGTTGGGGTTTTTTTAAGGTTTCTGTACTGCCCATCGTGCCTGGAAGGGGATGGATGGCCCAGGGATTTCCCAAGCCTGGCTGTAGCAGAGCTGTCCCAAGCAGACAAACGCAGCTGCAGAGCCCCTGCCCACGCTCCGCTGCTGCCTCTGGCTCTGCGCCGTGGCTGCCTCTCGTTCCCAGCCCTGCTCCCCTCGCAGGGCCTGGTCCTGCTGATCCTGTTCTTTCTGTTCTGGGCTCTTTCTGTCTCTGGCTGGCTGTGTGCGTGAGCCAGGCTGTTTGTGGCTGCCTGTGAGTGTGGCACGGCGTGGGATGAGGGAGCTGCCAGCCTGAGCCTCACTGGGAATGGGCACTGTGGACCTGCCCTGGGCACTGCTGGCTCCCCGTGGATTTCTCAGCTCCAGCCTTCCCTTCTGGGCTGGAGCAAGAACAGTTCAGTTACAGCTGTGTAAAGGTTCTGCTGAGAGTTTTTAATTGACTCCACAGCTGGCACACATTGCCCAGCAGTGCCACTGCTGCAGGAGAGACCAAAACACACCTGGGCTACAGGTACAGGATCTTTGAGGAATGTCCTTGTCCCTGTTCATCTCTGCACAGAATCTCATCTTCTCTTTTAATGTCCCATCCCGCAGAAATGGGATTAAGTACAAATTCCAGCTTTTCCTCTTAATTTTCTCTGCCCAGCAAGGGACTTTTTAGTAGCCTTGGTTGCATTTGATTGGTTATTTGCAAGTTCTACATTGCTCTTTTTCTTTTTTTTGGTCCAATTTTTTTACAATTTCTGGCCACCGTGGGTAGGCAGATGCTGTGTGGGATCCTTTCCTCTGCTTGGGTGCTCATATAAATATGGATCTATAAATATATCTCTATAAAATCTCTCCTCAATTAGCCCTTAGTCTGCTGTGCTCAGGTGATGCCTCTTCATCTACGAGCACCGAGGTGCTGAGCTGTGCCACAGAGCCAGGAACAAAGTGAGCAGTGCTCAAAGCCACAAGAATCATTGAGTTTTATTCAAACAGGCTGTTTGAAAGCTTGCCTTAAATGTTTTCCGTTGGGGTAAAGGGTGGGAAATGTCTGGAGGCAGTGGCAGGATTTGGCATTTGTGGCAGCTGACCCTATTTTCAACTTGTCACTGACCCCAGAAGCTTTAAGCATGAGAGACAGGGGTTTTGTGAAGAGTTGTGGTGTCTGAGGAGCAGACTCTGCCTTGCGCAGGCTCAGGGAGGTTTTGTCTCTTCACAACTCCTGCCATCAGCTGAGTTTGAAAAGGTTTTTGTTGCCCTAATTGTGGTGTCAACAAATGCAGAAATAACAGTGAGACAACAGGTGTCAGTGGGACTCAGTGTTTGTGTTTGCCAACGAAGGGAACTCAGGGTGTCAAAATTCAGAGCTGGGTCATTCTGGGGAGGAAGAAGCAGCAGGGTGAGATGGAAGAGTGAACTTCAGTGTGGCTCGAGTTTTACATCCACACTGCTCTGGTTTCAGGATTGAATCAGGAGACCATGGCTGAAATTTGGGGCTTTTTCTTCTCTCTTTCTTTCTTCTCAGAAGGGTCAGAAAAACAGCACCAAATTTTATCTCAGTAACTACACTAATAAGCTGCAAAACTGGAATCTGGGGAGTGAAAGATCAGCAGGAGCAACTCCCTTGAACTGTCCCCTGGGATTTCTGCTGCTCAGGGATAGTGGGGGAGCTCCCAGAAAATGGCCCTGGTACAGCTGAATGAGGAGGAATGAGAGCCCCAGGACGCAGGGGTGGCTCCTTGAGGTGTGGGAGCTCTTTGTCCTTCATGGCAATCTCAGAGGGGATGGGAAGGACCTGGAGAAGAAGCCAAAATGTGTTTGAGGGAGGAAATAATAAGGGATGGATGGGGGCATTCAGACAGCAGAGACAACTTAGGGAGGGAGGGATGGCTGGGGTGCCATCAAAATCTAAATAAAAGAACAGGCACAATAATCCCTGGTGGCACCCAGATGGGAAACTGAGGCAAATGTGCTCCACCTCACCAAAGGTGCTGCCAGAGATCTGCTCTGCAGGTGTCAAACCAGCACAGAGAACAGAGCCCGTGTGTGCCCAGCCCGGCTCTGCTCAGAGCTGCCCATGGAACAGGGAATTTGTCCCTGGGCCCTGCAAGATTCCGAGGGTCCCATGGTTGGTCCCTTCCTTGGGGCAGCCCAGCAGGTGCTGAGGTTTGGATTTCGGAGCAGGAGGCGGTTCCCAGGGGGTGGGAGCTGCAGGGTGTGCAGCCCCCAGGGCCCTGGGCTTGTGCTCAGGGGAAGCACCAGGCAAGCCAGGAATGATTTCCCCACAGAGCTGGGTCGGGTCCTCCTCGCAGGCCCAGCGCAGGATCCTTGCCCGTCTGCCATTTCCCTCCAGCTGAGGATTTGCACTGGGAAGCCACAAGTCTGAGCTCAGTGAGCCGTGGATTTGGGGTGAGATGCTGTAGCTGGTGCCCCCCTTCCTGCTGGCCGAGTCTCTCCCAGGGTGTGCAACACCAGCCCAGACACAAAGTGTTGTCACTGGCCATGCAAAACTCACTTGGAGGAGAGCGGGGTGTGAGGTGAAGCTGGGACAGCTCTGTGCCATCCCTGGGGCCTGGAGGCCGATTCCCTTTGCCTCACTCACGTTTCTCCAAGCTCTATGAGTGTTTTCTGTGTAGAAAGAAACTCAGCCAGCAGCAAACCCAGCCCAACTGGCCCAGCTGAGTAGGAAATGGATATTCCCAGAGCCTGCTCTCAAATAAATGACCTGCTAAAAATAGCTGTGCTCAAGCAGGTGAACTTCAAAAACCGGCTGTAGTGACTGTGGCTCGCTGGCCTTGGGGACAGAAGTGTTTGGTTGTTTTACCTCTGTGGGAGAGCAGGTGGTGATGCCTTCCAAACTCGGGGTTTGCTGCTCCTCAGCTTTTATTCGGATAAATGGATATATGGATAACATTCTCTGCAACTGCTCTGCCCTCTCACAACCCAGCAGGCCAAGCAGGGATCTCGGTGATCCCATGGGAACTCCTGAAGGAGCTCTGCCTTGTCTGTGCTGGATCCAGCAGCACAGGGGATGTGTCAGATGGGGGACAAGGGGCAGCATTTGGAGGTGTTCCTTAGCGTTCCATAATTCTGGGATTTGTTGGCACCTGACAGGATAAAGCTGGGATTTACTAGAAAATGGGGAGACTTGACTTGAAAACTTTGGCAAGGGTTTTTTTACGTTTTTTTTTTTTTGGTTTTTTTTCCTATCAAGTTCTGTAGATGAAAAGGCTTCTGTTGTGTCACCAGAAAAAAAAAACAAACCCCAAAACCTTCTCTAGGTTGTAGATTTTGTGCTTTTAGGAATGGAAAAGGCTGCAGCTGTCTCGGGCTGTTCAAAAGAAGCAAATGTGAGACAGATCTTTCTTGATTCTGTCATCGTGGCTCTGCTGGGCACTTTCTCCCTCCTCTCCTGGTTACAGATGTGCAGAGGAAAGGTCAGGAAGCGCCGTGCTGGAATCCTTCCCCAGCCACCACCTCCCCGCGCTGCTCTCCGTGGGTGACGTGCTGGGGATGTGATGGGACAGATGTCACATTGTGACAAGCCCTTGCGCTCATCTCTGGAGAAGTTAGGCGTGCTCTGAATGTCATTTATGCAGCAGAGGACTCATGCTGTGATTCCTTGGCATTTCAGGGTGCTCGTGGCATGTCCTGGGCTTGTCTGGTTTGCTAAGATAGTTCTGGCTTCCCCCTGGCGTGTATTCCCACTTTGCACTGGCTCCTTTGTGTGCTGTTCCTCACTCAGGATGTCTTCTGGCACCTCTGCTCCCCTCATTTGCAGTCCTGGGAAGCGGCTCAGAGGGTCTGTGGAGGTGCCTGGGTGTCGATACTCTGCCGTGGTGATGGAGCAGGAGCTGCCTCGGTGTGCACAGCAAACAAACAGCGCTCAGGGAGCCTCTGCAGAGCTGAGCAGCCACCCCTGCCCCCTGCCAGGGCCCCCCCTCTGTGCTGCCATTGCAATCCAGTCCTCTCCTAAAGGACTTGCTGGACACCAAAGAAGGATAAATGCTTGGAAAGGGGAAAAAAAAATAAAGGGAAGCAGAGCAGCACTCGCCAAGCTCTCTGCACATCCCGTTTTGGACTGCCCTTTCCTTCAAATCAAACCGTGCAGCTCTGAAATCAGTTGTTTTCTGACAGACGTGCACAGGGCACGGTGTAACTGAGCAGCTCTGGAGGGCTGACCTTCTCACAGAGGGCTGGGCATGGATAATCTGCTTCACGGTTGTACCTAAAGGATCAGTCCTGAGAGAAGGATGCGAATTCAAAAGATGGCCTTCAAATTAACATAAGCAATGGAGGAACGTAAGAATTGCCAGGCTGGATCAGGCCCTTCTTGCTTAGGTTTGTGTTGTGATTTAAAACTAAAATAGCTGCTTGTTCAGAGCAAAGGAGGAGAGCTTAATGGCAGGACTCGCCCACACGGTGTATCTTCCCCATCTTTAACAATTAACGTTTCGTTTCAGGCCTGATGAACAAAGAAGAATCCCCCTTGCTCAGTGCTGTTGGTGTAATTGACACCTCTAAGTGCTCTCTATTAATGTAAATTCTTTCAATCTTCAGGTTTCTCCTCACTTGCTGAGTGTTGGTTATGCTTGAACTCACTTGGGACAAGGTACAGAGACAGAGACTCGGGGTTCCTTTTCCATCCTTTAGAATCCCTGCCTTTGTCCTTCTGGACTGTTCTCTTTTCTGGATATGAACCAGCAGAACTCCTCAATTTTCCTAATGTACTGTCCCATTCCTTGCTTAAGACAAAACTATTTACTTATTTATTTAAGTTGCTTGCGCCTCTTTTTGAGCACCAATCCTGTTTTCTCTAGTTCACCTTTAGGAGCATTTTCGAGGTGTTTTATTGTTCCCTGACTGCTGCCCCTGCTTTGAGCCAGGCTGACACTTCCGTGTGTTAAATGAGACCTCTGTGTGTCCAGGGACACGGCAGATTCCTGGAGCCAATGGATTTTGCTCTCTTGTCCCAGCTCTGTGGAACTGGTGGCTGAAGGAGCACGGCAGCAGTGTCTGGGGCTCAGGGGTTCATTCCCTGAGGGGTCTGGACCTGCCCCAGGAGGGAGGGAGACCTCTGAGTCCCCAGAATTGCCTCTGCTGCTCCTCTTGATGTGAGATTCTGCTCTAGCTCCTTCCTGCTGTGCACCTGATTTATGCACTTTATTATATCTGTTCCCATTTCTTCTTTCCCCTGAGAAGGTTCCTTGCTCCTCTGGAAATACATTTTCCTTCGTGGGTTTCATGGGTGGATCATTAGATGGATTTCTTTCACCATCCCAACACCATTTCTGCCTTGAGCTCTGGTTTCTGCTGGTTGTTCAGCTGGGAAACAGCAGGAGAGGGTGGAAGCAGAGCAGCAGAAGGTTCATTTTGAGCCCGGATCCAACCTCAGGAAGACACGAATGTGCAGGAAGATAGGAATCCTCCTCAGCTGGGCTTCACCAGCGGTTCTGAAGTTTGCTGCTTTCAAAGGAGCCTGCTGGAAAGTCGAGAGGCGGTTCCAGCCCTTTGCAGGAGGAGATGGTGAGTCCTGAGGCTCCCTGTCAACCTCCTTGCCCTGGAAAGCATCAGGACTGACCTGCACAGGAGGGTCCAGAGTGCTCCAGGACGGATGTGTTACACCCTTGGGGTGGTTGTAAAAGCCTTCTGTTTCTGCTTTCCAATGTACTTTCCTCTGAGCTGTAGCAAGGCCTGAGCTCCCGGTGGCCTGGAATTGCTCTGGCCTGCTAAAACCTGTGTGGTTCTGTCTGTCCTACAGAGAAAATGGGGGACCAGGAGGATTGAGCACCCTGGTTGTGCCCTGCTCGGTCCTGGGGAGCGGTGGGGTGTGGGATGTTGGCTGGGGATGGCTTGGCAGGGAGGGACAGACATTCTCTGCTTGCACAGCTCCTGTGGGAGGCACAAGCAAGGCTGTAGGGAAAGGTGAGGTAGGCTCGGGAATTCTGCCTTTTTCAAAGCATTTCTGTAAATCAAAAACTACCCCGCTGTTCTCTGGGTGCCTACAAGCACTGCCCTGTCCAGAGAGGATCCTCTCTCCAAGGAAGCTTTGGGAATAAGAGCCAGGCCAGCTCGGACGGGGCTCGGAGCGCCCTGGGATAGTGGAAGGTGTTCCTGCCCATGGCAGGGGCTGGAGTGGGATGAGCTTTAAAGCCCTTTCCAACTCAAACCATGATTCACTGATTCTAAGTGCTCAACTCTTCTGAAAACCCTCCCCAACCACTCCTAAATCCATATTTCTGTGGAGCTCCTGGTGTTTTCACTCTGTGGCCCAGCCCTGGAGTATTTTAGCAGGAGACAAACAGGATGTGTCCCTCTCTTCCCTCACCGACAGCGCAGGTCTCAGACTGCAGCAGATGCAGAGCTTTGTTCCTGACGCTGTCTGTCAAATGTAAGAATGTTTTTTGATCCACTTTAGAGAAAATCAAATTGTTTAATCTAGAAAAGCTTGAAATGCTTCATCAACACATCCACCCCCCTTTGCTTTTTCTTACAGGAGCAGCTGCTGATGCAGTGGAAGTCCACGTGAGTTTGAGTGTTCTAAAGCTGCATGTTTGGTGAGAATATTATTTCTTCCCAAATATTAACCTCTTCTCTTTGCTCGCATCTGTTGGTGACAAGCTCACACTGACACACATTACTGGCTATTGATTCTTCATTGAGATGCTTTCATTTCTTCAGTGAGAAACTTTATTAGAACGATTTACTCCCTGTGAAACAAATCTAACAACTTTTAGAGAGATCTTGTGATGACATCAAGCTGCCACAAAACTGTGGTGCTGCACCCTGGTTCAAAACTGATTTGCTCAGCAGTTTCATGTTTCATCACCTCCTCCACCTCTTCCCTAGTTTTGTCAGAAATGGTAAAAAACCTCCTGAGGTTCCCTCAATTTTGTCTTTTTTTCTTATGGAAGAGAACAAAGTCTGACCAAATTCATGGAGTCCTCAACCTTCCATTTTACAAGCTGAGGTCTGTTTGCATCTTGTAAACAAGATTTAATATTCTTTTAAAAATTTCCGTAGGGCAGAATTCATATTTCATTAAAGTATCAGTTTGAAGTTCAAAACCTTGGACATCCCGAGTTTGAGACTCCCACAGAGCTGCTGTAATTTGGGACAGGATATTCTCCTCCTGAGTTCAACACTCAGTATTTCACTGGGGGTTTTTTTCACTTGTTCCTGTGTTGGAAAACAGCAAAGACAAGTATTTGCTCTCCATTCCATCGCTCCCTCGGGACTCTGATTAACCTGCTGCTCATTCCTCTCCTGAGGTAAATTCATGGGTTTGTTCTTTCTCTGTGTAGGAGGAAAAAAAAAAAAAATCTTTGCCATGGCTGCTGTGTGAATCTCTGCCAAGCTGGTGTGAGCTGTTCCTGGGCATGGGTGGGCACCAGGCAGGTCCTGGCAGGGCTGAGCAAGGGGCTGCTTTGCTGTGGAACCTCACACGGCTCAGTAGTGCTGCTGCTCACCACATCCACCAAATTCCCGTGGGCCACACAGCCGAGGAATGAAATGTTGAAGTAAAATGTGTAATATACCACTGGGCTGCACTTCTGAACCATCAGCTGACTGATTTTAAGGCTGTCTCTTAAAGAGGGCTCTCCCCTGGGCAGCCCCAACCAAACCAAAGCACTGACAGCCCTCTGAGCAGTGCAGGAAATCCACGGTGTGTCCCAGATCTTTATAAAACCAGGACTGAGGCACTGCCACGATGCAGCAGGGCTGGGATCCCTGACCATTTGCTTGTTTCAAACCTCAACACACTCCCCAAATCTGTGCCCTTTCTCAAGGGCTCCTGTGGGTCTCTTGCATCCCCCACACGCACCAAAGTGCTGGGGGATGGTGCCACCACAGATGTCTGGGCTTTCTGCTTTGTTAAATTCACATCCATTATTAGAACATGCAAATTCCTTGGCTAGGAGAAGAAGGAAATGCACATTTCTTTTCTTTTTCATAATCATCTTTGCTAGTCATAGGGCAGTTGGAATAATGTGTTCTCTTTCAAATGAAAACAAAGGCATAAAAATAGAGCTTCAGAACCCAGAACAGTGGCAAGATCTTTAAATAAATCCCCTCAGAATACTTGATTTTCAAATTGGTTACTTCAAATAGATTCACCATCTCACCTTCTCTCCAGAAGATGCTTTTATCAGATCCAAAACTGAGGGGCATTTAGTCAGAAGAGCTTAAGTGAGACTTTTCTAACAATTGCCTGTTAGACCTTAGCCAAAATCAAACATCTGTTTGTGCCTAGGTACATTCAGTTTTCTTTGCAGTTTTCCTTGGTGCAGTTGTTCATTCTTTGCAGTTGTTCTCCATTCCTGGCCCCTGCTGTTAAATTGCTGCTGCATTTCCCTGCAGAGAAGGCTGCACTTTATTGATAGATGAAGTGATTCCAAATAATCCATTGTCCAAGGCAGTAACTATTTTTCTTTAGGGAAAGCCCCTTAGCTGGAATGTGCAGCTTAACAAACAAATAAAACAATGCCAAACTCACTCATGGATGAAAGAGCGGGGGGAAACCTCAGGATTTAAGTGATGGAATGAAATGAATGCATTGTCTGGGCAGTGTCCACCACCTCATCCTCTCACACTGAGGGAGAGGGTCCCTGGAGCACGCAGAGTGTCTGCTGACCCTCAGGACTTGTGGCTGGCTTGCAGCAAAGCAAACATCCCTGGGATGCATCCCACAGGGTGGCAAATCCATCAGGGAGCTCACAGCTGGCAAGTCTGGTGCCTGAGCTGCCCAAAGCTGCCTCCTTGGGGCACCACGAAGCAGCCTGGTGATGCCAAGGAATCTCAATCCCTGAAAAAGAGCCTCTTCCCCTTTCCCCTGAGGCCAGTGAGTTACCGAGGAGCTGGCAGTGCCGGCTCTTCTGTGTAATTCCTGTCTGCTCAAGGAAAATCCTGGATGTGAGCAGTGGAGCAGGTCAGGGAACCGAGAGCACTGCCAGGCTGGCAGCGAGGATTTCACACTCGAGCAGATTGCTGTTGCCATTCCAGCACCTCCAGCATCGGGCTGGCTGGAGCACGGGTGCTGGGGCTTGGCAAATCCAGCTTTTGGGTTCTGGCTTTTCTACAGACTCGCTGTGTGAATTTTGGCAACTTGCTTAATTTCCCTGAGCGTGATCCAAAACCTGGGGAAGTCAAGGAGAGCCTTTCCTGGAGCTTAAATATGCTGTAAACAGGCTCCTCGGGTCTCTGTTTCTAGTCTATAATGTGGGGAATGCACTGCCTCTCCTATTTTGGCTGCAAACTCTGCATGACAGGGTTTGTCCCTGGCTGTGAGCACAGCAGAGCCCTGATTGGGGTTGGCATTCTGGAGGTTCAAGGCAAACAGAACCCGTGGGCACCCTGCAGGTACAGGAACCCAGCGGGGTGGTGAGCACCATCCTCCCCAAATCTGTGCTGCTCGTGAGTGGGAATACAGAACAGAAGGGCTTGCACGGCTCCTACTTATCCATGGCAAAAAACAAACCACCCAAAGAGGGTCAGGGTTAGCCTGGATGCAGGGGTTGTACTGGTAGTGAAAGAACTGGGATATCCCAGAATTCCAGAATGGTTTGGGTTGGAAGGGACCTTCAAACTCATCCAGTCCCACCCCCTGCCATGGGCAGGGACACCTTCCACTGTCCCAGGCTGCTCCAAGCCCCATCCAACCTGGCCTTGGGCACTGCCAGGGATCCAGGGGCAGCCACAGCTTCTCTGGGCACCCTGTGCCAGGGCCTCACTGCCCTCACAGGGAGGAATTTTTTTCTCACATCCAATCTAAAGCTACTCTCTCAGTTAGAAGCCAGCCTCTTGTCCTGTCACTCCAGGCCCTTGCCCAAATTCCCTCTCCAGCTCTCTTGGAGCCCCTTGAGACACAGGAAGTTTCTGAGGACAATGAGGACCCTCCAGGAACAGGGGTAGAGTAGAGGGAATTAGGGCAGAAGTTCATTTTCACTTCACTTAAAAGCAGAAATCCTTCAGTTTTAGTCCAAAACTACTCATTAAACCAGAATAGTAGGATTTTAGTTCCCCCTTGTCCTATCACTACCTGCCCACACAAAAAGTTGCTCTCCCTCTTTCATAAACCCCTTCAGGAGCTGGAAGGCCTCAGTGAAGTCCCGCAGAGCCTTCTCCTCTCCAGGCATGTCAGTATGACTTCAGCAGGAAGAATTCCTGCAGGCATTTCCTGCTCTGCAAAAGGCTTTTGCCTCCTTGGGCAGAGCCCAGCACAGCATCGTTCATGCCAGAGCTGGCTCCTTTTCTGCTCCAGGGTAGTTTTGTGAGGGCAAAGCTGGGGCTGTGTGCACCTCTGCCTGCAGGATCTGGGCAGGAACTCCTGTCTCTCCCCACCTTCGTTTCCATCTTCTGCAGGAATCCACAATCCAGCCTCTTCCCTCAGCTCCCGCACAGCCTGAGGAGCGCAGCTGCACCCAGAGATGGACTGTGCATTCCTGCGTGGAAATGTCAGCCAAGTGACCCTCATTCGCAGCGAGCCACAGGGCTGGGGACATCAGCTACGAGCCAAGTGGGTCACAATCCAAGTCCCCTTCTCACACAAACCGTGCTCAAGGCCTAAGCAAACCATGGAATTCTGCTCCCAGCGGGACAGGGCAGCTGTGGAGCTGAGCTGGTGCCGGTGCCCCAGGCTGGGGCTGGAGTTCCATTGGGTCAGATACGGATTTGGGATCAGTGGTGGCTCCGGGATGGATCTGAGGTGGTTTGGAGAATAAATTTGGGGCTCTTCAGTAGCCAAGGAGAGGATGATGTGGGACTGGAGCAAGGGGTAGCTCAGGGCTCTGGAGTTTTGAGTCTCTGAGAGGAGGATTCGGGAGGGCTGGGATGGAGAGGCCTGAGGAGTTACAGGGCGTGGGCAGAAATTAGGAAGGCCAGGTCGGATGGGCACTGGAGCTGATCTAGTGGGTGGCATCCCTGTCCTTGAACTAGTTGAGGTCCCTCCTGACCCAAACCATTGTGTGACCTGTCAGAGGAAAGGCACCCTGGGGACACTCTGTGTCTCTGGACTCTGCATGAGGGCAAGGACAGCTTTCCCTGAGCTGTGTGCCTCTATTCTCCTGCTGGAAGCTCAGGAGCTCTGGGAATTCTGGCACAGGGCTCCAGGTGTTGTGCCTGAGCAGGGACAACAGTGAGAGAGACTCAGGGAGGATCTGAAGTCGTGTGGTTTCACGTTTTTAACTAAAAGCCTTCAGATCACCAACAGCCCAGGCAAGAGCAGGCAGGTTTCTCCCAGCCCTTACTGCACTGCTGCAGAAATTTATGGCTCCCCCGAGCTTTGCTCATTTAAAAAGTGCCCACGGAAGCATTTCCTCATGGAAAGTCTTTCCAGCATATTGTAATGGGGAAGGAGTGAGTGTATTTATTTGCACTAGAAAGCTGCTCCAAGCCTGGCAGGCAGTTGGTGCCCACCACTGTGATGTAAAGAGAGGAAATGCAAGTGAACCCTTCATGACAGACTGAAAGACAAGTCCGTGCCCAAGAACTCCCACAGCATTCAGCCTCGTGTTGGATTCTCCAGTAAAACTTCTAGTTCAGGTGGCTTTTGCTTTTGCAGCTCTGTTCCTGAGGTCAAATCTAAGGTTGTACAACTGGAAAATGTAGATTTAGGATTCGTGTCGCTGCCTGGTACTTTTTATTCTTTCAGTGCTACCCTAAGTTTCATTAACCTGGAGTTAAACTAAGGTTATGCTGTTGGATGAGCACAATAAAACGCACTGCCTGGGCTGAGGAACATATTTCTTTCATGGTGCTTTAAGAGGCCTATAAAGCTGTGATTAAATGATGTCTAAGCTTAGCTCTTCTGCAGCATCTTGCTGAGAGCAGAATCGAAACCTTGTTGGGACCTTGTCTTTAATACACCACTGTCACAACGAGGTGCAGAGCCACCAGACCCAGCAACTCTGCTTATTTTAAGCCAGCGACAGCTGAGGTGCCAGTGGCCCTTTGCAAATGCCTGTAACACGATGCTCACGTCAGTAACAGCCCGATTCATCCCGCGGCCCCAGGAATGTGTTGGTGTGTGCTCAGGGAATAGCTGGCATGGCTGGGAGGGCTCAGAAATCCCAGCCCAGCACTGAGCTGGGGCTTTGGAAGGCACGAGATGTGCAGGGTTTGTTCAAGGCAAACAGGAGAAAGGAAAAAATAAAAAAAGAGAAAATGAGGCAGTCAGAGGGGCAGAAACAGCATGGAGCTGTGCCAGGGGAAGGTCAGGCTGGAGATCAGGGAAAGGTTCTTCCCCCAGGGAATGGGCACGGCCCCGAGGCTGCCAGAGCTCCAGGAGCGTTTGGACAGCGCTGCCAGGGATGCCCAGGGTGGGGTTGTTGGGGTGTCTGTGCAGGGCTGGAGCTGCACTGGATGATCCTGTGGGTCCCTCCCAGCTCAGGATATTCTGTGATCTCTTGTCCAGCACAGCGGGCACTCCTGGCTGTTTAGTGCAGAGGCTGCATCGGTTTTGTGGCACAGCACCAAGATAAATCTGCTTCTTTTAATTGTGGTGCTTTGGTACTGAAGTGTTCCAGCTTCCTTGTGGTTTACTGGGAGGAAAGCGCTCCCCTCAGACCCAGCCTGTCCCTGCTGTGCTGCATGGCCTCCCCAGAGCAGGGTTTGTCACTGCCACCACCCCACAGCCCACTGTGGAAGGGACACAGCCATGTAAAGGAACACGGGCTCGTCTCCCAGTCAGGCTTTTCCAGGGAGCTTCACCACAGTGGTTGAATGGTCCTGAAAAATCACTGCTGCCCGACTGTGTGAACTGCCAGGCATGGCAAGGAGCTGAAATCGGGGTTGGAGAGGGCTGGGGATTAACACCAGGGGCTCAGGCTCGTGCAGCCAGAAAACTTCAGCAAGACTTTCTTCAGGAAGAGAACAGAGTGGTCGTTACTGAGACGGGGAAAGCAGAGCTTGCTGCTGGGGTGTTATTTTAATAGAGGTTGTGTAACTCTATCTTGTTGTGAACTCCCAAACTTTTCTGGCTGGTAATAGGAACACTGCCATAGCACGAGCCTCGAAGCAAGAAACCTTGGAAGCTTCCCAGGAAGGCTGGGGAATCAAAGATGTGCAGCTTAATATGGAGACAAAGTTTGAGCAGGCAGCAAAAGAGCAGGGCCTGAGGCGCAGGGCCTGTGGGAAGTCCCAGCATTACTCACCTCCATGGCTGCTCTCCCTCCAAAGGGGCAGCTGAGTAAGGATTTCTTCATTTGGCAAAGGAGGAGGGTCCTGAGGTGATTCCCACAGGGATGATTTGCCCGTGTTCAGTCAAGGGCTGTACCTGGTAAGAGTGCTCCCCACAGTGCTGTATATTTGCAGCAGTCCTTGTCCAGTGAGTGAATATTCCACAGGCTGGGATAGGAAAGGGGATCTGAAGGTGCAGGGAAGGACAGTGATGGTTTCATGGCCACACACACACAGAGGTGGCAGAGCAAGGCAGAAAACTCGAGGGGTCTTCACATCATGGGGCTGTCCCAAAGCTGGCAGGGAGCTCCTAACAGCGAGGGTGGGGCAGCGAGGGGCAAAAGGGGGGGTTCCTCCTGCCTCATCTGCCCTTGGGCACACAGATCTACCCACCTTCGTCCCAATCCTGACATCCCAGTGCTGTCCTTGGAGCAAAGCCTTGAATTCTCAGGAATTTCCAGAGCAGACCTGCTCCCCCCAGCCTGCCCAGCCCCGCACTCTGAATCTCCTTTCAGCAGAGCCAGCAAAGGGTTTGCAAGCAGCTTCTGATCCCAGAAGTGATTCCTTCCAGTCCCCGTGACAGCTCTGAGTGCTTCAAACTGAGCAATTGGTGTTATCTGCACGAGGATCCTGAAATCACAGTGATTGTGCAGGGTGTGAGAGGGCCCTGCCAGCTGCAGGTCACGGTCCTTTCCTGCCAAAACCATTTGAACTCTGGCCCTTGTCACCAAACACGTGCTCCTGGGACAGGGCACTCTTTTCACTGCATTTGCTGCTCTCTTTTGGCTTAAGATGGGAGGCTTGAAAGAAACAGCTCATTTTCAGGCAAACCTCCTCCTGGAATACTTGACTCAGACACTAAATAGACAGAAAAGCCACTCAGTGGAAAAGGACTTTGTGTTGTCCCTGCAAATCTTTCATCCAATGCCCTCCATGTGCACCAGGAGACATCTCAGGGCACGATCTTTTGTGAGAGCATTGCAGAGATTAAGGGGTATAAATGTCAGTCCATCCACAACTCCCTGTCACTTAGCTGCCGGCAGGGAGGAATGGGAATTTTTCTTTTCAGTCCTCTGCAAGGAGCTGTTCCTATGGAAAACCAACTGTTCCTCGTGGATGGGGTGGGATCGGCCCCCAAAACTGGCTGGTTTGGTGTGTCCAAATCATGTCTGGGCATCCTCCAGTGCGAGGGAGTCCAGCTCACAATTCAGACTTGGCCACAGGGAGACAAAATGAAAGAATCCTGTCTGACCTTGCCAGAAGGAGTGGGATAAGTCCTCATGTGTGTGCCCTGGGCTGTTCCTGCAGGACGCTGTGCTTTCACTGTGGCTGGAGGTGTTGAAGGAAAGACTGGACCTGCCATGGTGTGGTTGACAAGGTGGTGTTGGGTCATAGGTTGGACTCAATGGCTTCAGAGGTCTTTTCCAACCGCACTGACCCTGTGATTCCGCAGTTCCTCCAAAGCCAGGGGTCCTTGCCTTGCACACTGAGATGTGCCCAAAGAACACAGAGCTGCATGGTGGGTGCTGCCTGTGCTCCCAAAGGACACGCTCTGGAGCAAAGCAGACACCGGCCGCAGGTCAGAACAGCTTCAGGGTCTTGGAGATCAACTCTTGGATCAACTCCTAATGCCAGAATTCTTCTCCCTGGAACATATTGTGCAGCTTCTGCTCTTGGCAGGCCTGTCCAAGCCATCCACGCTGAAGCAGGGGCTGAACTTTGCTTGGAGCAATCACTGCTTGTGGTAAACACTTGGTGGTTGTTGGTACCCAAGGTGCAGGAGCTATTGTCCTNCAGAGAGGGAGCTCACATCTCATGGCTGCGCGCTCGGAGCTTTGTGAGCACCTGCACCTGCAAGAAGCAGGATCCTGGAGCATATTCCCTAATTGTCACCTTTTGGTGTTGATTAAACAGTGGCTCAGGAGGTCATGTTTTGATCTCAGCATTAAAGCACTTCAGGAGAGACAGTTCCTGTTCAGGAAGAGTGAATTATTCAAGGATTATCACTGCCCAGCACATTTTTCTTCACTAATGCCGCTTCATGGCTAGAAAGTCTCAATTCCAAGTCACATGTGTAAACATTGGAGCAGTCATTTATCCAGTGCACAATTTGTAGGGATGACAAGTCATTTAAATAGTGTGTGTAACGCAAAACATCCCAGTACTGATTTAGTGGCTTTATTATTATCCTGTCAGGAAAATTAATGTTCTATTTGCACAAAGCATCCATTCAGGCTGCCTATCTGCAGCAGCAGAGGTTGGGATCCGGGCTGAGGTGTCCTGAGGATGGAGAGCTGTGTGGTGTCCCAGCTCCCAGCGGAACTGGCCTTTCCCAGGATTGCCTGGCACTGGAAAGAGCACATCCCAATTACCGGCTGAGAAGGCCAACAACAGAGTGACAGACAGCCCTAAGTGTGAATCCACAGCGATGATTCACCCAGCAACTGGCTCCTTTCCAATGAAACGGTGGGAAATTTTTTTTTTTTTGATTGGAGCAGAGGAGCCTGAGGGGAAAGCACAGGAAGGAAAATATCAGCGACAAGCTCTGCAAACCCAGAAACAACTCGGCTCTGTTTTGTAACAAGAGGAAGGGAGATGCTCTCCCACGTCTCCCCGCTCTCCTGCACCGTGTTTTCCAACAAGTGCCGTCGGGTAGGAATTGGCAGAGAGCAGCAGGAGGGGGCTGCTGCAAGGGGAACACGAGGCAGGAGCGGGGAACAGGGAGGCAGGCGTGGAGCGATGTCCTGCTGCAGCCCCCCGGTCCAACAGCCACCACCGGGCTCAGCCAGTCATGTCCAGACAGGCTCGTGGTGACAGATCCTGGATCCAGCCTGGAAGCCAAGCCGGGATCAGTGAGGCCAAGCCCAGGCTTAGTTGTGGTCAGGCCAGGCTGGGACCAAAGGGCTTGAGCACAGCAGGTGGCTCCACCGAGGGCCCTCCCAGCTCTTTTCCGACAGCCCAACACCAGGATACAGCTGCACCTGCACCAGAGCTGGCTCACAGAATCCCAGATTCCCAGAATCATTCTGGTTGGAAAAGACCTGCCAGACCATGGAGTCCAAGCTGTGAGTGATGTCCACCTTGTCACCAGCCCAGAGCACTGAGTACCACTTCCTTGGACACCTCCAGGGACGGGATGTCCACCACCTCCCCGAGCAGCCCCTTCCAATGTTTAACAACCCTTTCCATGAAGAAATTCCCCCTGAATTCCCTCCCCACCTTGTGGGGTGCTTTTTAGAGTCGGCTTTTGAACTCTTTTAATGTGGGGTCTTAATTTTCCGTATGCTAGGGAGCTTGGGAGGAAATTAAGGGAGCCACAAGGAGCCTGTGCACCCTGAGAGACTCGTCCTCAATTCAACTGAGAGTTGCCAGCCTCTCCTTTCAGGGAGTGTGCATGTCCCACGAGCCCGTTGTCTGGAGAATGCATGGCCAGGGGGTAGAGATGGCTGGAAATATTCCCTGGTGTGATGGCAGCAACCTGGAGGAGGGAAAAGAAACTGTCAGCTTGAGAAGGGAAAGAACAAAGCCATTAATAAGAGCATCTAAACAGGCTCTGGAGCGTGGAGCTGCACCATGGGATGGATGCAGCAAGGTGGAATCCACAGTGGATTTTCCAGAGGTCTCCCAGGGCAGCAGAGCCTTCAGCAGATCCCTTTGGGTAGGAGCCTCTGCAGAAGCCCTGTGGTGATGGGTGGGCAGGCAGCGACCTCTCAGAATGAAGCTGGGCCCTCAGAGTATTCCCTGTGCTTCTTCCAAAGTGAGGATGCACTTGAGAGATTCCAGAAGGCTCCCATGGAGATTCATTTCTGTCCACTCGACCTGGCCATGGCGAGATGGGCTGAAAAGAAAATGAAACACCAAAGGAGAACCAACCCTTCAAGCACTTTAACTGGTGAGGCAACCAGATATTATCCCTTTGGAGTTCTTCCTCACAGCCAGAGGGAAGCTGAACCAGCCTGACCTGGTTTGCCACCTCTCTTTACCACCTGCATTTTGGTGAGGGCTCCCTTAATCACACGGGTTGTGTAAAGCAATTTCTTCTGCCATTTTCGTTTTGTTCCCTGCAGGTTTCAGAATCTTTTATAGAGCCTCGGGTGAAGCTGTTGAGCTCCTGGAGATGGGAGGCACCAGAACAGGTTGTCCATGAATATGAGGGGTGAACATCCTGGGAGGGTTTCAGAACACAGTTGGACAAGGCTCTTGGTGACCTTATCCAACCTTGAAGTTGCCTGTGTTGAATCTGTCTATGATTCCAAATTCTCTGTGCTACCATAAGGCTGGAAAAGAGATGTTTTATTAAAAGCTGAGATGTTTATTCAGTTTCTTAAATCTGCACACTCAAGAAAGGAGAAATGATTTCTTTTTATTTATAATAAAATTCTGAGGTTTCAGGCCTAATCTGATGGAGACTTTGATGTCTCCTCTGCCTTACTTTATTTATTTTTTTTTTTATAAGTGATAAGGGCTTGGCTTTGAAAACTAAAAAATTATTAGTTAAAAAAGCAAGGGAAGTCCACTCCTGGTGACCTTTCCTTCTGGTTCTCTGAGGGATGTGTTGAAATTCCAAGCTGCTCTGGAAGCTGAGACACCACAGGAGCTCAGTTCTCCTGGAAATGCTCTCTGTGTGGGAGAGGAGAGAGGGAGGCATTTGAGGATAAGAAAAGTGAGGCAGGGAAGAGCAGAGCTGCTCAGCAGTCAGATGGAGTTTGTTTCTGCCAGCAGTGGATCCCCCACTGGGCTTCACCTGCTCCAGCTCCAGCAGCGGGAAGAGCGGAGTGTCCGCCCCGATTCCAGAGCTGCCTGTGCTGGATCAGCTGCCCTGCCCAGGGGAGGTGGGATGTGGGCCAAAAAGTGCTTTTAGGCAAGGCTGAGACCTACTGAAGTGCTGGAGTGGTGTCACTGAGCTGTCCCTGCCCTGCTGAGTCCCTCTCCTGGGGAGGGAGCTGTGCCCCTGCCCCAGATGGAGCCGAGGGGTTGAATCCCTGCTGCAAGCTGGGAAGGCACTTGCAGTGGGAATGCTGGAAAGAGGAGGTCTCAGGTCTCAGGAGGGGGCAATTTTCCAGTGAAGATGGACCAGGACACGTCTGGGTATGGAATTTCAGCTGACACTGGTAGTGAGTGGTGGTGATCTGATTCACTGCACAATTAGTCCATGAAATGAGTGGGTTTCCTCTTCTGCACAGAGTGGAAACGGAATAATTAACCAGTGAAGGAAGTGTGATAACCAATTAAAGAAAAGTGTGATGTGTGAGAGGAGAAAACCCCAAACCAATAAAATGGAGAGTCCACAGCTTAACACAACAGGGATATGGAAATGCTGCACAAGGAAAGATGGGAATGCCATTTCCAGACCCTTTGTTTCCAGAGTGTCTCACCTCTCTCCATGAGGAGCTCCTTGCAGCTGTGCTTGTTTCTGTGCTGCCTGAATGAAGGAACCTGATGGATGAAATCCCATCTCGCCTCAGGCAGTGAGGAGAGCTGGCAGCTGGAAGAGAGACCGGACATGCTGTTAATTCTGGTGAGTGACCCAAAGCAGAGCATGGAAAATCTAAAATGAACAATATCCTTGACTGTGAGCCGGGTGACAATGGAAGGAACACAGGGAAAAGTGGCAGGAAGAGCCTGGATGGTCTTTTAGAGCAATGGTGAGGGGAGAAGGCTTGAGAGAGGAGGACTCACAGTGAAATCTGTCATCTGGAACTGGCTGAAAACACCAGCCTGGGACCCCTTTTTCTGAAAATGCAGTGGTTTAGAAGAGGTTTTCAGTTTTCTTTTCTTTATTTTGTGTTAATTTCCTTTATTTTAAAGTACCTCTGGGTTTAAGCTTCTGCTGCTGTCTCGTTGCTCAGCCCCAAAGCTGAGTGGAACCCAATGTCCACGTGGGTGCTCTCCAAGTGCTCCCATTCCTGCCAGTGGATCCACACCAGCTCAAGTTCCTGCCAGCAGGACCCTTTTACCAACCTTCTGGGCAGTGTCTGCACCTATGGAAGAAAATTCATCACTACAAGAAACCAAAAAGCTACCAGGGACCCTGGACTGTGTGTCCCTGAAGGATGGGGGCAGGGTTATGGGTTATCCTTGGGAAACACTGCAGTTGTACAGGGATAAATGGGCAGGAATTCTCTAACTCCACATGACACATCTTGGCTGGCTGGACACTGAACTCTCCGTGTTGTTTGGTGACTCCTGGAATACATTCAGCCCAGAACAGGGTGTTTCTAAAGGTCTTCTCTCTGCACAGCACTTCTTCCCATCCCTCCTCAAACCAGCAGTGCCACTAACAGCAGTAAATGTATTTATTTTCCTGCTCTGTCTTGTTAAACTGCTGCTTTTATCTGCTGCTGCACATCAGAGATGTTAACTCAGTGCTAACCTGGTAAAGCTGGAGAGCTGGGCCCAGGGGAGAGCGAGGGACAGGTTGGTGGGGAGGCATCCAGCAGCTGAAGCAGAAAAAATGTGACTTTATAAATCCTTCATCCCCTACATCTTCCCAGAAACATTTCTCAGCAGCATCCTTATGGAAAATTAAACTCTACTCTGGCAGGAAAAAACCACTCACACAATTTCTGTGCCTCTGGACAGCCTCGCTCTGTCATTTACTTGGAACAGCAGGGCTTGCCTTGGCTTCTTGGTTTGCCTGGTCTCAGAGCAAAATTACAGTAAGGAAAGCATCTCTCAGCCTGTCTGGTGGGTCCAAGGGTGCAGAAACACCAGAAAATGAGTGAGGAGCTTCTGGGACCATCACATCTCATCAGGAGCAGCAGAGCACTGCTGAGAGCCCCTCCGCACCTGAAGCTGCCTGAGAACCGGGCAGGGGCTGTGCTGGGGTTTGTGCCAGATCCCTGCACCCCTTCCCTGCCCCGGTGCCTGCTGTGGGAGCATCCCATCCCTGTGTCTGGGGTGCTCATGGGGGGCTGGAGATGGGTTCTCCTGGTGTTTCCCCCAGCTGGAGCTGCTGCTGGCACCAGCAGTGTGTGTTTGCCTGGCTGAGGGTGCTGCCTGGGCTGCCCCTGCCCCTCTGCCCTCCTCCAGGCCCCCGTGGCTGTGCCCATCTGCCATCAGGGATGAAAGGCCAGAGCTGGCACAAGGATTTTGTAACCTGTGTCAAAAGCTTCCATGGGACTTCCCAGAAAGACCAAATCCCCTGGGCAGGGACCCTCTGCTGGGAGTTTTGGTCCCTGGTATAAAACTCGGGGTTCAGGGGACACCAAAGGTGCCATTTAATGAGTCAGTGGTTCTGGAGAAGCACGTTGAGGCCACACAGGCGACAGCCTTGTCCTGGAGAGCTATCCAAGAGCACAGAATCATGGAATTCATGGAGTCCAGGATGGTTTGGGCCCTTCCAAATCCTCAAGTTCCAGCCCCCTGCCATGGGCAGCACCACTGATGACAGGCACTCCTTAAAGCATCCACCATCCCAGAGCAGGAGCGTCCTGCAAAGGAAACGGGGCAGAAAGAAAAATGAACTGAGATTCCCTTGTTCAGGGCATTTCCAGGAGAATGTCAGGGAAAAGGTGTCTCCCTGGCCCCACTAAAGCACTGCCAGGCCCCAAAGAGTCACAAAAAGAAGATCCTAAGAGGATAAGACACAAAGAGAACATAAATGCAAGGTGTGGGCAGGCTTGGCCTTTGACAGAGCCTGAGGACAGGCAGAGCTGTGCATGGGTGGAGGAAAGCATCCATGGGGAAAATCACAGCCTCAGCACAGGCATGAGCAAATGCTGTGAGCCTCCTGCTTGGCTTTAGTCACAGTGGAAAGGTGCAGCCAGCCATGGCATCTTCCAGGAGCATTTGCTAGCCCACGCTGTGGGATAGGAAGGGAATCCTTGCTGGGGTGATTTCCTGTCTAACAAACGCTGCAGACCCTCATCTCACCAGGCTGGAGAGGAGCAGTGACTCGGGGTAGAGCTGGAGTGTGACATTCGGGAAGCCAGGCTGGCTTTGCATCCCTCCTCAGCCTTGATGGGCTGTTCCTCCTGATTTGCTGTGACTTCTCATATATTTTTGGAGAAAAGTGAATGACAGCCTGTGAGAGACCATCATTGCCCTTCCTGCTTTGCAGAGCTCAGTTTATCCTCTCAGTCAGCTTTGTTTAAGGAGCCCAAGGTGCAGGAAAAGCTGTTTCCAGAGGGCTGGGATGCTCGGCATTTGAGTTTCAAATCTTGATGTTGTCATTGGCCAACAGCTATAAATAGGCGGCACTGCCAAGGCTGGCATCAAACCCAACGTATTTGAGGGAAACAGAGGAAAAGCAGCTTTTGCCTGCAGACTTTGATGTCCTTTGTTCCCAGGTGACAGCCCCCTGAGCCGATTTCCTGCCACTGCTGGTGCAGGGCATTGCAGAAGGTACCTGCTCTTACCCCACTCCTGGGAGCTTTGCTCGTGCACCTCATCCCAGGGACAGCGTTCAGGGTGAAATTCCCTCTGGTTCTGTTGCTCTTCCCAAATTTCAAGGGAAAGGAATTTCAAGTTTCAGCATTTTTTTTTACCTGCTCTTACCAAGAGCTAAACCTGTGAGGGCAGGTCTGTAAGTGCTGTAGAGTCTCCTGTTTCCCTTGGCTTCAATGAAGCCCTGATGATTTATGGATTTATGGTTCCCTCCAGGATTCTGAGAGTCCAGGAGGGAGATTCAGGCCCCCTCTGGCTTCAGAATCTTGAAAATTATTTAGAGGATGGACAAAACCTTCAAGACCCTGGAGTCCAACCATGCCCCCAGCACTGCCGAGCCACTGAACCATGTCCCCAAGTGCCACATCCACAGGGCTTTTAACCTCCCCCAGGGTGTTCAAATAGTTTAAATAGTTGCTTCAAAGCTTGATTTAGCAATTTCCTCCCATGATGGGCACTTTGTTAAAACCAAAATGTTTTGTAAAACACACCAGTATTCTCTGAAATACCGGGCTCCTGGAACAGGTTTCTTTTATCCATCGTGTGGATGAAGTGACATTGTCACAATATTTATCTGTTCCTCAGCCTGTTTTGCTGATGACACTGCTGCTGAAGAGCGCTCTTGTCACTCTTGAAAAATCCTCAGTGTGTTTGCAGTGAGTGCAGGAGGAAACTTCCACGGATCCCCCCAGAGGAGCTGACTGGAGGATCGCTGAGCTGAGGAAACAAAGCCCTGCTGGGCCAGGCAGCCCAACCTCTGCACGTGCGGGGTGTGGAGAGAGCGGGCGAGTTCTGCTGCAGCAGCTTCCCCGGGCAGGAGGGGGCCCTGCAGCGGGGTCACTGGGGAGCGGGGTTTGGGCATCGGCCCATCCTTGCACCCCTGCCCCCACTGCTCCGGCTGAGCTCCGTCCCCTGCACACCCCTCAGTCCCTACTCACGCCTCAGTCCTGCACACCCCTCAGTCCCTACTCACGCCTCAGTCCTGCACACCCCTCAGTCCCTACTCACGCCTCAGTCCTGCACACCCCTCAGTCCCTACTCACGCCTCAGTCCTGCACACCCCTCAGTCCCTACTCACGCCTCAGTCCTGCACACCCCTCAGTCCCTACTCACGCCTCAGTCCTGCACACCCCTCAGTCCCTACTCACGCCTCAGTCCTGCACACCCCTCAGTCCCTACTCACGCCTCAGTCCTGCACACCCCTCAGTCCCTACTCACGCCTCAGTCCTGCACACCCCTCAGTCCCTACTCACGCCTCAGTCCTGCACACCCCTCAGTCCCTACTCACGCCTCAGTCCTGCACACCCCTCAGTCCCTACTCACGCCTCAGTCCTGCACACCCCTCAGTCCCTACTCACGCCTCAGTCCTGCACACCCCTCAGTCCCTACTCACGCCTCAGTCCTGCACACCCCTCAGTCCCTACTCACGCCTCAGTCCTGCACACCCCTCAGTCCCTACTCACGCCTCAGTCCTGCACACCCCTCAGTCCCTACTCACGCCTCAGTCCTGCACACCCCTCAGTCCCTACTCACGCCTCAGTCCTGCACACCCCTCAGTCCCTACTCACGCCTCAGTCCTGCACACCCCTCAGTCCCTACTCACGCCTCAGTCCTGCACACCCCTCAGTCCCTACTCACGCCTCAGTCCTGCACACCCCTCAGTCCCTACTCACTCCTCATCCATGCACACTCCTCATTCCTGCACACTCCTCACTCCCTGCACACTCCTCATCCCTACTCACTCCTCATCCTTGCACACTCCTCACTCCCTACATGCTCCTCATTCCTGAACGCTCCTCACTCCCTGCATACGCCTCATCCTTACTCACTCCTCATCCCTACTCACTCCTGATCCCTACACACTCCTCACTCCCTACACACTCCTCATCCTTACACACTCCTCATTCCCTACACACTCCTCATTCCTACTCACTCCTCATTCCCTGCACACTCCTCATCCCTACGCACTCCTCATCCCTGCACACTCCTCATTCCTACTCACTCCTCATCCCTGCACACTCCTCATTCCTACTCACTCGTCATCTTTGCGGGACTAAGTGTCTGCACAGAAGACTCAGCCCTTGTCACATTCACCCACAGTTTTTTAGATTTCACCTTCTCTGAAAGAATCCAACTCTCATGAAACAATGCAATGCCACCCTTCCACCCCAATTCCATCAGTCAGCACAGTGCGCTCTGCTTGCCTTTAATTTATTTTCCCAGCAATTAAAATGTGGATCTACTTGTGCAAGCTCCTTAAATCCAATACCACTTCAGACATTTCTGCCAAGAAAATAATTTGGCTTGTGCTGAGCAGATGAACTTCTTGATTACTGAATTCTGGAAAAGGCCACATCCTCCTTGTTACTGTTTTTTAATTACTCTTTTGCAGTTTTCCTCATGCAAGACATTTTGTGTTCTACAAGTTTATCGTTTCCGAAATGCTTTTTTTTGCTTAGGTTTTCCTCCAGAAAAGGATGAGAAGATGTTTCATAAAAGAACCAGAATGGTTTGGGTTGGGAGGGACCCTAAAGCCCATCCAGTGCCACCTCTGCCATGGGCAGGGACACCTCCCACTGTCCCAGGCTGCTCCAAGCCCTGTCCAACCTGGCCTTGGGCACTGCCAGGGATCCAGGGGCAGCCACAGCTGCTCTGGGCACCCTGTGCCAGGGCCTCCCCACCCTCACAGGGAGGAATTTCTTCTTAATATTCAGTATAAAACTCTCCTGTTTTACACCCCTGTACCAGCTAATTCAAAGGAGAACAAAAGAACATTCCTGGGATGCAATTTGTGTAACACTTCCCAAGTGAGCTGACCAGGAAAGGGAAGCAATTTAGGACATGAATTATTGTTAGAGTGTCTCTAGGCTTGGTTGATTATTTCAGAAGGAAGAAAAAAAAAAAAAAAAGGAAATAAAAGGTGTTTTTCTCAGCCTTGTGATTCAGAGGCTGGGAGAAATAGCAGAGATCCTCTGCCTTCCCCTGCCTGGCTCTTCCCTGCTCCAGCCTCGCTGTGTGGGAAGGGGAGCTGCCTGCAATCTGTGCCGTGTCTTCACTCCCTTCACAGGCTGTCATCCCCTCCTGATGGGACCTCACACTCAACTCAGGGCCCCACCCCCTGGGGCTGCTGGAGCACAGGGTGTGACCTCCCTGCTCTGTGAGTGTCCACAAAATACCTGGAAAAGCCCTCCAGCCTGCAGGTGGTGAAGCAGGAGTAGGTAGAGCAGGAGATGTTTTCTCTTCTGTTCCCTTTCAGTTGTTCCAGTCACTCGTTTTTCTTTCCTCCAGTGGATAATGGGAGAAGAGAATGGCTTTTGGTTAAAGATTGATTTCAGTGGTAAGCCGTTCAGCATGACCAAAGAAATGGGTCTGAGATCCCAAATGGTATCTTCAGATGGAGACAGATGTATTCCCCACTTATGGAATATTTTCCACATATATCCCTACCCAGAAAATAGATTTGTGTGGAGAACGTGCATTGCAGAGCATCTACTTATGCATCAGTGTGAGGGTGTTGTTATCACTGCAGGAGGAATTCAGGGATCCTGTGCAGCCTGAAATGTCCTGACCCTGCTGCACCAGGGACCTGAACACATTTCCTGGGCTTTTTTTTCCTCTTGTGTTCCCAGTTTGGCCTTGCCCTTTGGATATTAATGGGAAAACTCGTTCTGCTGTCAAAAAAAATGGTGTTGTCACTCCAATGACCCTGTGAATGCAGAAGTAAAATCCCAACCCGGTTAAATTAAACCCTGTAAGCTACAGTGGTGAGAGAGGAGGGGGAATAGAGGAGTAGGGGAGGAAAGATCCATTGGTTTGGGGGTTGAAGGCAACAAAAGGGTTTGAAAAGCCGTGGATGTGTGCTGAGATCTCTGTCAGCCTCCAGCCTGGCTCTCCTTTGGGAAAAACCTGGATCTGTATCTCCTGGTGCATTTCCAGACAGGCCACAACTGCTCCAGTGTGTTCACCTGGGCTTAAAAACCTGTGAAATGCCTGACTGATGAGGCTTCATAAAAACTTCGATCCTTGCAGTGAGTCATGAATCACTCCTCTTCATCTGTCCCTACCAGCCACACGACTTCTTTAGAAACCAGCACAAATTGAGCAATAACAGCTAATAAAAAATGTATTCCTGAAGAAAAATAGTTTCTAAAAATGTATTCACAGGACACATTTGTTGAATCCAAATGAGAGGTAAATACAAACCCTGCTGTCTGCATTCTGTCCTCAGATAAAATGAGGAGAAAGGAGTTTTCTTCTTCAGCTACTTTTATTTCAGTTTTATTCTCAAATGCAGGCAAACAAGCACACGGAACTGTGCTCCTGCTCCTTTCCTCCTGGTGCACTTCAAGGAAGGGCTCTTAGGCATTTTCATTTCAGCAGATCAAATACCAGAGATTTCCCCTTCATCTCTTGCCTTCCTTCTTCCTCCCCCTGTTCCCACGTTCCAAACCTGGAGCACGGGTGAGTTGCAGGTGGTTTGGCCGCGTGGGACAGGTTGGCTCAGAGCCTTTGCAGGGGTGGAGGGTCAGCCAGCACAGCTGGGTGTCAAAGGCTGAACAAGTGGAGAATCTGTGTCTGGATGTGTTTAACAACTCCTGAAGGAGACCTCCTGCTGGCCTGGATCGGCCCCGGTGTGTCCGGCAGGGCCAGAGCAGTGCCCGGCCCCTGGGCTGGCCCTGCTGAGACACCTCCAGCCCTGGGGGCAGTTTTGGGCCCCTCAGGGAAAGAATAAAGACATTGAGGGGCTGGAGCGTGTCCAGGGAAGGGGCTGGAGCCCCAGGAGGGGCTGAGGGAGCTGGGAAAGGGGCTCAGCCTGGAGAAAAGGAGGCTCAGGGGGACCTTGTGGCTCTGCACAACTCCCTGACAGGAGGGGGCAGCCGGGGGGGATCGGGCTCTGCTCCCAGGGAACAGGGACAGGAGGAGAGGGAACGGCCTCAGGCTGGGCCAGGGGAGGTTTAAATGGGATATTAGGGAAAATCTCTTCATGGAAAGGGCTGTCCAGCCCTGGCACTGGTGCCCAGGGAGGTGTTGGAGTCCCCATCCCTGGAGCAGTTCAGAAGCTGTGTGGATGTGGCACCTGGGGACATGGGCTGGCGGTGGCCTTGGCAGTGCTGGGGGAATGGCTGGACTCGATGGATTCAGAATCCTTTCCCACCTAAACAACTCCGTGATTCCCAAAGGCACTGTAGGAGCACTTCCCTGCACACACAGTGCTGTGAGAATTCCTCAGCGGTTGGGAACTGGATGTCCACCTCTCCTGAGGCTCGGCACTCTCAGGAGAGCTGTTGGCTGAGCTCGAGGGCGTGTTCCAGCAGACGGAATCCTGCCCAACACGGCCAAGAGCTGCAGGGTCACAGCACAGATGGTACCAGGAGCCCAAGAGGGGTGAAAAGGTCACCTCAGGGCAGGAGTGGTCTCACCAAAGCTTTCATCATCTAAATGGGACTGCTCAGCTCCTTCCAGCAAGGAATTCCTCTGAGACATCTGTGTAGCATCTCCAGCATCTGCCACAGTCCCTGCACAGGAAAGTCCCCCCAGTGGGTCATGGAGAGTCCACCCAAAACCTGCACTGCCTCCTGAAGGTGATGCCTTAGGTTTTAACTTTTATATTTTTCAAACCTGCACTGCCTGATGTGTAACTCTGAAGTTTCCTGTGCCCTGGTAGCTGCTGTTCTCCCATGCTGGTCAGACATAAAAAACCTCTCCGGGCCTGCTCTCCAAGGGCACCCTGATTGTCCCAGGCCCCAGAATGTGTAAACGAAGGCCTCTGAAGAGGAGGGTAAACCTGGGATAATTACATCATTAACTGGGGTTGTAACTGGAGATGGCCCAAACTTATAAATGTGTGAAGAATCCGTGACCCAGGGTCCATCTTGGGTGTAGCCTTTGGCCTGCCCAGGGTGTACCTTGAAGGCCTTCAAATCAACACCTACCTTTATTCCCTTATTCCTGTCCAGTCTCTGTTTTTAGGTGGCCACCTCAGGCATCAAAGGCACTTCATGTTCTCTATGGACAAGGACAAATCCCTTGCCACTCATGCCTGGCACGTGCTGCCTGGGCACTGAGCCCTGTGCTGCTCAGCACAGGAGGCAAGCCTAACCACGGGCCCAGTGTTGCAAGGAAAAAGAAATTCCTTGTGTAGAATAATAATCTTGAGGAAGGTTTGAGTACAATCTGGGCATTTCCCATGTTTTGGCTTTGATATTGTCCTCACAAATGCAGCTTTTCCGCCATCTAATTTTAAAGCTCCAGCATTTCTGAAACCTTGCCTAAGTGCAAATTCTAGGTTGCTTCCCAAGCCCAAATTTAGCAAAATCAGAGGAGCTTAGGGCTGGATTGCATCATTGTAAGGTTTTATAGAAGAATTTGTTCATAAAGTGCTGTCACAATGAAAGAATGTATTAACAATAGATTAAACACAGGAGCTGTTTCAAAATCCAGACAAGGACGTGGCAGAGGATGTCGAGACTCCCGTGGCTTCGTATGCCCCGGGAATGTTTCTCTGATTACCTTAATTATTTAATGCAGACTCTGATTGTTGAACCTCACAGGTGAAATCTCGATGCTCAGTGTCCCACTGCCCCCAGCACAGCCAGGGTGGGCAGTCTGGGTTTGGATGGTAACCCAGATCAAAACAAGCCTGGAGCATTTATGGGATGGGACCCGCCCTGTGTGGAGGGGGAGCTGGGCTGGATGAACTCCCATGGATTTCTGCCTGTGTCTGTGTGGGTAGGAGGCCTTTATTCCAGGTGTGGGTCACAGCTGCTGTCTCCTCAGGAGGCCACTGAGTGTTTAGAAAGCTGTTCACGACCTTCCCAGGGGCGTTCTCTGGGAATGAGACCACTCCTGCCCACTAAGGCTGAAGGGCTACAAAGCTAAAAGCTCCAGATAAGGAAATATGACTGCCCTTTCCTATCTCCACTCATCCTAGCAGGTGTCCTTGGGGTTGTAAATTTGTGTGAGGGGAAGGGAAGAACAGTGTGAGGTATCTTTAACCTTATCACAAATCTTTCCCAGGGTGGAAAGATTGACGTTGCCATTGATAAACCCTGAATCATGGCCAGGGTCCCTTTTCCTTTCTCTGGAAAACGCGGCTGCTCTCCCTTGGACTGTGTGTGCTGCCTGTCCTGGGTCACAGTCCATGTCCCTGAAATAAAAGCCAGGCAGATTGATGCAGTGAAATACCCAATTCCTCAAAAGTTTGGAATTCCACAAAAGATAATTTGTGTGCCTGTGCCATTACAACTGTTGCAGTTTTATTGCAGCCAGGCCGAAAAGCCATCTCGGGAATGAGGTGGAATTATCCTTATTTGTCACTTTTATGGGAGGAATGAATTGTTCCGTGTGCTGGCCATGAGACCCTCACTCACTGCAGTGCTTTGTGCCCGTGGATGTCTGGGCTAATCATGTTTTGCAGAGGAGGAGCTGGGGCTCATCATGTGAACGACTGGAGACAGAACTGCTGATTTCACCCCTCTCTGCTCCTTCTAGAAGGGAGATTTGGGTTTGAATGGGGCCTTTCTTATTATATTACTCTAATTTTTTTGTGTGCACCATTCTCCATGAAAATGAGGGTTTCCTCTCTCATCCCATTGTGTTGTCATGGAAATTGCTTTTTCTCTCTTTTTTTTTTCCGGGAATCCTGTGGCAAAAAAAGTGCTTTGCCTGGCTGGCAGCTCACAGCCAAAACAGTTCTGTGGAGCTGCTGAAAGCTGGGACAGGTCCTACCTCTTCTTCTGGCACTGCTTTTAGTATCTCCCGCTTCCCCAGGGATCAGAAACTCATCCTGGCTTTTCTGCTCACTGCCCTTCTGGAGGGAAATCCCAAATACCTGTAGAGCCCTGGTTCAGCTGGTTTCTACCCTGCATTCCCAGCCACGCTCCAGAGCCACCTTGGATCAGAGGGATGACTTTTCCTAGGTCTGGAGTTTGCCCTTGCTGCACCCCTGCACCAGCTGGGCACCAAAATTCCCCAGTGGGAGTGAGAGATTATCCAAAGCTTTGATTACTTGGGATATCTTTGGTGCAAGCAGCTTTTCCATGCCAGGTGTCAGCAGCCTCAAAGTCCTTAGGCAAGGATCAAACTGTCTGCCACCCACCCTGGAGTGCAGCTGTGGAGCGTGGCTTTGGTCACAGGAGCCCCTGGGCATCCAGGGGAGGCCTCTCTGAAAAGGCCAAATAAGTTCCTGTCTTCCCCAATTCTTCCATTTGCAGGTGAATGGGGAAAGAAAGGTCCAGTTCCAGGGTCTGTCCTTACCACTGGATATTGTGTGTGCTCCGAGTTTCCTTTGGGCTGTGGGAGCAATTCTAACTCTGGGGAAGAAGGAAATGGATGTATTTCTTGTCATGCTGTATTTCAGAAGTGAGGAAACAACGAGGTGAAAAACGTGGACTAAAGGGGAAGGGAGGTCAGTGACAAACCTGGGCAGTGCCTGATCCCGGGGAGGTTTTTCTTTAGGATTTAATAGCTCTTAGTGAGGACTGAGTTTCCACACACCTACCCTGAAACTTGGCAAAGTGTCCCTAAATTTTCCTGTGTTCACTGGATGCATTTTCTCCTTTTCACAACAAGAGCCAAATGTGGCTTTCTGTGAACGGGAGAAGAGTTGAGGGAAGCAGAGAAAAACGATCCCAAAGCCCAGCACCTAAATGAGAGGGAGGCAGTCAATAGTGTCCCCTCCCAGAGGTGGCTGCTGAGCCAGGCTGGGCCTTAGTGCTCTGCTGTGACCTCCCCTCCCAGTTTAAGAGAACTAAACCCCACAGGACAGCGAGGTCCCCTGGCTGAGCCATGAGTTTGGAGCTGCTCCTCGCTCCCGAGCTGCTCCCACGCACGAGCAGCTCCTGCCTGTGCCAGTTCTGGCAGCCTCACTAATAGTTCCTTATTTTAGCTCTGGGAAGGAGATGTGTGACGTGGAGAATTAAACACACCCCCAGCTCACACCATCCCTCCCAGAGGGTTTCCCCTGCATGCACAAAACTCTTATTCCAGGTCCTTTGTCTTCTCCTGCTTTTCGGGCTCTGATCTTCACATCCCAACTGGTGTAGTTCTCATCAAGTGTCTTCATGAGGGCCCTGCACACCCAGAGACTGCTGTTGGGATGATGGGGAGCTTGGGGCTGGATTTAATTTTGGTGCTGACTCTTCTTTTTGTGTAGAAACCCTCCTGGGAATGAGTCAGGAGGCAGCAAATGAGGAAACACTCGCTGAGGTTCCTAGGATAGGTCACAGTTCCCAGAATGGTTTGGATAGGGAAGAACCTAAAAGCTCATCCCATCCCACCCCCTGCCATGGGCAGGGACACCCTCCACTATCCCAGGTTGCTCAGAGCTCCATCCAACCTGGCCTTGGACACTTCCAGGGATGAGGCAGCCACAAGTTTCCATTTTTTCAGCAATAAAGGCCCTGACAGGACGAGTTGTTGTGTTTTTCTTTGAAGCACTTTTGGCTCCATGTCTCAGTGTGAGAAAATGGGTTCACATTGCTGTGCTCCCAGAGCCAGGACACTGAAAAGAACCCCAGAGGCTGGAGCACAGGTGGGATGGGGAGCAGCTGAGGGAGCTGGGAAAGGGGCTCAGCCTGCAGAAAAGGAGGCTCAGGGGGGACCTTGTGGCTCTGCACAACTCCCGGACAGGAGGGGGCAGCCGGGGGGGGTCGGGCTCTGCTCCCAGGGAACAGGGACAGGAGGAGAGGGAACGGCCTCAGGCTGGGCCAGGGGAGGTTTGGGTTGGATATCAGGGAATTTTTTTTCCCCTGCAAGGCTGGTCAGGCACTGGCACAGCTGCCCAGTTCAGTGGTGAAGTCACTGCTCTTGGAAGCGTTCCAGAAACGTGCAGATGTGGCACTTGGGGACAAGGTTTAGTGGTGGTGCTGGCAGTGCTGGGTGAGGGGCTGGACTCTTGGAGGGCTTTTCCCACCTCAGTGATTCTGTGGTTCTCTGATGGTGCAGGACATTGCCATCATTGTGCAGAGAGCAGCCAGCACTGGTAATCGGAAACAATCTTGGCTTGAGTGAGGCTCGCTCTTTGATAGGAAATGTGAGATAGCAGCATGGTTAATAGCTTTTTGCATTAAAAAAAAAGTCAGGAAAAATGTCTGCTCAGCCTTGACCATATTTTGTTGCCCTCAGCTCACCAGCGCAGGGACCTGCTGTACAAAACTGTGAGCAGCTCTTCTTGAGGAAAAGAAAATTTCAGGCAAGTCCATTTTTCTTAACTGAATGTTGTAATTCCTCTGCAGGAAGCTTTAGTTCCCCAAAAACCTGCACCAAATACCAGTGAAGGCTTTCCAGGGAAATGTCTATAGATAGAAACCACAGAAGTGCAGAGGGCCCCCATCCTAAACCAGTTACACGTGAAGATGCTCTTTAATTCAGTGCAGGTAATTAGTGTAATTGAGCAGGAAAGTGCCCTAACTGCTCTGCACAAATCCCCACGTGGGTGTGTAACTTGTTCTTGCAGTTATTAGGTGAGTTCACATCACTTCCTTCACTTTTGCAGGCAAGAAAGACCCTGGAGATTACAGGAAGGGGCACAGATTTAAAGGGACAATCAAGAAATACACAAGCTGTAGATTAAAGATAAAACTGTCTTTAGGAAATGCTTTTCAGCAGCTTTGCTGATGGATAAACTGAAATAAAGCAATTAAATCAAAGGGACTGGAAATAAACAGAGATGATCCTGAAGGCTGAACTTCTGTAATAAACACTTACCACTTAGATGTGCCTTTTGTTTGCAGCAGTCAGATCTGCACGGTGTGTTAGCACATGAGTGCATGAAAATTTGTATTTCCAAGCATTTTATTCCTCTTGCAGTCATTTAAATAATGCCAAATTGAGCATGAAGCTGACTGGATTCAATTGCTGTCATCAGAAAAGAAGAGTGAGTGGGCTGGGGAAGGTTGTCCTCCCTCCCAGCAGTTGCCCAGCGAGGAAAACTGCTCAAAGTGAGGGCAAGGAGATGCTGCTGTTTGTGTGCTGCTAAAATCTCCTTCAGCCAGTGCCCACCGAGGGCTGACTGCACATTGTTTAACTTAGCCAGGCAGGGGGTGTGAGCTGGGAATCAGCTGGAGCCAGGCTGGAGCCTCCAGGCCAGGCTGGATGGAGCTTGGAGCACCCTGGGATAGTGGAAGGTGTCCCTGCCCATGGTGGGTGGAACTGGATGATCTTTAAGATCCCTGCCCACCCAAACCCCGCTGGGATTCCGTGGTTCTTTTGCAGGTGGGTGTAAGCGAATTCCTGGTTTCCCTCCACACCCATTCCCTGTCCCCAAACCCCACTGATCCCACTGGTGTTGTGCCCAGTCAGCAGCAAAGTGACAGGGGGACAAGGCTGTGCTCTGCAGGGAACACAGAGGGAGCAGAGGAGAGGGAGAAAGAGGAGGTGACCCCGAGATCAGCTCGGCTGGTCCAAGTGCCAAGCTCAGAGGTTTTGTCCCATCCCCTGAGGAGCTGGACTGGATGATCCCTCAGGTCTCTTCCAGCTTGGACTCTTCTGTCACTCCGTGTTCATTTTCCTCTTGGAATCCTCTGAGCACCAGAGCTGGTGGGAGCCCCCCCAGCCCCAGTGCTCCCCTCGGGCTCCTCCAGCACTGGAGCCCACCCGAGTGGTCACAGCCATGGAAGTTTAACAGGAAAAACTTCCTGTTTTCACGGAGAGCTGGTGAGGGAACACCCCAGGGATCAATATTTCTCATTGATCACCACATAACCGGTCCTGTGGAGCTGCCTAATTCCTGTTCCCCCTTCCCAAGGAGCCCAGTGGAGGACAGTGAATTAAACCTGGGTGGTTTTAGTGTGGGCACGTGGCTGGCAGGGCAGCTGAAGCTGGCTGGGAAAGGGGATGTTTCTGTTCCCACGGAGTTCCCACGGAATGAGGTCGCCTTTGTGAGCAGGTAACAATAAAAAGCAGGTTAAATGCCGAGGCACTGAAAATGCTCCGTGTGGAGAACACAGGGGCAGCACAGAGTCCAGGGAAGGTCTTATTTAAACCTAAAAGTGAAATCCCAGTGGCTGGATGGGGTGGCTGGGACTTTGGGAATGATCTTCCAGCACAGGGTTTGCCAGAATGAGGATTTTCAAAGCCAGTATTTATTTGTACATGGTGTGACAGCAAAAAAGGGCTGAATTCTGAACAAACAGATCCCTTTTCTTGACAAGTTTCCTCCTATGGACCTGTGCAGAAGCAGGGGGTGGGTTTTTTCCTCACTTTTTTCCCCCCTGGGAATCTTGAGTATTAATTTACCCTGTGCAATCGGAATTCTATCTTGGATTTTTCCTTTCTTTGTTTGTTTTTCACTAAAAAAATAACGGCTTCTTGATGGAAACACTTGGTTACCTGGGCATTTTCCATCAGAAATTTGTTAAGTGAAGGAATACAGAGAGCAGCCAGCACTGGTAATCGGAAACAATCTTGGCTTGAGTGAGGCTCGCTCTTTGATAGGAAATGTGAGATAGCAGCATGGTTAATAGCTTTTTGCATTAAAAAAAAAGTCAGGAAAAATGTCTGCTCAGCCTTGAAAATGAGCACGTTGAAGAGTGTGTGCTGCTCCCAGCAGTGAATGATGATGTTTTCCTTTGCCTTGTCTTGCTGCTGCTGCCTGGATATTCCAGCAACATTTAAAATATCGCATTAAAAATAGCCCAGAAACGCTGGGAAAACAAATATTAGAGCAGCCTGTGGGTGCTCAGGGCCAGAATTTAATGGTATTGTGACAGAAAGGGACATTTCCCCACCCTGACTCGTGCAGGGCTGAAGGCAGGTACAGGTGTACTTTCATTTTCCCATCCACTACGAGTGCTTTTGGGGGAAAGGACAGGATGGCATGGGGGATTGTGGATTCCTGTAACCTGTTGTCACTTCACCCTACTATTTCTTGCTCAGCTGAAGTTTATCTGCACAGCAGACATTGATTTCACCGCATGAACTTGTCTGGAGGTTTAATTAATATTTAGTTCACTCTGCTTTATTTATTCCTGTCATTGGCTTTGTGTTGTTGGTGCTCCTGACTCCCTGCACTGGTGTTTGAGAGGGTGTAGGAATATGGTTAAATCTCCAATATTTCAGCCATCGTGCTTCTCAGCAATGTGTGCTGTCCAGAATATTCCCTGAGAATATTTAGCAGGAAAACCTGAGTTTTGTACAGAGTTCATTTCACAAACTCTATTTTCAAACCTCCTTCTATCTATGGACTTCCATGGAAGAAAAAATACATTTATTTCTGTATGAACCTTCTGCTTGTGCTGCTTCATTCATTCATCATTCCTTTGTAATCATTGCTTTTTTCCTTTTCCATTTTCCCACATAGTTTAGATCTGTGTCATTCAACACCAGAAAGGAGATTTGTGGTGAATCAGATGTATTTAAGGTGCCTTTCCATCTTTCTCACCAAGACTTAAAAACCAGAATTCGCAGAATCCCAGACTGGTTTGGGTTGGAAGGGCTCTTAAATCCCATCCAGTGCCACCCCCTGCCATGGGCAGGGACACCTCCCACTGTCCCAGGCTGCTCCAAGCCCTGTCCAACCTGGCCTTGGAGATCCAGGGGCAGCCACAGCTTCTCTGGGCTGTGAGAAGGCTGATGGTAAATTGGAGTGGTGGAAACTTGTGAAGGAGCCAGAAAAAACCTCTGAGAACAGCCAGGAGAACGTGGGGACAGCCTGGGATTCTCGTGTGGGCTCTCACCTTGGCACCATCGGGGCCTGGAGCAGCAGATGTGGGACACATGGGGCTGGAGCGTCATCCAAACTCCCTCCCTTGAGCCCATCAGATTTTCCAGCCCCTCCTGGCTGCTTCTCCCCTGTCCCCAAGCTGGCCAGGCTGCCTGGGCCGGGGATGTGTTCCGCAGGGGGCCGGGGAGAGCGCAGCTGCCTGCTGGCAGCAGGGGCTGGCAACAGGGGTTTCATCCCTCGTCTGCCAGCGCGGGCAACACCGAAAGCTCCCTCCCTGCTTTTTGTGTCCCCTTCACCAGTCAGATCCCATCAGCAAATGACACTTCCACAAGCCTCACTGAGGGAAATACTGAACGTCCCAGAGCAGGTTTTGGGTTGGTGTCGAGGGAACGCTGTGAACTGCTGCCTAGCAGAGGTGACCCTGTGCTTAAAAGCCTCACACAATGCCAAGAACAACCTTCCCCGCCTGATTCTTGACCCTGGGACTCTCTTCCCTCTGTCCCAAGGACCCTCCTGCTGCTGTCCCACTGTGGGACCTGCTCAAATCCCTCCCAGCAGCCTGTAAGAGCATCCCACAGGGAGAAAAAAAATATAAATTAAAAAGACAACACACAACACGCAGAGCCAGGCAGCTTCATGGCAGGATGAAACTTATGCAGACAGAGATCTACAAAAAAACAGAATTAATAAAATATACCCTGCCCATGCATTATGAAACACATCTGGCTGCAGAGTGACATGCCAGCTTTAATTTTAACTTTGGCTTGGGAGCAGTGGTGGGGCTGAAATGACTGCATGCACTGGTGAGCAGCCACTGCAGATGTTTGCACATACCTCCTTTTCCCCGCCTCTCTCATGTTTTTCGTGTGTCTGATTCCCCCAGAGGGTTTGGAGAAGGGGCTGGGAGTGCACAGATGATTTTTTTAATGCCTTGGAGATTTGGATTGAGCAGTGCATAACCCAGGAGGAGGCACAAAGGAATAAAGGGAGCAGTTGAGGCTGGTGGGCCGAATCCTCGGGGCAGGTTTGGTGGGGAGGACTTTGGGAGCCATGCCCTCCCCTCTCCTCTCCCTGTTAATGGTGCTGTGAGCCATCACAACCCACCTCTGTATCCACGGAGCTCTTCCCAGGCTTTGTGTCTCCAGTGTTTCTGGAAGAAACTGCCCCTGGGTGAGGAGCAGAGGAACTGCTCTGTGCAGGAATGTTCTTCCTGGATTTTGCCTTGCAGATGGAAACTGGACCCTTTTTAACCCTCCCCGTTTGTGGACTTCTTCATATATTTCCATTTCTTCAGTATCTGCACCTGTTTCTGGTGCCTCTCCTTCAACAATAGGCTGAGGCTGTGAATTCCAGGGGTCAGCTCCTGGCTGGACAGACACTTCCTTCCCTCTGTGCTTGCCTGTTTTTCTTTGCACTGAGTCTGCAAAATCCAAGACACAAAAGTCTGTCCCCAGGGTTAGAAAGTTGCTCTGAGTGCATTGCTCATCACATGTTTAAATCAGGCCAGGCAAGTGCAGCGAGGTGGATGTGGAACTCACGAGCTGCGGAACTGCAGCTCTTCAGGAATCCCCTCCCTGCCCCTCCTGCCCCAGCTCTCCAGCTGTAATGGAGAAGAGCTAAAATATTCAGGACAGCAAACAGCAGGAGGAAAATTGAGTCCATTAGAAATGAAAGTTCCCCAGGGAATGGTCGATGGAAAAGCTGCCAGAGCTCCAGGAGCATTTGGATACTGCTCCCAGGCGTGCCCATGGTTGTTGGGGTGTCCCCCTGTGCAGGGCTGGGAGCTGGACTGGATGATCCCTGTGGGTCCCTCCCAGCTCAGGACATTCCATGATTCCCCCTGGAAGTGGGTGCTGCTGTCGCTGGGGCTGTTTCTGTCACAGCAAATGCCAGACAGCTGCTGACAGGAGAAGCTTCTGCTCCACAGCAAGCTGGGGTTGTACTTTCAAAGTCAGCCAACATCAACGAGCAAGGAACAGAACTTTCCTGCTATAAATATTTGAACAGCAGTTTGTTAATTTTTGTTACTCTCAACGTGGATTAATTGCTGTTTTATTATCAACTTCAGCTTCTATTAGTTTAGGATTTACATCTTAAATGATAATATCAGACTTTGTCTTGAATAAAACATTTTGTAACCTAGAGGAGTTCATTAAATTCGTGAAGGTGAGCTGACAGATTAAAGGCAGAACAAAGATCCTGATGTGTTTTACAATCGCAGGAATGCTCATTTGGAGTTTTGTAAAACAACATGGCACGTCTCAGAGAGCTCAGCTTCAAATGCATTGTGATAAATGCTGCTGCCTTTTGAAAGGCTGCTGCTCCTTGTTGTCTGCCTTCAACAGACTGCTGCACCTTTCCTCTCCTCAGAGGCTAATGAGGTGTCCTTTTACATCATTAATGCCACAAATGACTAAGGATATAACGAAATAACCCTTTGCATGTTGTTCTTCTCCCTAATTAGCCTTGGGAGGGTGGGATTATCCCTGTGGCCCCAGCATGGGCTGCCAGGATTCTCCAGAGGAGAGACAAGGGCTGAAGTGGGAACAAGTCACATTTGTGCTTCACCCTCATTCCAGCAAGAGATGAAGGAGATTTGGAACAACAAAATGGTTTGGGGGGGACCTTTAGAGCCGTCTTCTCCCACCCCCTTGCAGTGAGCAGAGCTAAATTCAATTTGTGAGGTTGCTCAGAGCAACCTGACCTTGAATGCTCCCAAGGATGGGGAATCCACTGCCTGTCTGGGCAACCTGTGCCAGGCATCACCACCCTCACTGCAAAAACCTGCAGCTTCCTTATCTAAACCAACCCTGGTTTAGTTTAGAACTCCTTGTCCTGTTGCTACAGGACAGGTTTATCCAAATTTGGATGGAAGCCCATGACCAGCCGGGGGGATGGGAACCAGAGCTGCTGGTGGGGTGTGTTGGGAAGACTCAGATTATTCTGGAATAGCACCATGTACCTGCTGCAGTGTAGGGGAGGCATGGTCAGAGAATCCAGGGAATGTACAGACTCATCTGCTGGGAGACACACCATTAGTTATTATTAATTAATCACAGCTGGTGTCATTAATTAGGATGTGCACACAGGCTAATGGCTGTACAGCTGAGCCTCCTCTCTGGCTCAGGTCGATGGCCTGGGTCTCCTCTGCCTGCTCCGGGTTCCCTGCAGCCCCCCTGGGCCACCTGCTCGGGCAGAGGCACTGGGGAGGGAGGCTGGGAAGGGCTGGCCTGGGGGTTACCACGTGCTCCATGCAAAAAAAAAAAAAAAAGGGAAATTCTGGCATTGGAACAGATTGCTTGGAGCCATTTCTTGTTTTAATCAGGAAATGTGGCACCCTGGGCACAGCAGCTGCTCTGCAGGGCTGGGTTAAATCTTACTTTGACCACAGCAAACTGTCAGAGGTGCAGGATGGAGCCCCAGGAGAGCTCCTGGCTCTGCTCCTCTGCAGGACACGTCCCAGGGATGAGCCACGGCAGAAGTTTGTGTTCTCAGTTTGGAGGACTAAACAAATAAACACGTGTGTGAGAAAATAGCAGAGGGCTTAATGCAGAGACAGGGTGCTCAGAAGTCTTATTGGAGAGGTTCATTTAATCCCAGAGAGATTCAAAGGGATAACGGCACGGGAGCAGCTCTCCAGACCTCCTTACCCTTCCTGCCAGAGGTTACGTGGGCTTTGGGAGATTGATTCCTCTGCAGAGCTGAGGGGAATTGGATGATCCAGATGCCTAACAATGAGATTGAGGCTTGAATTTATTTCACTCGAGGTAGTTAAATCTGATGCTTTTGTCCCCCGGGTCTTGTGTCTGAACTTAAGCCAAGTTAGTGATGAGCACAAGTTTTTCCTGCTGGGGGATGTTCAGCGACCTTGCACGAAGTGGTTTTGGCAAGCTGGACGAGCAGGAGCTCTGAACAAACCCGTGATGACAGGGAGCAGTGGGGTCAGCCATTCGCACACGGGGATGTGCTGCTGGAAAAGCTCTCACTGTTCTTCCTGCTGCTGTGGGTGTTTCCCTGGCTCGGGGCTGTCTCTCGAGGGCACAGTCACGCCAGCACTTCCCTGCATTTGCTTTTTCTCCTGGATTTTTGCCTTTGGAAAGAACAGCCCAGGTGACGCCACCTGTTGTGAGGTCAGACACGTGTCACTGTGTTACTGCCCGGGTTTTCTCTCTGTGTACAGGGTTGGGAATGCTCCAGTCCCAGCTCTGCATCTCTCTGACCTGCAGAATCTCTGCCTCTCTCTAAAGAAATGTAGACTGTATTTTGCCCAAGGTTTGTTGGGAAAATCTGGAGTCTTCCCCTTCTGTGATGCCGATATTGGAGGCGTCAATAAGCCACCCTCATTTAGAGAGAGCAGTGCTAAGCCAGGCAGGGCATTTTCCCCAGATTTGGGGGTTTTGAAACCCTGTGGAGCAGCCTGGAATCCTTACCAAGGAGGACAGGAGCAGGCAATCACCAGCTCCTGATTAAGGAGGACGCAACCCAGGGGCAAGGAGCGGGAACCTGGGAGGGTGGCAGCCAGTGGGAGTGGAGAGGAGACGCCTCCCTGACTCGGATCCATGAGGAGCAGGGAACTGCTGCTGTGGTGACCCCCCAGCCCCCAGCCTGGGCTGGCTGCCACCACCGAGCCATCCCTCAAAAACTGTGGAATGAGGAATTCTGGAGTGAGTTTATCCAGGCAGGAGGGGCTGGGGGAGCTGTGTGTGTGCCTGCATAGGCTCTGGAATTGGCACTTAATTACATTAATTCCATGGGCACGCTTTCCATGGCAATTGTGTTTTCAGGGCTATTTAAAGTCTATTTAAATGTTTGCAGAGCTTTAATGGCTGTTAATTAACTGCTGGATGCAAATATGGAGAAGGTGAGGGCGCACACATTTTGGGTGCACACACATCCCCCCTCCCTGCCGTCCTACAGGACAATGTCCCCACTGCCAGGTGGGGGTGACTGTGCCTGCCCTGAGCAGCTCGTTCCCATGGGCTGTGGGGGCTCTTCCTTTCGGGGAACATGGTTCTGCCACCCACCAGTGAAATCTGGATCTGGAAAATGGATGCTCAGTCCCTGGAAGTGTCCAAGGCCAGGTTGGACAAGGCTTGGAGCAAGCTGGGATAGTGGAAGGTGTCCCTGCCCATGGCAGGGCATTGGAATGAGATGAGCTTTAAGGTTCCTTCCAACCCAAACCATTCCAGGATTCTATAACCCATGCAAATTTCTGCCCAAGATTCCTAAAACATGCTGGGAACTGAGGCAGAGCCAAGTCTGGATGGGGTTCATGGCTTAATTAAGCAGGGGGGAGCAATTTACTCTGATAATGAAGGGCCAAAAGCAATTTCTGGTGCAGGAATGAAGTTAATCCAGATTCAGAGCTGTTCACATTGAGATTTGATCTCAGTTTGGAAATGGTTTTGGCTGTCCTTTACAGAGAGAGAATAAAATCAACGTTGCCTTGGCTGACACCAATTGTGTCTCTCTGGCCTGGTTTGGGCATCACCCTGCGACTCCACAACAGCAAAAGCCCAAAAAACCTCTGAAAATAACATCTGTGATACTTTGGGGTGTTCCATCAAAACAAAAAGTGTTGCTGGATTTTAAAGGGAGCAATGGATGCTCTCCAAGGCAGGTGAACCCGTGAGAAGGGGTGGGTGCCAGGTGCCTCTTGGAGCTCCTTTCACTTTTAAAATGAACTTCTCTGGCAAAACTAACACCGACCATAGTCCTGTTATAGACACAAAGCTCAGGACTCATCCCCCAGTTAGATTAGACCAAGGCAATCTTCCACTTACTCATTTCAATGGGACCCACGAGAATTAAGCAGTGTATTTCCACAAAAATAGCTCCTTTTTCTGCATAATCCGACCACTTTGGGCTGCTCTGGCCTCAGATTTGGATGCTGTCAGGTGAAGACAGTTTGAGCTGGATTTTTTAATGCTGTAACAGGATCCTGAAAAGGGCTGGTGATGCCGTGAGGTTCCAACCAGGACAAGGAAATCGGTGTGGGGGTTTTCCATGGCTGAACATCTCCAGGTTGTTGCTGTAACCTGGTGCTGCAGAGCAGGAGGTGAGGGCGGAGAGAAGGGCCATGCCCTGTGCTCTTGGCTCCTCAGGAATATTAATCCATAAACATCTTTGGGCAGAGGGCACCTTGAGTGGGCTGTGAATTCCCAGATGTGCCTAAAGCCAGACAGACACGGTTGGGTTTTTTTTTCCTTCTTTCAAACTGAAACATAAGAGAGAAGAAAACTCAGAGCAAAGAAAAACAGAAAATGATCCTGTTTCTTTCAGTGATTCAAACTTAAACAGCTGCCACTGGCTTTGGAAAAGCATTTTTTTTGGCACCATCAACATTCCTGTGACCCCTTCATAAGAAATTTCGTCTTAATTCAGAGTGTTCCTGTTTTAAATTTGAATACATCAACCAAAACAAAAAAATTCCACTAGAAAAGTTCTAGTCTCAAAGATTTTGGTCTGGATGCAGCAGCAGAAGCCAGTGAAACTCAAATGTACCTGCTGCTACCTTAAAATCACAGAATCATTTGGGTTGGAGGAAACCTCCAGGACCACCAAGTCCAACCTTTGGCTGATCACCACTTTGTCAACTGCATTGTCAAGTGCCACATCCACTTGTTTTTTGAACATTTCCAGGGGTGGTGACCCCACCACAGCCCTGGGCAGCCTGTGCCAATGTTTAACTACTCTGCAATAAATAATTTTTCCCCAATATCCAACGTGAGCCTCCCCTGGCCCAGCCTGAGGCCGTTCCCTCTCCTCCTGTCCCTGTTCCCTGGGAGCAGAGCCCGACCCCCCCAGCTGCCCCCTCCTGTCAGGGAGTTGTGCAGAGCCACAAGGTCCCCCTGAGCCTCCTTTTCTCCAGGCTGAGCCCTCCAGGGAAGTCTTTGGCCCATCCTCTTGCCTCCCTTTGCAATGGCCCTGCACAAGCTTTTACAAAAGTCTGGTTGGGATCTGGGCTTGAGAAGTGGCTCCTCTCCTGCCCTACTGAGCCAAACACAGAAAACATCTGAATTTTGCTTTGTGCAGAGCCTTTTTGTTTCCTTTAAACTTTTCTGGAACCAACCTCATGCTTGTGGAAGGGCGTTTTTGTTCATCTGAATTCCAGCCAGCAGGAGCAGGACAGGACGTGGCAGGTGAGGCAGGTTGAGGGAATGCTCCTCTTCCCATCCGATGCTTTTGCTTCTTCCTTGGCAGGTGTGTCCAGAGGGTCCTGTCCGCGGTGTTTGTGGCAGCAGGGGAAACCAGAGCGTGTGCAGACAAGAGTCCAGGGTTCCCACAGGGATGTGCAGCTCCACTCGTTGCTGTTTCTGCCATCCAGGCCTCTTCCCAACACCCTGGAGCACAGCTGGGCTGCTTGTCCCTGTTGTGGTGAGGGGCAGGCAGAGCTGGGCAGGGACGCTGCCAGCCCCAGCAGTGCCACAGCCCCTGGATAGACACCAGCACCCAATCTCCTTCTAAAATAACAGAGTTTAATCTTCCTTTTCTTCATCTCCTTTTGACTTTCAGTATAAATTACCTCATCTGAGGTGTCACTGGAAATTGATTTGTTATGCTAAATACTTGCCAAATAAATAATGAGCTCCCAAACCAGTCTGTGTGCAATAAGACAAGGAGTGAATTATTTCTAGTGGTTCCTTTTATCATGCATGGATTAAATTATTTCAGAGCCCTGATTCTCAGGGCTGGGCCATCTCCGAAAATGTGCTGGTGGCACTTAAAAACACCAAGCCCCTCTCTATGCTCTTTTATGATATTAAATGTCACCAGTTTCCTCATTTTATCACATTATTACAGCCTTTTCTTGCCTGGAAGGAATCAAATTAATGAAAACCAGAAGAATTCAAGGTGTCTGCCCATACATCTCTCATAAAATCATCCCCCACGTTACAGAACAAGTTTCCAGGTGATGCCACAAGGCAAAAGACCAAACCAATTTAAATAAGGCTGATTACAGCCTTTAAAAACACCAACAACCCAACCCCCAAGCTGAACAACACTGACGTGTATTTTAAGGTGCTGATAAAGAGAACCAGAACATTTATTTAGCAGAAATGCTCAGATTTCTTTGCTCTGCTAGGATTTTACTGAGGTGTCTCCTTCTTGGCTGTGTTTTCCCACCTGGTCCCATGCACAGCTTCCAGAGGTTGTTTTCGGGTTGCTCTCCTCAGGTTGGTGATGTGTCCCCACTGTGGTGCTTGTGGGACACTGGTGATGGAGCTGGAACTCTGCTCAGCAGTGTCTGAAATCCGCCCAAAACCTCTGCCAGCTGTTTGGGGGCCTCGGTGGAAGGAGCTGGGGACATGGAGAGCAGTGTCCCACTGTGGGCAGAAGGGCCAGGGAGGGAATGAGCTGTGGGGACTGGGCAGGGAACGAGCCTGCGGCCCCCATGAGGATGGGTGAGGTGCCAGGGCTGCACATCCTCACTGCTGTGCCCACCTCAGTGGGTTAGGGGTGGAACCGATGGGCTTGGAGGTCTTCTGCAACCTAAAGGACTCCATGGTTCTGTTCGGCCTTGGGGGCTCCAGGGAGGACGTGGCTCTGAGCTCACCTGGGTCTTGTGAAACGCGGGAGGTGAGAACAGAAGCCAACAGCTCCCGAGGCTGACCATGGCACCTTCGGGGAAATGAATCCATGGAAAAAAGTCATCAGGGTTGGAAAAGGCCTCTCTGGTCATCAAGTTCAACCATCAACCAGCACCACCACCATGTTCACCACTGCCCCGTGTCCCCAGGTGCCTCATCCATGCTCCTTTTAAATCCCTCCAGGCATGGGGACTCCACCGCCGCCCTGGGCAGCTGTACCAGGGCTGGACAACCCTTTCAGTGAAGAAGCTCTCTCTAATATCCAACCTGAACCTTCCCTGGTGCAGCCTGGGGCCATCTCCTCTCATCCTATCGCTTGTTCCCTGAGGCTTCAGAGCTTCTCCCCAGTGTCCCTTGTTGCTGGACCACATCTGCTGCCCCTCTGTGCCACTGCTCCAGGCTGTGGCTCTTCTGCAAGGAAGGAGGGTTTTTCCACAGCTGTCCCCACTCAGCTCTTCAGCCCAGCTCCTGGAAAATGCAGTTCCAGCAGCTCAGGCTCACCACGGGGACTGGAGAGAATGGGCTGCTCTGGAGAGTGGGACAGAAGGCCCAGATTCCCACACGAAATGACCAGTTTGTCTTCATTGACTGAAAAAAGCCCTGGTGGGACTCCCTTCCCAGACTGAACCTTCTGCAAATGTCCAGTGGAGAAAAGCGAGGCAAAAAGCTGAGGGAGGTGGATAAGATGGAAGAAACCCTCCTTCAGAAACGAAGAGAAAAATCCCCGTGACAGGCCAAGTGTGACTGGCTGCTCCTGATGCTGATTTTTCTGCTGTAAAATGAGAGGTTATTAGGGCTGCATCAGGCAGCTAATGCCACCTCTCAGTAAAGCGCGCTGGGTCCGCTAATGCCTGAAGATGCTTATTATTATTTATTGATATATAAAGCTGCTGTACGAGCTTTATTTAAAGGCATGCCAGGCACAATTACTATAATTTGCTAATGTAACAAAAGAATTTCCTATTAGCCTAATGTCACCTTGCTAAAGCTCTTGTGATTTTTTTTTTCCCTGCAATGTCTTCCTACAGAGGGAATCCAGCACAGCCACTCAGTTCAGCATTGGTTTTGTGCCACTCACTGAGGTTACACAGCTTGCGGGTGACTTGGATTATGAATTCAAGAATTCAGTTATGTTCAAGCAACATTAAGCGAAGTGTTGGTGCACAGAGAGCCCTGAAATGGTTGCTCGTGGGGTGTTTGAACCCCTCAAGTGGCCCCTGGCACTCAGGTTGGACCCTCTGTGCCTGGAGAACACTCAGAGGCTGCTGTGGTGTGGCTGCTCCCAAGCAGCTGCTCCTGCAGGAGAGAAGCATCCGCCCGTTGCTCCACAGATCTGAGGGGCCAGGAAATGAACGGCTTTGAGGAAGTTTGAGCAAGTTCCAGAATCCCAGAGCCTTTTGGGGAGAGCTCTGCCAGCTCTGTGGTTGGGACTGGCCAAAGGCTTGTCCTGACTCTTTGGGTTGAGTGGCAAGGAGGGATCTGTGCATGAGGTTTGATTTCTGAGCCCACAGCCTTCAGAAGGAGCCAGAAAGACCTTGGAGATAAGATTGGGCAGTAGGGTGGATGGTGATTTCCTTCCCAAATTTCTCCTGCTGTAATCCAACAATCCAGTGCTTTCCAGCCTCGTATCCATTGCTGCAGAGCAATTCCTGCTTGGATCTGCCTGTGGAATGGACACACTGCTGGGATCACACCTCATGTATTACAAGATTTCCTCTCCAGAACAAGTGCCCTGCTGCTTTTGCAGGGCTGTTTGATCTGAGCTGCAGGGGAACTCTCGCCCAGGTGTGCCCTTGGCTGGGGTGGCACCAGCCAAGGTTCAGCAGCACAGCTGGGACGTGTGGCCAGCTGGGCAACTCAGGCCTGGCTGCTCCCACACCCTGCTCTGCCAGCTGCTCCCCAGGCACTCCCGGGGCCTGGAATGATGGCTCTCCTGCTTTAAGAAGTGTGGAAATGGCTGTGGCCACTTGGCAGCTTCAGGCCATGGTGCATTTTGCTGCTTTTTAACTGGTTTGAGAGTATTTTGTTTGGTTGGGTTTGGTTTGGGTTTGGTTTTGGGGTTTTTTTTGTGTGTTTTATAGTCACAATTTCTTTCTTTTTTCCTGTGCAACTGAAAGCACTCGGTGTACACCTTTCCTTTCCTTTCCTTTC
>VZRS01006520.1:0-300365 GCA_013398055.1 Ifrita kowaldi
CTCCTCTGGGAAATTCTCCAGTGGTGGCAAAGGACAAGTTCAGGTTTCAGTGCGTCTGTCAGTAGGTTTCTCTCTTGGTTTGGCTAAAATCCTATAAAGCCTTTGAGAATGAATTCCTCTTAATAGATGGCTCAGGCTGTATCGTCTTTGAGACTTCTCAACTCCATGTCAAATCTGACTGAGAGGAAGTCATCCAGTTTGAATGTCATGAGAGGATCAGAGAGAGAAGGAGACAATGAATACCTGGAGTGCTGTTCCACAGCCCTGGTTTCTTTAGGAGGCCAAAGTTTGAGCAGAAGAATCTTTAAACATGAGAAAGACTACTTAAGATATTTTCACTTTTTAAATTTAAATGCTTGGAAGTTTTGAAAGTCATCTTTATTCAGCAGAAAGAAAGAAGACAAACCTTAAACCATTTGTATTTCAAGTCAACAAAGATGGCCTTGCTGTTTCCTGACTTTTGTTCAGGGGATGGGAACAGACAGGGGTGGTGGGTTTGGAGCCAACTGGATGTAACAAATGGACAGTTCTTGGGCTGGAAATGGGGACTGCACTGGCCAGGGTGGGAATAATGTTGGGGATTGGATCCCCTGATACATTGTATTTCCCCTGCATAGGTGGACTGTCTCTGAAAGCTGCCATGAAGGGTTGCACCACTATTTCTGAATGCAGTATGGTAGGAGATGGAAAAAACAGCCTGGGGATGATGGACATAAAGTTGAAACAGTTCCAATGCAGACCAGCTTCGCCTTTGTACAGTGTGGTGTCTGCTGGGGTTGCCTCTCTACACATGACCATCCTTCCTGTCCTGTCAGGATTCATCTTGGAGAAGGTGCTTTTCTGACTGTCACTAGTGCTGGGTTGAAACTCCAGAAATTCCAGAAGTGGTTTGCAACATAGTCCTGTTTGCTGTAGCTTCTACTGTATGGGGATTTTGTTTTTGGATTAGCTCTTTTTTCATATTTTCATAGAATAAAGACAGCACTTACACTTCTTTTGTTTCCTCCTTTATTTAATCGCATTTAAAGCTTCATCAGTTCATTTGTGGTTGGTTTTGTGTTGCATTCTCTCACTGCTTTGCCCACACTGGGACCATATGAGACTGTGTGAGGTCTTCAAACCCTGTGCAGGAAGTGGGAGCTTGCAAGGCAGCCCTAGAGTCTACGTCCACGGTCTCAGTATAAGTGGCAACTTACAAAGCCACTTTTCCAGGCTCTGAAAAGGACTGGAGATGAGTTCTTGAGAGGTTCACTCTGAGTAGTAAGGTCACTTGCCCCTTTTTCCATCCCTTGTATCCTGTTTGTCTAAGTAGGAGGAGTCCCTCAGCTCAGAGGGCTGCTTGTGGCCCTAGGCAGCCATGAAATAGTGTTTGCTTCAGAGATAAGTCATTGCAATAAGCAGCCTGCTTCTGGCAGGAGACTTTCTCATGGTTGTTCTTCTTGCCTTACCAGACACTCTCCCATTTAGTATTAAGTTTCATGATTATCTGGAATAAATGCTTACATTGGGAACATTTAATTTCATAAAGTAGGTAGCTTTCCACAGTGACAGACTGCTGGGAGTCCAACTAATGGGAAACTTCAGCTCAATGCCTATTCCCCTTCTGTTGAACTACACCCACACCTTGTGTATCCTCCCCACTTCTACATTCACCACCTCCTGGCTGCTCTGCCCCAGCTACCCCTTGCCTCATGGGTATCCTTGGGTTTGTATCACAAAAAAGCACTGAAGAAAAACACCACATCAAGCAGCATTGCCATACCTGGGAGGTAGTACTTTCTGTGGGCTTAAGGATGGAGTGGTGGGAGCTCTGGGAGATGCTGGGGTGTACAGTGAAGGAGGGGTGTTAGCAAACTTCAGCATCTCCCTGTGTGTCTGTTCCCAGATGAATGGCCCACTTCTGGAGCAGATTACAGGACTATTAAGCAAAGTTCATGGTTGCGTCTGCCCCTAATAGCTCCAGCTCACAGTGCAAGTGTGCAGTGTTTTGGGCATGGGGTTCCCAGGATCAAGCAGTGCAATTTCGTCTCCTAGTTCAATGCTAGGAAAGGCTTGGCTGCTGAAACCAGACCATAACGTGGCAGTAGTGAGATGAGTACGCCTACATGTGCATGCATGAATGTATATGTGAGATCAGCTTATAACTTGCAGCAAGGGGACTGAATGTTCTTGTAGTTTTTATCTCCCCAGAATTTCCATTCTGAAACTCCTTTCTTCCTAGTATTCCCACCAAATTATTTGGGATGAAATTTCATATTATCTATTGTAATAAAGGGGTGTGGGTTTGAGAATGAAAATTAATTTTTTTGGGGTGGGGAGTGAGCTGATAGTACAGATTTAATGCAGAGAAAGAGTCTGGTTAGACTCAGTTAATTATTTGCAGAGGCTGTACAATTACAGCATCAACATTAGAGAAGGAACACAGCTGCCTCTTTGTGTTGAGCAATACACTGATACTGCAGCGACCCACTCATTCAGCATTTTTCCAGATCTGATAACATCCTGGAATTAAAAAAATTCTCTATCTATATAAGTACATTATCCCTGAACACATCTCCTGCACGCTCATGCGGAACATTACATTACTGTCCATGGCACCCCCATGGCAGATCTTGATCCGCTTCGATGGCTCAACCCTTCGCTTTCTGTTCATTCCACTCCGACCTGTGATGCTATCAGGGTGGAAAAGCTGAATGGATCTGTTCAGCCTGGTCAAGACTTAGGTGATACATGTTGGTACCCAAGGTGCAGGAGATATTGTCCTGCCAGTTTTAAAGGATTTATCCCCCCTGGATGGCACTTATTTTGACCTCTGTCCATGGNAGGATTTTAGCCAAACCAAGAGAGAAACCTACTGACAGACGCACTGAAACCTGAACTTGTCCTTTGCCACCACTGGAGAATTTCCCAGAGGAGACCTGAGCAGATGCTGAGTGCCTAACTCCCCGTTCAGATATTCTTGCTCCTGTTGCTTGCTTTTGCTAATGCTGCTCATGTTTCTCTGCTGTGCAGGTTATGGAGGTCTGGAATATTTTGTCAGACAATTTTATCTCAAATACAAGTAACGTGTAAAGGCACTTCATTAGCTCCTCACCTTCCTGTGCTGCCCTACACTGCTGCTTCCTCTGCACAGTTTATCTCACTGCACAGGCCTTCTCCACTCACAGAGGCTGATCAATCAAGCTAAGACAAGTTAGGAGCATTTTTTATTTCAGTGGTACACTGAATTAATTTTGCCACTCTTTCCATTGCTGTGACGAAGAAAATTCCTGTTTTCCTTTAGGTTGCCTCTGTGAAACATGATCTAATTCAGGGTTTGGACAGCACATTAATAAAGTCTACAGCAAGGACCTTCAGGCATCACATAATCACCTAGCAATATTATCGACTCAAAGGAACTTCATCCATAACCATACACAAGATAATTGTTTTTCAGTCTGCTTCTCCAGCTGGTGTTGCTGCCCTTTATTTCCATGGGTTTTTTCCTGCCTGGTGGAGCACAGATGTGACTGCCATGAAAGGTGGAAGTCTTTTATCTGTAGCAGGGGCGGAACGGAGAGTGACCAGGGAAATTGCTGTCTACTTTCCTCTCTCTCTAATTACAGGATCTGAGGCGGGAAAAAGATTTCTGAAGGAGCTGTTCAAAAGCTGGACTTCATGGGGAGGGACCTGTCCCTGGCTTTCCTCACGCAGAAGCGCCACTGCAACAGTGTCTTGTCCCCAGTGGCTGGTATTAGCCCATGGGAAAGCCAGTGTTTCTATGAAGCTCCATCCGAACCTCCACTGAGCTGGCAACTGGCTTAGATCCAGATTCACCCTCATACATCCTAGCTAGGGCCAGCAGGTTCAGGGCCTTGGTCAGGTTTGTTACACACCCATGTACCAGATTGCCCCAGGAAACCAGTTCCACTCTTGATCTCAGTTATGCCATGCTGTGAGGAATTCCAGCAACTATCCATGCATGATAGGGAAGAAGGAAGGAAAAACAATGCCTGCCCTTTGATCAGCTTGAAGTTTTCAGTTTTCAGCTTTAAGTTCCTTGTCTCTTCCTCTTTTTTCATTTCACACCTTATGCCCATTTTTATCTCAGCAGTGCTTTATCTTAGACTAGTTTCACCCGTTTTACCAAGAAGAAGAAAAACAGCCCCAAACAAAAGGCAGTTACCAGCATTCATTAACCCAGCAAGGTCAACACATTGGTCTTCAGATCCAGTGCAGTTTACTACTTCATTACCACACTGAAAGGAGTCCACGCTGTAGCAGGCAGGACACTGGTATCCATTGGGCATGTTGTTATCTGGTGGCACTGGAATGAAAGACATGGGCTGTAAATGGTTTCAATGAGGGAATGAGGGGAATAACCTGGGTGATGGCTTAGCCTGGAAGGCGTAACCTTGGGATGGATCAGACAGAGAGGGGATGGGCTATGAGGAAAAAAAAAGAGCTTACATGACACAGAGGTGGTCCGACAGTCATCACCCGTGCAGCAAACCAAGTGGCTCTTTGCTTTCACCTTCCCATAGTTCACGGTGACAGGGCCAAGGTGGCAGACGTGGGACGGCAGGCAGGACTTGATGGATGAAGAGATGGCCATCCCCCCTGTCATGAGGCAGAAGGCAGTGCCAAGTTGTTCAACATAAAGTAACTCCCTTCCCCTCCTGTTAGTTCCTGTACCAACTGTCAGGCAGCTGTCCCAGGGCTTGACAGGGACCCCTAAACTCCCTGAGAAGCATCACCAGTGAGCCAGGACACCCCATCTGCAGAGATTATGGTGTGACACATGCCTCTGACCCACAGCAAAGGCTTGCTCAGCCTGTGTACGGTCTGCAGAGCGCACAGTCCATCACAGCCACAAGCATCCTGACACAGGCAAGCCTGGTCTACCCCATCAGCCAAGCCCAAAAGGTGTAAAGGGGAGCAGAAGAGCTAAATCGAGTCTGCTGAGGTGCTTGAAGGATGAAGGGAGGGTGCACCAGCAGAAGAAGACAGGCACTGGAGCTGCCGGCACCAAAGCTGGTAGCATATGAGCCAGCCTCCAGCCCAAAAGGCAACAATCACATCACTAAGGTTGAGCAACAACCAAGGCCGTGCCTCTAACACAACTGAGTGTCCTGCTGTGTCAGGGCTCAGCACCAGCTTTGACTCCTCAACCACAGAGACACGGTTACTGATTGACAATGTCTCCTGTGAGGACAAAGTTGGGGCTGTTCAGCCTGGAGAAGAGCAGGCTCCAAGGTGACCTTATAGCAACTTCCAGTGCCTAAAGGGGTTCCAAGAGATCTGGAGAGGGGCTTTTGACAAGGATGTGGACTAATAGGACTAGAGGGAATGGCTTCAAACAGAAAGAGGGTAGATTAAGATTAGATTAAGAAGAAATTCTTGACAGTGACGGTGGTGAGACACTGGAACAAGTTTGCCAAGAGAAGCTGTGGATGTCTCCCATCTCTGGCAGTGCTCAAAGCCAGGTTGGATGGGGCTCTGAGCAACTTGGTCTAGTGGAACGTCTCTCTGCCCAGGGCAGGGGGGTTGAAACTAGATGATCTTCAAGGTTTCTTCCAACCTAAACTGATTGATGATGATGATTACGATGATATGGTGATAACTTAGCCCTGGTGGCATGGCACCGTTGCATGGTGTCCCCATCCCTGCTCGAGGATGGGCATACTTCTCTCTCCACACATCATCAGTGCACCCCCAGTACTAGATGTCAGCAGTTTAGTGTAGGTCATGGTTCAACCTCTCAGCCTCTTGACACAACTACTCACCTTAGCCAGAATTAAAACCCAGTGTCTCCCTCCACTATGAGGCTTTGGTCCTTCCCTCCACAACTAAGAATCAAACCCTCCCAGCAGAAAACTGCTTCTCAAAATAGAGGAATAAAGAGCTTTTCTTGTCCCACACTATCCTGATCTCTGGGTCCTCTGTCAGTAAAAGGAAAATGAACAGATTATCCAAGCAAGGACCATACTACCAGTGACAGCAGTGGGGAGAGACAGAAGTGCCCCAGCCAACCTCACTCTGAAAGCCAGACTGGCACACTTAGAGGATGTCTTACCTATTAGGACCTCATGCAGAATAATGCCACAGGTGTCTTCACTACCAGTGCAAGCTTTCATGGGGCCAGAGCAGCTTCTTCCAATGCTGTGACAAATCTCACACTGGAGGCAGGTCCCTGGGGAGAAGAGGACACATTCCTGAGCAGCAGTCATAAGGGATCTCACTTCTCCTTTTGCTGACGTTCGATTTCAGCACCGATCAGCACTTTTCACATTTCTCTTCCCTTATTTTTCCTATCTCATTGTGCAATCTGTGTTTTCCTGGACTTGCTGATGGCAGCAGCCCTTCAAACCCCTCCATCCTGGCAGGCACTCAGGTGTCCCTGGATTCACAGACCCCAAATTCTCTCTTTGCAGTGAACAAGGGCACCCGAGTGGCTGGGGAATAAGAGCTGCCAGCAGGTACTGACTGTACTCTGTACAAACTGGAGACTCCCTTTGTAAGCACTATCTCTTTGTATATCTCTTTGTAGGTGTTAGGGGAAACCACTTCACCAGATACCTGCTGGAACACTTTAAGTAGACCAGAATATCAGATGGTCAGCAGGAAACACTTAGAAAGGAATAGCATGTATTTCAGCAGAGGACAAACAGGATCTCTTCCATGATGCACACCCACAAGGGTCCAGCATGTAGATTAACAGGTCCAGGACATGGGTCACTTCCCTAAACCCAGGTGCCAACTAAGGCACCTTGCAGTGGCTGTGGCATCTACCTGGAGTGGCTGGTGTGACTCAAGACCTCTAAGTCAGCTGTGCTTTCCCGGAGCAGAGCTGAAGGACAGTTGAGTTGACATTATGTCTAAAATGTCACACAGCCCTGAGTAAAATGAATGAGCCTGGAGATTGATTCAGCTGACCAAAGGTCTGGCTGCCTCAGAACAACCTGAATCACTCTGATGACTGTCCTGGCTGCACCAGCTGTGAGCACCACAGAAAACCAGACTGCAGGCTCACGTTGTAAATGCCAACACCCTCATCAGCACATGGGCACATTAGCTCATAGGACCAAAGATCCCCCAAGACCGGTCACCCTTTCCCCTCTGCAGTGCAAATCCACCAAGATGATGGGGGTTTATGGCTCAGATGGCAGCAATAGCCTCACACACAAAGCATCCCATTCCCAGACCTCTTCCATGTCTCATAACCCCGCAGGTCCCAGTGGAAAACTCACCTGGGTCCAGGAAAGCCAGGAGGAAGCTGAGTCCAAGGGATACTCTCATGCTGATGGGATGTAAGCACAGGGAGATGCCAAGTCTTGCCCAACACAGCACTGTGTGCCACGAGAGCTTTATAAACTGGAAGGAAAGGGGATGTTTTGGGGAAGTGGGGGTTGGGGAAGTCCTCTGAAGAATATATATACTGCTGAGCACTAACACCAGTGCTTGCTTTTTCTTTCAAAATGCAGGTTTTGCCTTTTTCTTCAGACCAGTGATGCTGTGTCTTTCCCCTGTTTAGAGTGAGCAGCCCATGGAGTGAGACTGGCTTTCCTGGTGATATCAGGCATGTCTCTGGTGCAGACTTTGAACATTGTTCAGCCTCTGCCATCCATATGAATGATGGTGAATAAACCATTTGAAAAACCCTGTTGTGTTCTCAGCCCAAAGAAGCAAAGTATAGCAAGGACCAGCCAGGAAATTCTGCTGCGGCTGAGTTTTCGGTGGCTGGTTTCCCATCTCATCATTCCCATCATAGAGTCAGGAGCTCTCATGCCCAGAGTACAGCAGGAAAGCAGGCAGTGTCAAAGCAGTGGGCTTCCTCTCCAAGCTAGAGTGCAGCTTCAGTTTGCAAAATGACTGCCAAGGGACAACTTGGAGCAGGCTCGGTCAAGGGTTCTTGGGGTTGAATACGTCAGAGCAGCAATGCCAGTACTCCAGGGTTTGCGTTTCGATAATAAACACTTGGAAGTTGATAAGGAAGCCTCCTATTGTCCCTCTGAGCTTTAAATTAAACCAAGTCAGCAAAGAGAAAGCGTCACTGTGGCTCTGAGACAGGCTGGTCACACATTAAGTACAGTTATAGCATGTTTTCCATGCTCTGGCATCTCATGATGGGCTAATGACAAGCAGCGGTGACCAATTTGCCATTGGTCCACAGGTTCCCAGCCTCATGTGCAGGTTTTATCAGGAAGTGCTGCCTCATTGAAACCATAACCTACCCTGAAGACACCCTCTTGTCCTGCACCATATTGGACACAGACCCTCCAGGACTTTTTGCACTGACAGCCAGGAAGAACTGAAGTGCCCTCAAGCCCCCCTTCCATTTGAGACTAACCTCTTCAGAGGACAGTGGTCTTTTGATAATTAACAGGATATTGAGTAGCCCAGTGGGACCACTTCTTAGCTAAGTTCACAGTGCTAAGAGAATGGGAATCACACTGGGTAAGAGCTTTGGTACCCCATTGTCCATAAAGCCGATATCACAAGGAAACAAGGGAGAATTATATCTTTACCCTGAAATTCTTTTTCAGCTCAGAAATGGTCTCATGCCACAGCAGATGCGTTAAAATGAAATCAAACTCCTGACTGCAGCCTGTTCAGGATTAAAATTAATTTCTTAAAGGTCTTAAACCTCAGACAGAATAAAACCACGTCCCCAGGCAGTCTGGGGTACCTAGGTTGGGGTGATTCTGCCATTTGACTACATATGGGACTGCAGATACAGATAGGAAGATGAGAGGATGTGACTGCCTCTGGTGATTTTAATTTCATGCCCTTTCATTTAAGATGATTATTGAAGTGCCTGGGGGACTTTCCCTGAACAACATGACTACACTAGTCTCCCTGAATTATACAGAACTCACCTGTTTCCCACCTCTCATGGAGGGAGGGTGTGAAGTTCCTTTTATGTGCTTTTTTAGAGATGAAACCAAGCATAGCAAGGAGAAGGCACAATCTGCAGCAATAAGAGACGTGGAAAAGAAGACTTATTAGAGAAGGTGAAAACAATAAAGGTGCTCAGGGGACACCCATCACACATGTCTACAGAAAAAAAGGGCTGGATAGGAAAAACTGACATAGGGGGCTTACATTAGGCATTGGGGGAATTTTCAAACAATGACAACAGTGAAGTTGATTGCTTGGGAAGGTGTGGATCCTCCATCCTGGGTGGCTTGGGAAAACAAACTAGACCAGTACTTATTACAGAATTATTTAACTTGATAGGATCCTGCTCCAGGGCTGAGAGATGGATTAGATGCTCTTTCTCAAGATTCTTTCTATATTGATTCTTATATTTTAATTTCACAGTGTGCATGAAGTTCCTGTCTTCTACAGCATACTCACATTTCCAGAAGGAGAGAAGGATGATAATACAGCAGTCACACTCTTCAGGGAGGTGAGACAGAGGCTGGGAAGGTCAGAGAAATCTATGAGAGGAGAAAAGTTAAAAATCCAACCCTGAAAATAGAATTGGTAGGAAGGGGAGATGAAAAGGGGTAAGATCAAAAGGAAGATGATGCTATCATGCTATCTGATGATCAGCAGAAGAAAGACATCCATCTAGGCTAGAGCATCTACAAAAATATATGTGAATTTGTCCTGCAGAATTGCAGCAGAAAATTCCAGTGGGTTTCATAAAATCCAAGAATTGTTTAGGTTGGAAAACACCTTTAACATCATTGAGTCCAGCCATCAACCCAATACTGCCAAGCCCACCAATAAGCCATGTTCCTAAGTGAAATATTTACATATCTTTCAAATACCTCCAGGGATGGTGACACCACAACTTCCCTGGGCAGCTTCTTCCAGTGCCTGACAATCCTTCCTGTGAAAAAATTTTCTTAATATCCAACATCTCTCTCTCATGGCACGACCTACTTTCTCTCATTCCAAGAGTCCAAACATAAAAGTATGTCTTCAAAGCATGAAAATAATATATCAGATTTACATCACATCTGAAGAACCCAGGTCAGAAAGTTCTGAAAAAGAAAGAAAAGTGGCAAAAGTGTGACAAAGAAAGTAAAGGTTAGAAAGGACTGGGGTGCACAGTTCCTGTAGGAGATACTGGAGGAAAGCCTTGCGCAGCCCTAACTGGCACTGAAAGGGAAGATTCCTAACGGAGAATCACAACGATGGCTTTAAAAAAGAGGAAGTGAGGTCAGAGCTAAGGATAAACCCTCTGATGGTGAGATCAGCTGGGGCCAAGAGAAGCACCCTCCTCCTGTGATGAAATTCTTGAGGAGGAACCAGAAGGACAGGATGTGGCTGGGTGAAGGGCAAATCCAACAGATTCCTGGAACCAAGCAAGCGCACTGTGGCTGCCAGCCCTCGTCCCTCACAGTCACTGCAGCACTGTGACAAGAGCTCCCCTCTCAGCAGCCGGAAGCCAGCAAAGCAAAACTTTCTGCAACGGCAGACAAACTGGAGGTCAGGAGGAAGCCCTGTACACAGGGTCATTGCAAGGCTTGGGTACTCAGCTGCCATCCAAAAGAGTCGCCCATCATACTGGCAGCCACAGCAGGGCTGTCACCCCTTGCCCACATTACCAGGACAAAGCTCCCAAAAAGGACTGGAGGGACCATTACACCCAAAATAGCCATTTTTAACCACAATGTGTCTCTTTTTCTTCTTATCTTTAGAACACAGTCCTAATTTCCCAGCCTCATGGGCTAACATTTGGGCTATGCTAAGATGGGGCTGTCTGTGGCTTTAGAACCTTGCATGTTCCCAACAGCTCTAACACCTCCAGTAAAAGAACAAGTCTAACAGTGTCCCAAAAGCCCAGGCACAGCTTCTGTGGGAGCAGTAGAGCAAAGGTGTCTCCTTACCTCCCTTTAAGCACGATGAAAGAAGATAGAGCCACAACGTGTTGTGACATTTCAATGGTGAAGTCATCCACAGCCCGTAAAAAAAGCTATAGAAGAAGAATCAAACCCACCCATTTTCTGAGCAGATTCCTTGTTCTCCAAAGTAGAGATTGGCAAAACCTGCCAGTCTGGTTAACCAGGCAAGGAAACATAAGACAGCAATTCTAACCACTCCATGAAAGGATTAGTGTACCTGTCCCAAAGGGTGAGAACAGGAAGAGTCTCACCATGTGCTGACTATAGGCTGACTACAGGCTGAGGAAGTTTTCACAGAATCACAGAATAGTTTGGGTTAAAAGGGGCCTTAAGGTTCATCTAGTTCCAACCCCCTCTCACAGGCAGGGACACCTTCCTCTAGACCAGGTCAATTTGATGGTCATTTGTCTTAGCTGTGATTGCACAAATTAATAAACCAGCCAGGTGGTGGTAGGTCAGTATAAATCTAATTGCCGCTCCTCATGAGGAGCTTCCCAAGGCACCCCCTCGCTGTGTTCCCTCCAGTGCTTCACCAAATAACTCCAGGCCAGAAAGGAGGGGATTTTATTGCCTATCCCCACCCACTGCTGATGTAGGGTCAGTGCTTGAAACTGGACCCGGCGAGGGAAAGCTGGTGGCACCCAGATGCTTCAAGGGAGCAAAGTCACACCAATGGCTTCATGGGAGTCATAGAATCAAGGGTTTGTCAGCAAGAAAGTTACCATGTGTCTGGAAGAGCAGCATTCCTGTAACAGGGTGCCAATTTTCACACATTAATTTTCTATGTGGGCTTTACGTGGTACGGTGCCAATGCCAGCTGCACTGAGCCCTGTCCTTGCACCTGTCCCCAGACAGGGGTTCCCTCCCTCTTCCAGCCGGTGCTGGGTCTGCCTTACCCAGTAACGCCCTTCAGGGTTCAGTTTCCAGCCAGCTCAGTCCCTTAAGGTGAGCGCTCCTGTTGGCAAAGAATTCATGAACCAGAGAAGAGAAGCTGAAGGCTAAAAATAATATGAATGTAATAACATAAAACTGCTGTTTAAAATGCTTTATTCTGTGGCTAAAAAGATGGTAGCTAACATGTTATTGCACCTTAGTGCAATAGTTAGTGCAGCAACACTCTTAAGAAAATACACAATCAAATTGCCAAATACTATCAAATCATGAAAATTCATCCTTCAAGAGATCAGGACTTTTAAAGGAGTGCAAGGGACATTTTCTTTTACCTTTGACCCTACACCATTTATGCCTCTAACATTAATGAATTGTTGGCATCCTGGCCAGTAATTACTTTTTCAGCTAGAATAATCGCCAGGGAATCCAACTGCATTTCAAGCATCTTGAAGGAAGATAGCTTTGCACACACGTTAGTGCATTCAACGAGCTTCCTGTTGTGGCATGAGTCATCAGCAATGTCATCTTTGAGCATTCAAGAAAACAGCACCTGTTTAATCCACTGGTGGATGATGTAGTAAGTACATCCTTATTAGACATTCACAGCCCTTATTAGACATTCGTACTTCAACCTCCTTTTCAGTGAATTGCTCCAGTGTGCAACCTTACCAGCAGCAGAGCTCATTTCCTAGGAGTGCTCCAGGCTGGCAGCTCAGGCAGACCACTTTACCAGTTTTAACTGGTACATTAAGACAAGGATAATGCTGCCATGGTCTGGTATCAAAAACACCCAATGAATACCTAAGATGAAGCCTTTTAATACAATATTAATATCCACAAATTATATTTATTGTTTGCGGCAGTGGTCAGGACTCTTAAATGGAATAGAAATTCAGTGTTTCAGGAATCATGTCTTGGTGGGCTCTCAAGCAACTTGGCTCTGCTCTTGTCCCTTGAAAAAGTGGCCTGACCCCAAGCCCCTGGAAACTTTAGATTTAATGTGTTTAGATGGCTTTATTTTTTCCTGCTTTCCTCAAGAAATGTCTTCCCTCCCATATAGCTGGAGCTGACGATGAAGGTCCCAGGTCCTGGGATGTACACGTGGCAGCCTTCTGTGTCACACTGGAATTTGTGAAGGAATTAGTGAAAACAATGGGAATCTATAAACTTCTTTTAAAAGCCTAATTTTGTGGGGAAAAAAAAGGAGCCAGCCAAAGACAACCTGGTGATGAGGCACTGATAGACTGCAGGTGCTAACGCTGATCTGGGAGATTTTGGACAACAAAGATCCATTCAGTCACTTATCTACTCCTTCCCTCTGGCTATCCACTGCACCCATCTGCACACCTCTAGCATGGAAAGCCTCCTTAAAACAGACTACGTACTTGGAAACAGGAGAACTGAATTGGCAAAGGCATTCATTTTTGCCCTTGATTGTATTTATTCTGAAAAAATCACTCTATCAGTTTTCCACCCTCTCTTCATCTTCAGTCAATTACTAACCCAGTCCCACTGACAGGAAACAAGATTTTATCATGAAAAGCAGCAGTTACAGGTGAGTAAGATCTGCCTTGGAAATGGACAGACGCAGCCAAATCAAGAAAAAGAAAGATAAATTTTTACCACTAGTCTTGAGACAAAAGGCTATACTGTGACTACAAACTGTGCATGGTGGGAAGTATTTGAAAGCAGGCATTTCTTTGAACATTTACAGAGATGCAGCCTATCTGTTTATACTGGAGATCTTTGAAGTGTGAAGATCCAGGCAACCTCATTTACTACTTTTTCTTAAGCTGAAGTGATCTGGAACTGACTGAACCGTCCTTACACTTTTGGGCATCCCATCTCTGAGTAGTATGATGTTACTCCATCGATGCCGTTCTTTTCTGTTGCAGGATTTTTCCTGTGTGTGCACACATCAGTTCCGAAAAACCTAGGTGTTATGTGCTTTGCAGTACCAGTTCCTGTCTCCTCTTTCCAGGCCTTTATTGTGAAGCATAACACATCGCATAAGGAAGAACCCAGAAAGCCATGCCCTGCAGCACCAGGAGACATAATCCCAGCTTTCCAAATGATGCTCATCTTTCCCATCCCTTTCCAGTCCAACATTATTCACTGCGTGATAAGCATCATAAAATAGAGGCATTCCCAAATGACTGTGACATATAACACTAAGAAGATCATGTTTTCTTAAAGCCTGCATTGGTTGGGCATTTTTTAATCATCAGTCACTTTCAGAAAGCAAAATCTGTTGTTGGGTTTGTCCAGTTGTTCTTTCATTCTCCTACACATTCATGAGGAAAAGTGTCCATTGCCCAAGGCAAGGCTGGCCTCCGAGTAAAACAGCTGTTTGACAAGCTGTAGTACTGTGGATGTTTCAAAGTGAAAAGGAGTAGGTTTAGATAAGACACTACAAAAAAATTCTTTACTGTGAGGGTGGAGAAGCACTGGAACAGTCCAGAGAAGTTGTGGATGCCCCATGCCTGCAAGTGTTCAAGGCCAGACTGGATGGAGCTCTGAGCAACCTGGTCTAGTGGAAGATGTCCCTGCCCATGGCAGGGGAGTTGGAATGAGATGATCTCTAAGGTCCCTTCCAACCCAAACAGCAAACATCAGATAAATATCCAGAAACAGCAAACAGTGAATGGCAGGGGTAGAGATCCAAGCCAAACTCCAGAGCACCCAGCATGGAGGTGCCTGGAGTAGTTCAGCACCCCCTGGAAGAGCTCATGACACAGCACCATGTGGAGACATGGGATCAATTCCCATTAGCAGGCTGGGTATGGGGTGCTGTGCTGGCCTCCAGGATCCAGAGCAAAAGGAGATGTCCTGTGTGGCATGGAGGTGCTCACACAGCTACCTCCTATCCAGTTGCACCAGTGGCTGGGGAGCTCTGAAACCAGTGGCAGCTGCTGTTGGCCAGTGTCCAGAGCTGTGTATGCCACAAGACAAACGACCTTCATATTGCTTGTCCTCAGATGGACAGATTGGAAAGAAGGTAGAAAGTGCCATGTCACCTGAGTGACCTTGACAGAGATAATCAAACTTTTCCATGACTTGTGCCTCAAATCCTGTGATCAGTTTTGGGCATCTCATTACAAGAAAGACACTGAGGTGCTAGAGCGTGTCCAGAGAAGGGAGCAGAGAAGGGAAGGGTCTGGAGCACAAGTTTGATGAGGAGCAGCTGACTGGGCTCAGGGGTTCCTTATCTGTCTCTACAGCTCCCCGACAGGAGGGTGTTGCCAGGTTGAGTCAGTCTCTTCTCCCAAGAAATAAGTGACAGGACAAGGAGAAATTGCCTCAAGTCATGCCAGGAGAGATTTAGATTGGATATAGGGAAATTTTTTTTCACTGAAAAGGGTTTTAAAGCCCTGGAACAGGCTGCCCAGGGAAGTGGTGAAGTCAGCGTACCTGGAGGTGTTCAACAAATGTGTGGATGCGGTATGTGAGGGCATGGTTAGGTGGTGAACATGTGATGGTGGTGGGTTGACAGCTGGAATTGATGATCTTGGAGGTCTTTTCCAACCTTAACACGTCTTTCTATGGTTCTATGTCATGCGCTTACCTACTCATCCCAAAAGAATGTGGACCAGGATTTCTCACTCACTAACAAACATCTTGATTGTGGGGATAAAAAACATTCTGGCAAGGAGCTCTCTCCAGCATAATGTATGATAATGAATACATTTTCACACATAGGCCCTCACTCTGCTATGCCAACCAAAAAATCACTGGTTTCAGCAAGTCAGGAGATTAGGCTGGGAGATACCCTGGGCTATATGAAATCAAAATTTTATGACAGGAATATCCCCAATAAAAAGTTTCTTAACAGTGACATATATGCAAACAAAATCCCCCCAAATGTGGTCTCTAATCAGTCTGCCCTGTTTCTTCAAACCTGGCATGTTACAAATATACCTGATAGGGATGATATACTGACAAATGGCTGGTGCTTGTGTGTCTTTTAGGCCCCAAGCAATCATCTGGGAAACCACAAGATTTTAATGAGCCTGCCCCAGAGACATTAGGTTTTATGGAAACAGATTAAAAGAATTTTACATAACAACTTAATCATGCAGTATAATGAGAAAATAAAAAATAATTCCATACAGATAAGACATGGGAAATTCCAGCCCCAGTGATATGAAATGTATGGAAATGATAATCAGGTGGATACAGAATGAAAATGAAAACAAATGTGAAAGAAGAAAGGCAGATATTTAAAACAGGGATTATTAAATACTAAGGCAGTTACATATAAGAGCAAAATCCCTAATGCAGTATTTTTCAATGAATTTTTTATCATCTTTATTTTTGAACTTTTGCATGAACATAGAGGAAAAGGTTAAGGAGTACAGCTGGGTTCCAGATCTCTGCATTGTCTTAAGGAGGACTTCAGATTGTCTGTACCTCAATATGAGGAATGCCTAAATTACATCCACTGGTTATGTGGAAAACCTCATTATGAGGGTCACCTCACTCTAGATTGCAGGACAAAAAAGATTGCAAATAAAGATGAAAATGAAGGTGAGCTGGGGCTTTGAGAAAAACACACTGTTCTTATCACATATCCCAAGACCAAACAGAGAAATAAATCAAGCATAGACTGCACACCCCACCATTGGGATCTGGACTTCCAAACCCTGTCAGTTTTGTGGGGGAAGATCAGTTTTGAGGCACATAGTGTTGAAGGCAGTATGGGACCCCAAGCAGAGTCATTGTTGTAGGGCTGAAATCTGTTGAATGATGCCTTCGAAAGGCCATGTGAAGCAGCTCCTAGGGGTTTGCTGCAGTTCCTGTGTCAGGCCTAACAGCCAAACAAGGATTTTTCAGATACAGTGCAGCATTTCAAATGGTGCCTAAATGCATTTGATTGCCCAACCTCCAGTCTTAGCCTGCAAGTTCAATCCCACCTGATGAGCCCCCAGGCTTTGCATTATCCCTACAATCTCCACATATCAGGTGATCCAAAGCCATAAAACCCACAGATTCATGAGTCGCTCTGATAGTGCTTTGCATGACACAATCCCTCGGGAAATATAACTGCAACAGATCCAGTTATGCCAGCACTGCGTGTATGCCTAGAAAGAGGCAACACCAGGTCCTAAATCCCTTAGTGAAAAGACCTAAACTCAGGTGTGGTGGTGCATCCCCCTGGCTTTTCCAGGCCGCGTTGCCATCTGAGGAATGCTCGTTAGGCCTCAGCCTTGGCAAACAGCACCTGGGCTCAGCTCTTCTTGAGCTTCTCAGAAACAGACTGCTCCCAGGAACTGCTGCTGTCTAACGAGCAACTGTTTTCTTTATGAACAACCTTGGAAATTATTTTTCTTCCCTGAATAGCAGAACGTCCCTGTTCTCACACCTTCAAAGGAAGTGCTGACCCAAACTGTGGCCAAGATGAAACATTGTTATGACTAAAGTCCACTTTCTTGCGGCCCTGTAAACAACAGTCCAAAGTGAGCCCCTTGGAGCTCTCCTGGGCCCCAGCAGGCTGCAACCAGCAGCCTCCCTCTGAGTGGGGCCTCTCAGAGCCAGCAAAATCTCATGTTTGCTGCACTCGGAGAATCGCTGGATAATAACAAATCCTAGGCCAACATCCCTACTCCTCAGGGCCCAACCCCTGGCCTGCAGGGAAGAGGCAAAGACATCCAAAGTGAGTATTTCCCTACCTTCGAGGGGAATTTTTCACAGGTACCTTGCTTGCACTGGCTCTTTCTGTCTGTGTGCACCCACGTGCACATGTGCTACTGCAAATCTGGGAGAAATGCTGCTCTCATAGATGTTTAAGTACCTTAATACCTAAGTTAGTCTTGTACATAATATTAAGGCATAAGCTACAAGCTAAGTTAAAAGCTGCCAAGTGTTGTTCTTTTGCTAAATTGCTAAGTTTAACTTCAAAGTTATAAGTTAGGTTTAATGCTGTTAAGAGTTATTCCTCTGTTAAATTGTTAAGCTTAAGTACTATTAAGGTTGAGTGCTGTTAAGTTTTTAGGCCATACTCCTTTTTATCTTTGCCCTCACTATCCTTTTTTCACACACACCTAAATACACACACACACGCACGCACGCACATACACACACACAGATAGTTCTCAGCTCATTTCTGTTTTGATTGGCTGGATTTTGTTTGGTTTTGTCATTGCTTGTTTTTCCTTGGCGTGCTTTAACTGTCCAGTTAAGTAGTAGAGTGAATTTTGCCAAAGAACTTTGTCGTGCTGTCGCTTAATATTAAATCTGGTTTTTACTGGTACCCTTGCTGGTGATTTTTTAAGTGATTTTGTTGCCTTGATGAGGCTACCTAAAAACAGAGGCTAGACAAAATTAAGAGAATAAGAGTGGGTATATTTCTTGAAGGGCCTTAAAGGTACACTTTGGGTGGTCAGAGCTGCAGGGGCTACACTCAAAATGGACGACGGGTCATGAGTTTTCCATACTTTTATAAGTTTGGTCCATTTGCATATCGGGGTTAATCCTCCAGTTACAATTGCAGGTAATGAAGTCATTACCCCAAATTTGTTCCCTCCTTAAGCCGCTTTGTTTACATATTTCGGGACCTGAGACGGTAAGGTGTCCTTGAGTTTCAGGCCTAGAGAGGATTTGTTTCGTCTGACCAGAATGGGAGAACAGCAGCTAACAGGCTATATGGAGTTTTAGAGTTACACACTAAAGCATTACAGGATACGAAAATATAAAAGCTAAAATCCTAAGGCATCAATTTCAAACACTCTTTTGCAACAACAAGTGAGCTGAGTGACTTCCTCATGGTCTCTTGGACAGCATAAGTACCCTTCCAAAAGTAACCCTGCCAAGGACCTGCTGCTTGTGCATGCCTCACTCATTCCCCATGATAATCCCATCGTGGTGACAACCCCGTGTGGCAAGGCTGGAGACAGTCAGAAGTCTCACCAACTCTGAAAGCAATGTGCAGGTGAGGCAAGACACAGCATCATGTGGGGGTAGCTCCAGCTACTCTGATCTCTTGTTATACTACCCGTTGCTAAGGGAATAGCTTTTGTGTTTCACATGGGTTTGCACCCATCAAGATCCGCAATTTATGAGGCAGAAAATCACTGTGGGAATACACGTCTTGACCTGCCTTTTGTCTGTGCCAAGGAATAGATTTTTCCTGCCATACCGGCCTGTCAGAGAGGAATTGTCCTTTGGTATGGAGCTGGGGAAGCAGAAAGCTACTGCCCTCCCCCTATGCATCCAAGGGGCTCCTAGTGCCAGAAAAAGAAGCTGTAGCCATGTGAAGCAAAGCTGCGGTGCAACATAAGTTGACACTGCTGACAGAAATGTATTCCAAGGATTAACTCTGATTTGGCAGGCTTTGTTCTGGATCAGACCCAGCACAGACTGTATTCTGCTGTCTCTGGGTCAAATCAGGTGTTATCTGACTGCACTAAGCCCTTATAGTATCTCACCATGGCAGTTACGCCAAGATCACATCTTCCCTCTCCTGTATTGTCTGCTCTGTGTGTTCTCCTCCTTGTCCTTCTGTTTCCTCCTCCTTCTGCTCCCTTGTGCCACTGCCAGTGCTCTGGTGCTCCCCTGGAAAGGCAGCTTGTGGAGCAGATCAGACAGTTGTCCAGCAATGAAATGGAAAATGTGGTCAGGCCATGCTGGCACAGACAGAGAGGACAAGGTTGTAGCTGTCCACATTTAGCTTGGCTGACACTGGCAAGGAACCATACACCACCTCCGTGCATGTGCTCAGTCAGGCACATATAAAAACATATCTGTTGCCTGAAGTCTGTGTTATGAATCTTGGCTAATTAAGTTTAAATTTATTCAGAACTCAAACCCTGTTTTGATTCAAATCTGTGTTGTAACATGACCCAGAAGTACATAGACCTGGTATGGAGTGTTAGGGAAGAACAACCCCGTCCTTCAGTCATGCAGTTCCTGGTTTTTTTTGGTGGGATCTCTTGTAGAATCTCAGGTTCATCTTCAGGGTTGTGGGCACACCTCCATCATGGACTGAACAACTCAGTGAACCTCCTGCAAAGGAAGCTAAAAAGTTAATTCCTCACCACATGGGGCTCAACTGACATCACTCAATACTTGGAAATTCAAATATGCCATAGGTCTCCTATGACATCCCCATTCCAGAAAAGATCTGGTGACTCCCATTTCTTAAACCTGCCTTTGCCCCAGGCTGTCCAGAGTTTCGCTTTCTATACATTCAAAGCTACGATCACGACACTTGATCTTGTCACCAATAACACCATGTGCCTGGGCTAACATTCACACCAGCAGGGCAAAGGTTCTTTCTTCTTTTGCTCTGCACTATGGGCCCATCATGTCATGGCCAAAGAAAACTGCTTGTTCCCCTTATGGACTGCAGACAGAGGTTCCATAAGGGGGATGGAAAAAGTCTGCATATATCAAAGCCAGGATTAAAACAGAGTAATCCTGGACAACAGGCCAGCCCCTGCTTATCCAAAATGCCTTTGGCCCCAAAGGAAATGGCTGTCTAATTAATGTCAGCAGAATTAGCGTATGCATGGTTTGTATGTGGTCTCCACCAAGGTTACAGTTGGCACAAACTGATTTTGCCAAGAGCAGCCTGCTGGCAAAGCCCCATTACTTTCCACTGCCTAGAAGCATATTTCTCTTCATTTCAGATACTTTCCTCCACCTGTGGTCTGCTCCTGCCAGTTCAAAAGCCCCCACCCAGGGGGCACATTAACCCCTTCAGAGTCAGCCTCTGCATCCACTAGGACAAGAGCTGAGTCCCTTATGCAGTATTTAACCAGCACTCTAAGCCAGGGATGGTTTATGTCCCCATTTCAGCCTGCAGCATGGATGCAAGACACAACTAGCCCAGAACTTTAACAAGACATCACCAAGATGAATAATTACTACCAAGTTATGTGATTACTTAACATTTGGTATACATAACTGGATGAAATGAGGTCTCTCTCCTGTCTTCTTTCTCCTTTGTCCAATCTCCCCAATTATCTGCATCTACTGAAGCCAAGATCCTTTCAATACCTCCAGCTTGCCAGAGAGAGCTGCCCCAGCTTGCTATTTGAATTATAACACACCCTCTAAAAAAGTCTCTGGCTCAGAATTCACCTAAGTGAGAAGATCCCTTAAGTGCATAACAAGGAAAGCACAGCTGGATGAGTAATTGATTCCATTCTGACTGATACAGAAAAATCTAGTTGGGTTCTACTCTCAGTTTTCTCCTGTACTTGCACAGACAGCAGCAGGTCTGTTTTCAGGGCTCAGAGATTAATTGAAGGCTCTGGGCTAACTTCCCTGCTGAGGTTGGCTGCCTCAGGGACACCACCTGGGATTCACAAGCAGCTGTTCTCTTACTGTTAACAGAGTGTGGGGAGAGGGAATCCCAGGACTGCACAGGTGGAAAGGACATTGGGGGTTGGAAATAGATGACCTTTAAAGTCTCTTTCCATCCACAAAAACCCCATGATTCTATGATGGGAGAGAGACTGTTGACAAGATCATGTAGTGACAGGAAAACGGGGACTGGCTTCAAACTGAAAGAGGAAAGGTTTAGATCAGATATTAAGAGAAAATTCCTTATTGTGAGGGTGGTGAGACACTGGAACAGGTTGCTCAGAGAAGTCATGGATGTCCCATTCCTCAGGTGTTTAAGGCCAGGTTGGATGGAGCTCTGAGCAACCTGGTCTAGTGGAAGATGTCCCTGCCCACAGCAGGCAGATTTGACCGAGATGACTTTTAAATTCCCTTCCAACCCAAACCATTCTATGATTCTGTAATTCTTCTTCTTGGGGCCTTAGCTGAAGGGCTGTTTTGCAGCGGGGTGATGCTCAGACACACAAAACTTGACTGTAAAATGTACAGTTGAGATTAGCCCCAAGACACAGCAAAATTTTTGGAAAGGACGGGAAATTCCTGACGTCTAGGGGAAAACCACTGGGAGCCAGGTGCCCTGGAAACAGAAGGATCTCAGCATAGCAAGGAAGTTGAGATCTCCAGATTTTCATTCAGGAGAGGAATTGTAGTGGTGCAATTTTTCACAACAAAGGTAAGTGGAAGTAAGCTGCATCCCTCTGTGCCTCCATGCAGCACTGAGTTGTTAAAAACAAGGATGGCCACCTGATATGGAGCAGCTGCTTCTTGTCCTGCCTTGACCTGTCTGGAGCTGTAGGATCTCTGACAAATTTTTCACTAGGTGCACATGCAGCACCTGCCATGGAGGAGCCTGGAGCCCAGCAAACTTGTCAATCTACTAAGGAGACCAATAAACTTTAGCAGATATAATCCCAAAGAACACAGAGCAGAGAAAGAAGCCTCTGTCAGGACAGGAACCTTTTCTTCTACTTCAGCAAAACCAACCCATTTCAGTTTGCTTCATGTGTGGGAAGGAAGGACTGTACAAGATCACACAACAGAGGAGCAAGTGTCAGCCTAGCCATGTCTAAACCAGACAGGCCTTCTTGTCCCTCTGACATGCCTATCTCCAGCTATCCTAGCAATATGTCTGTCTTTCCTCTGCAGATGACATGTCTGAATGCTGGACACAGATGGACACAGGATGTAAATGGTGTCAGCTCTGAATGTGCAGTGTACACCAACAGCCACGTTACAAGAGTTGTATGCTCACAGTACTGCTGCTCTCCCACCACTGGTGGCAAGTAGGATGCCTTCCTTTTCCCATAGGAGGGACAGAAAGCACATGGAAACAAAGGTCCATGGACCCTGTAATACCTACTAACAAGGTTTGAAGAAAACATGAGGTTTGCTAAGAGTTTTGCAGAAAGAATTGTGGCACCCCTCATGGCACAATGCCCAGTGTAATCCTTCATGACATCACCCTTCTAGAAGAAGCACAACCCAAGGTGTCTTTCCATATGTTCAGGCTGGTGCAGCTGAAAGTGGGAAATTGGCTCAGGACCTCCCGAGGCAAGGGAGGAGGGCTTTCCCCAAACATTGATTCTCAATGGATTTCCATCTCTGTTTCTTAATGTGCTTTTGTGCACTCTTGATTCCCACCAGTCATCCACCCCGGGGCAATCACTTGAGTGTTGCCACTCTATTAAATGTGAATTGAATTAGGCAGGAGGCAATTATCTGTGTTGGAACTTTCCCAGGGTATCAGAACTGAGATCCTCAGCAATATCTGATGAGACATTTACAGACCACAAGCAATGCAGTCATTACTTAAAATTATGGTGTTTCCCACACTGCTCCTTAATATGTTTTTGGGACACTGGGCTTCAAAGTCAGAGAAAGAAGTTAAATCACACATCTCTATCACAAAGCAATAGAGTTTTCCTTTGAGATCTCTGTGAGTGCAGGTCTGCTGCTACAGCCTTTTTATTCTCAGGTGGCTGGAAAACAGTCCTTTGACATGAGCCATGTTTTGTGTGCAAATTGATCACTGACATTGTTGAGTCCATGGGAAAGGTCCATCATCAGTGCGGGTACTGATGATGGATATTCCTGCCCTTCCCTGACCTGTGATATCTTACCATATTCATAGAATCACAGAATATTCTGAGCTGGAAGGCACACACAAGCATAATCAAGTCCAACTCCTATTGTTAATGTCAGACTGATTATAGGCCAACGATGTGCTCCTATGGCAAACTGGGCAAACCACATATTGGACTATGTTAGGACTTTTGTGGCAAGCATAGCAATGAGTTACAATTTCCAGCGCTGGGTCCCCAGTTCAACAGGGCTATCAAGAAACCGGAGAAGGAGCAGAGAAGGACTACCAAGACCAGGAGACAGAGCACATGTCCTAAAAGTCCAGGTAGCTGGAATTGGTTAGTCTGGTGAAGAGGAGTCTGAAGGGGAGATCTAATGGGAGCCAACCAATAGTTGAACTACAGCAGTGAAGCTGTTTTCTGCACGGGCAGGTCATATAAGAAGGAATAACAAAATGAACTCTGAAAGGTCCACAGTGGACTTGAGGAAAAACTTTTTAGCTGGTGTTGCAAAAGCATAACTAAAGGTCCAACACTGGATGCACGAAGTGAATGACCTATAGGTCGAGTCACATTCAAAAGAGCCAGTGGGATTCACAAATCACATGACTTATTAAATGCAGCATGTCAGGGTTTTGTGGTTTTCCAGTGATAACACAGTACCTGCAGAATAGTTACATATAGCACCAACAATACGATTGCAACCAAAAGCTTGATATCCTGGGCCAACATTCACATAGCTGAGGACACAAGGCTTACCAAAAGGTGTCCCTTCCAGGGAGGGTGAAGGGAACGAACCTCTCAACCTGTCCCTGCAATTTCATGTCCAGTTCTCATCCCCTGGTTAAATGCAACATTGGGGTACTTTTTATACCTTGTTAACCATTATTGTGCAAAGCACTGTGGTTGGGACTGTGGTCAAATCTTCCATTCTTTGTGGGCGCGTTGTACAGAGTATTTCTTGACAGGAGGCGTACTTGGCATTTATGGGTAAGGGGTGGGAGAACAAGACCAGGCAGCCTATGCCTCGCTCCCTGCATCAATGCCATGGTGACACAAACCTCCATCTGCTTTCCACGCTTCCACCTGCAGGCTCCATGGCATATTGAGCTTTGCATTTTCTACACTACTTTACACTTAAAACAGCTGAGATGGATGACCAGCTTTGGTCTGGTCACCAGAGTTATCTCCATGCCAGAGCTTTCTGGGACACAGGTAGATCAAGACCATGTAAAGTGGCCAGCCTTGTAAAGTGTTGGGGATAGCCCAGCTAGTCAAGAGCAGCAGATTGAAGTGCAGATCTCAGAAGACGTCTTCAGACAAAGCTTCTGGGGTACAGCCTTCCCATCAGCTTTGCCAACTTTCTGTGTGGGCGCAGAGGGGTTCAGTGAATTATTTTAGCTGAAAAATACACCAGAAAAGTACGATCTGTTTCAGGCAGACACATTCTGGAAGTTCCTGTGCCAGCCTGGGAGCTGTGATGAATGGTCAGTGGCAGACAGTATCTGAGCTGCCACCACTATCAACAAAATGTGTACAGGACCACTGACATTCTAAGACAACCTCTGCTTCACAGTAATTTATGTTTTGGGACTAACACAGATGCTGAGGCTTCCTAGCTGAGGCAGACTCACACTCATGTTGCATACAAATGAAAGATTGCAGCCTGCAACACCCAGGTTGGGGACCAGTCGCAGCCAAATCATCCTTGACTTACTGGTTGTCAGTCCCAGTTCAGAGCTCGTAATGAGCCCCATGTGCAAGTGCATGTAGGAGAACAGAAGTCCCACGTCATCTTACGATAACAATTCCGTGTAATTTCACAGGCAACACACTGCCTCCTAATCAAGTCAGTTATGAAAGAGCTCGTTTGTGGGGAGAGGAGGCAAGATTTGAATCTGAACAGAACTTCACACTGAGTTTCAGTACAAAAGGAAGATAAACATTGAAACGTGCATTTGCTTCCATGAAGAAAAATTTACGGCTGTGTAGCTTCTCTAAGAAAAGTATGACAGGACAGGTAGAGAAAGGGGTCCTGGGCCGGCTGTGTGCTGCACTGTAAGAGAGGTGATGCAGGCCAGCCCGAGGATGACTAGTATAAAATATGCTTTTCTCTTATTCGTCACTTCTTCCAGCACACTAAGCTCTTCTGGTTGGTTTGCCGTCACGTACAAATTCTTTGTTCAGTTTTGTTTAGCTTGAGTGACATTGCAGTTCTTGAGAATCAATTGCCAGTGGGTGTGATAATGCTCTCCTCATGCTCATGATACTGCAGGTACTCCAGGAAACAGAAGGGTTATGACCTGTACATCACTCACCTGCATCACACTGGGGGCAGGTAACGGAGAGGGCATTTCCAGAAAAAGAAGGCTTTTCCAGCAAAGTTCTTTGCAGTGCAGCAGGACAATGGGGAGAGTCTCTGCATTCCCCTATGAAGGCTGTACTGCGAGTCTTACAGTGACCTGCAGTGACTCCGGCTCCCTCTGGGATATCGTCAAGGTACAAAATGCATGTTTCTGGTCTCACACTCTTCCTCAGTTTAAGCCAGTTTCTCTTCTTTTTCCCTCCTTTTGAATAATAGCATTGCATAACCCAGGGAAAAAGTGTCTGAGCAGAGCAGGAGGAACAAAAGCCAGTGGTGAGCAAATGGTGCCTCACAAGTTCAGCAAAGCTCTTCCATGACAGCACCTGTTCTGACTGCACTTTCAAGGAACTTCACAAGGATCAAGCCGAGGACTCAGCACAAAGCTGGAAGGATTCATTAGACACTGGGTTGATGGGGTGCTGTATCACCAGGATGTGTGAGCACTTCCTTCAATTGGTCAAGTCCTGTATGGGATTCCATCAGTGGTAACCACAAAGGGTTTGGGTCCCAATCCAGGTAGTCCAGTTATCCTGTATTGCCTGCTGGTTTTCAAATATGTGCTTTTATCTTTTATCCCATGCTCCTCATTCTTGAGGGAATTTTTCTTGTGTCTCATTTTCTGACACCCCCTCTGTGTTCAAAACATCATTTTTCAGGCTGATCCTTAGGGTCTCACTTCCTTCTTCTGCCCCTTGGCTCTTCACCCAGCTATTGTTCTTGTCTGGCATCAACTATAACCACTATGAACTAGGCACGTGTCCTCAAGTGAGGCACAGGGGACTCCATACCCACCAACTAGGTCTCTTTTCTCTATTACGGCAACAAAGAGGAGAAGGTGGGGAAGAAATACATAAGCAATATACAACTATTCTAGGAAAACAGGCTCTGAAGGAATCCCAAAGCCTCCTTGGTCGTAGAGCCAACACCTAACAGTACAGTCAGTCACTGTTTTTATTTAACTTGCTTTTCAGCCAACTATGGCTTTCTTAGGAAATGGCAAGCCTTTCCAAAATGCTTAACTACTCCCACATCTCTGGGATGTGCGATCTCAGTGCAGAGGGAGTCAGGTGATGCTCTTCAGGGACAGTCATTTTAGGGAAATCATAATCTCCTGTTGGCTTGCAGGTCAGGCCCTTATAGCCCCCTACAAAACCATGCTGGGAGGAGAAGCCCTGCATCAAACACCGAGAAGGCTGGAAGACACAGTATCAGTCATCTCATACCTGTCTCTAATCCCGACTCTGTATGTCACATTTATTTTCCATGAGACACTGGAACCATAGCAACTGACAGATAAAAGATGGTGAGAGCCAGATCTAGACCTGCTCTTATAGGAAAGGCAAAGAATAAGAAGAGAGACCAGGTAAGAAAAAAGAGATAAAAATGGAAAGGGAAGGGGAGGATAGTGCTGAGGAATGTAATTAACACAGGCAGCTCGGTGTGCAAGCTGCAGGTTGAGCTCTGCAGTGCAGGAGCCAGAGGCTGAGCCCCAAGCAAGAGGATGTGAACTGCTAGTCTTCTGCATAACAAAGGGCACAGGGACCTGCAGCCTGAGCAGGGGACTGGGCATTCAGAGACACACCAGGAGCCAATGATTCCAGACTTAACCCACACTTAGACTGTGAGGGTAAAAAAGCACAGGGATTTCTCTGTTGGGGTGCCTCATCAGAGGCACCAGCTTGAGCTCTTATTTTGTTATTGCACCACGATCAAGTAATTTTAAGGATCAAGATGTCTGAAACTCTGCTTCTGTGGGAAACCTGGCATCAAGCCAATAAGGAAACGCAGTCAGACTGTGTGAATCTGGAGCATGTAGTTGAGAAGGGGCCTCAGCTCAGGCAGTGCAAGTGTGATGGCGAGAGTGGCTCCTGGATGGCCGGGCAGGGAAGTTTCGTTAACAGTAGTTGTCACCTTACATCAGAAAACTAGAATAGACTATTTTTGTTGGAAGGGACCTATAGCAATCATCAACTTGCTCATGGCACACTCAACTCCTGCATCCAGATTGTTGATAGATATACTGAACTGGTCCTTGAATTGACCCCTGAGGAAAACCACTGATGACTGATTGCCAGCCAGAAGTGGCCCCATTCATTTACACCCTTCGAGCCCTTCCTTTAGACAGTTCTTCACCTTGCACACCATGAACCTGCTCATCCACAGCTAGGACACTTGTGCAGGACAGTATCAAAAGCCTTCCTAAAATCCAGAAAAACTACATCCGCTTGGTGGGTCACCTTATCATAGAAGGATATCAAATTAGTTAAACAGGACATTTCCTTGGTGAACCCCTGTGGACTGTGCCTGATAATTTCATTTTTCTTTAAAATCCTCACTGAACCATGACCACAATAACTAACTATGGGCATTGTTGTGTTACCCCTTCCAGATCGTGAATGTTTCTTGTCACAGACTTAAAAAGCCTTGTGGCCAAATTACCCTCTGAGCTGCGGGCTTGTGGGACACACCTGAGTGCGTTGCAAAACCCCTAGAGCAGGAAATCACAGGTTTCATGCCTTGGGCAGAAAGACTGAACACCCTGGAGTTGCATCCAGGAATGGGAAAAGAAGTGTGGAATAAAGAAACCACTCCCCTCATAAAACTATTTTTCTGTTATAAATGCAGCTGAGAAACAGAAGTGGTTTATGCTCCTGGCTTTTATATCCTGGCAACTGCAGTGCTGTAATACTTACAATGCATTAGTGTAAATAGGATCTAAATTAAAGGTTTACATTACCCCAGCTGCACTCACACCACTGGGAGAACAAACCCAGGAGAAAGCCCATGCACTCTGCAGCTCCAAGCCCCTCAGATGAGCATCACAGCAGGCCTCCTATAAAAGAACCAGCCCTGGAGGAAAATCACCTTCCTTCCCCACTCTGGGACTTTGAGTTCACTTTAACCTCCCCAAAGTGCTGGCCCCTTCCCGGCAGGATCTCTGCAGCGCCCTGATGACTTGACTGTGTTTGCTTCATATCTGGAGAGAATCCATGTGATTCACCCACAGTTCCTCCGGGGCCTTGCAGTTTTGATCCTTGTCCTCGTTGCTCATTTTTGTTTTCTCACAAGAGAAAAAATAACAAAGATGACTGACAACACACAAGATGAGGAATCTACTCCATGGTCACCAAGTGCCAAGGGTACAGGCCCAGGCACTTAACAGGACTGGCTGGGGAACAGTGCGTACGATGCTGTGCTGGGATCTTACACCACCCAACTTCCATGAGCCAACTCTGCTCCCTGGAACAACACACATTTTCCCTCAAAACCAGACAAACCAATGTAACTGCCTTCCTAGAAATGAGTAAAGAGCACAGAATGACAGACATTTTATCAGTCAACTTCAGCAATGAGTCAAGGTTTGGTGTTTGGGCCTGGTTTGCCCGATGACAGCCTGAAACAGCCAGAAGGCTTTAGTCTCTTTTTTCCTTTTCCTTTTTTTTTAATAGATGTATTTCCACACACAGGAAAACAGCAAAAACTGAGCTTCAGCAGTCAGCAGCTGCATACGGAGGGGACTATGTCTAACCAAAAGGGAGTTTTATGCAAAACAACCTGCTTAGCCAAAACAGGCCATCCTCTCTGAAAACCACAGTCACCTTTGTGCTGATTCCATTTTAAACACGAGAAATTTTGAAAACAAAGATTGTTTTCCAAGTTAAAAAGAAATTGGAAATAATTTTTATATATATACTTCTATCTCAGCTCTAGGATCCTGTTATCACAGGTGACTACTTCCCTTCCTCCAGTCCCTGGATGTCGCTGCTGGAGCTGCCCAGTCGCTCACAGTGACAGGCCTGCAGCCATCTGAGGACCTGAACACAGCGGGTCCAGCTGCAAGGGGCAAAGCTCTCAGAATATTAGCTGGTCTGCAAGCGAAGGTGGAGGCGAGAAAGAAGGAGGGGACTCTGGTGTGAGACCCAACCATTTACAGCCCTCACAGCACCCAGGGACCAAAGACTTTGGAAAAGGGGTCGCACAGCTTATTTAAAGGGAGGGTGGTACAGGGGGTGGTAACAATCTCAGCGCGAATAGGGAGAGAGAAGGGGTGGAGGCATAGGTGGGGCGACATACAGTCAACCAGTAGGGGAAGCATGGGGAGGGGAGAAATTCAAAAGGACCAATGGGGCATTGAGGGATGAAGAACTTTGTGGAAAGGGGAGGAGGAAGGGGTGGTGTACATACAGGATTGACAATCAAGGCAGGGCATATACAATACTTAGACGGGAGGGGAAACAACAAACTGATTGACAACGTATTAAAACTGGCGCAAACCAAACACATGGGGGGAACAACAAACCGGGTCTAACCAAGTGTGGGGAGAAAAGGGCACCGCAACGCTTGGAGACTGTCATAGTTTAACTGTCGTGCTTACTAATGTCCTCTCAACAGGGTCAGTAATACTATTTCATTTCTCTATCCAGCCAGAGACTTTTATAGAATCGGTAAGAATTCTCCACTCCTGCTGTATTGGCCCTTCTCCCATTTTTGCCCGCAATGGCCCAAGTGGTTCATAGGTATGAGGGAAGGAGAGAGATGCAGGCAAGGCATGCACTTGCCTTCTTGCACACCCCCTGCTGCAGGATCATATAGACCTGATCTCCTGGGGAAACCAGACAGAAGTGGATAATCATCTCACTGTATGTCTCCAAGAGTAAAATTATCCCCTGCAGGAGAGAAGACTTCTTGTGTGGGTAGATTTCCCTGCCTGCAGAGCGCACATATGCTAAAAACAAAAGAAGAAGAGTATGATGTGAGCTCGGGATCCAAGGCAGAGATGAAGCTTGTTTTGAAGATGAGAGCTTGTTTGCACACAGATCACTCTGGAAGATTTCTCCTCGGTTTCCTTTGAAGAAGCTAAACAAAACCTCATAGGAAAAAACAGTGAGAATTTTCTGCTTATCTGTCTGGTGTACAGCTGATGAGACAGGGTACAGCCAAGAGCTAATCTGTAACACAAACTTTCCCCCAGAGACACCACTCTGCTGCCTTCATGGGATATTTGTGATGCCATAAGGGAGAAAAATAGGAGACCAAAGCTACCAGCAAGGACATAGACCATGAAAGAAGACCCAGACACGCTTTTCAATCATTTCCTTGTTCATGCTTCCTCCTGTCTTTGAAGTGGAGTTTCTAAGGGATGTACTTCATGATGCTCCCAAATATGCACAAGGGAAAGAGAGTAAGGAAGTAAAAAGAGATTAAACATGTTAAAGGAGAAGCCTCTGCCTGAGCACTGTCACACCTTTCAAGGAGTTGCACACACATCACCTGAGACTTTTAACTGCTGGGACTCGAGTCCCACTCCAGTGAAACATACATAAGCAAAGAGTGTTAAAGATAAAAGGAAATATGCCCAGTGGTGCCAAATGACACCACCTGAAATGCAGATACATGATAAACAGCCTGGGGACAAAGTCTTAATTAAAGTATTTTTCTGAAAATCAAAACTGAACCCAAAAGGGAGGGCCCATATGCTGTCTTATTGTATTCTTATTTTGCTGTCCAAGTGCTAGGAAAAGAAAATTGGATACACCATTCTGACATCAAACGAGTAGTGCATAGCCAAGCCAGTTGATTGATGACAGAATCTTGAAAACCAACAAAGAATGAAATGGGATCTTACTCTACTCCTGATGCTGTCGATTCTGGTGACAACTACAGCATGGCTAAGTAGAAAACTAAAAAGAAAGAATGATCCAAAGTGGTGGAAAAGTGATAAATTTGAAAAGAAAAAATCTACAAAAAGTATACAGGGTTCAAGTTCCAAATTCTTGAGGAGTCTGAAGAAGGGACTCTCATTTTTTGTTATGAATCAGATGAGGCATATGATCCTACTGTGACAGAGGAAGTAAAAAAAAATTAGACCTTATTGTTCCAGTCATACTAGTTGTTAATTTCAGGTGTTATGTGGAAGTTAACAGTGAATTTGGCAGAATACAAACTACTTCATCTTGTGAAAAAATTGACTCAATGCCATCTACAGTCCCTCTCCCCACCGCAATGAATCCAAATTCCACTCTGCTAATAAGAGAGGGGTTGACTGCCCAGATATCTGAAATATGCTCTTAAACACATAGGGACAGTAGATATTACTTAATCCCTCACTGCCACTGAAACAGGTAGAACTGATGAGACAAGTTGGTATTTCTACAGTCAAACTGACCTGTTCACTGTTCCTACACACATCCTCTGTGGGATGGTGAGCATGGATATAGGAGCAAACCTTTGCCCCCTCGAGATGAACAAAAAGAGATGCAGCTGGTACTATAGGGACAGGATTGAGACTCTTATGTGCTGATATACTTGTGCACAAATTGAACGTAACCACAAGTGACTCAAGGAATTTGGAACACCCAGTGTGGTCCTCTCTGTTAGTTTTACAGACTAACCAATGCTTGTATCTAATACATAACCTCAGTGGGAAAAGTCAGGGAAAGAGACCAGCAGTCCACTGTAGAGCAACAGCTTTTGCTGTTGCAGTGCTCTGTCAATAGTCCAAGGCAACATTTCACATGGCTTTAGCTGCATCCGAGCTCAACTCGTTACTGATAAAATCATGGAAAATAATCACACCGTTTGAAAGGTTTCATGAACTGTGTTCAGCATGTGAGCAGGAATGCGTAATAAAAACCAAGGGAGGACTGTTGAGAGATATTAGTTGTTTAGCTTAAATAAGTAAGTTTCAAATAGAATGAGTCACAGAGTTATAGTGTTGTGTGATTTAGTATGTTGTTTGCTTAGCTCTACTTGCTTGGCATGAGTAGCTGGATTTGCTGAAGCCTTAGTCTGCAAGCTGCGGACTTTCACCTAGATAAGTCTGTGGCTAAGAGTACATTTTCTTAGTAATTTTCCTAGTAGCTGATACAGTGCTGTGTTTTGCCTTTAGTATAAGAAGAACACTGATGACACACTGATGTTTTGGTTGTTGCTAAGTAATGTTTATCCTAAACCCAGGACTTTTTTAGTTTCCAATGTTCTGCCAGCAGGCAGGTACATTAGAAGCACAAACCAGGGCGTCACCTGAAGGAGATCTGGTCCCAGGCTCATGTGGTGCTCCAGGCAAGGCCATGGCATGGTACATGTGGAGCAAAGGCTGGAACAGGCAGGCACCAGGGGATGGGTACTCACCTGACTCTGTGCCTCCCTCTACCTCCCCCATGGAAAAGTCCCTGGTCACCTCTGCCCAGTGAAATCCATATGGAGGTGGACTTCAGTAGGAGGGGAAGAGGATGGAGGAGGGAAGGATTTAAACAGATTTTCCCAAGGTTTGGCTGAAGTGTCTGAGTGATAGCAGTGGCTGGGAGGTGAGGAAACACTGAGGACCCTCTCAGAGAGGAAGGTTCAGGTACAGTAGGAAGGGAAGCCTGGTCAAGGTCCAAGGTGAAGGAACTGAGCTGGGAGGGTATGTGGGACAGCACACAGGCTGTGTCCCTGAACTACTGCCATGGCTCTTTCTTCCATTGACCACGTCCTGGCTTAAATTTCTTAAGGGAAGAGCTCCATTCCCACATGTTTAGGGCATAGGTGACCATAAAGCTGTGTTACCTTGGCTCAGGAAAAGGCTCTCATTAGCCCTGCTCCCTTTGTATGTTACTTTCCTCCCAGGGGCTGACAGAACTGCAAATGTTTCCTCCTCAAAAATGAAAGGAAGAAGCCATGAAGAGGCCAGGCCTCAAAGGGAAATAATAAACAAACCCATGACAGCATCACCTCTTTGATAAAATGCTGGGAAGATTTTGTGAAAGCTCTTCAGAGAAATGTGGCTGGCTGCTAGCCTGGAGCAAGAGCTCCCAGATTCCTTGTGCCCCCAAATTCACATCTTGCTTTATCAAGGCTGGTCCTTCCCTCCTGCCTCCATCACTCACATGTATAAATGGTGCTGGGGGGGCTCTGCTAAGACTGAGGGGGAGGAGAGAAGAGGGAAAAGCACTGAAGAGGAGGAAGAGTGCCTTAATGAAAGAGAGGAACAGGACAAAACCTGGAAGACAAATTAATCTAAGAGACATCAACATGCAGAAGAGGCACACAAAAGGGCTGAGTGGAGAAGAGGTCATGGGAAGGGAAAATACCAAGCCAGTTAACCAAAACGATTGAATAGCAAATGCTGTGCATAGGCTGTCTCCTTCAGTGCACGACATTATCTTCAGCGTGCACCTTCTCCCTGCCTGCCTAGGGGCAGGGTGGTGCTGCTCTCTCTCTCTCACTCTCTCTCTCTCTCTCTCTACTTTAAAGACACCTAAAGGCCCATGCCCACACCAGCAAAGGGTCTCAGGCGTGGGAAAGCTCTGCGTCGCCGCTCCTTGCTTCCAGACACCTGGCATGCACACTGCAGGAGACGCACAAGTGCCCTGTGGCACAAACAGGGAGATCCACCCTTCCCAAAACCAGTTCCCATCTCCTGAGACCATGGGCAGCCCTTGAGATTTTCCATGCTGTGTTATTATTCCCTTGGTTATACACACAAAACATAATTTTTTTCCCCTGGTTCTACAGTTCAGGATGGACCCAAGATCCCTGGTTTTAAGTTAATGGTTTCATTCTGGCCACTCTCATTGAGCATGGAATTCAAGGTTTAAAAATCACTGAACTGAAATCAAGCAGAACTATTGCTGCTATCATCCCTTCAGGGTCATAGTCTTTCTTGCTTTGCTGCTTTTTGTCACATGGTTTTTCCTGCTAGTAATCCTAGTCCCAAAAGCAGGGAGGGTGGAAGACCACATTACCCATGCCTTGCACTGCTGGTAGTCAGGGATCACACAGCCCTTCACAGCCCCACTTAGCTTATGAAACTCAGAAAGACTGGTACAGAAGCCAGTTTCTTCTGGCCAGGGATCCTGGTTGTGGAGTCTTCCTCACTGCAGGTATTCCAGAACCATCTGGACACAATCCTGTGCAATGCGCTGTAGGATAACCCTGCTGGAGCAGAGACTTTGGACCAGATAACCGAGCCAGTGGTCCCTTCCAACTTTATTCATCTCGGACTCAGTGATCCTCTAAATGTGCTGGAGCAGCAGCATTGCTGCTCCTAGAGTTCAGGGAGTAGCTGAGATGGGCTTTATTGATTTGTGGCTCCATGCGGACCTATACATCTGTCCCACTGGCGCAGAGGAAGTTTATCAGCATGGCTTCTCCTCTCCCATCATTGTCTTTCCTCCTGGAAGGCCAATAGAGCTGTAAATATTTCCTGAGTGAGCACAAAGTAAATGAAAGGACTCAGAGAGGCAACTATTTGCCTGAAGATTACCTAAAGCAATGCAGCAAGGAAGGGAAAGCAAAGTTAAAGGGCAACAGAAACTCTGCCCTTCTATGCTGGGTGGAGTTCAGAGGTTCTGAGAGCCCAGAAGGTTTCAGTGAAAATGTAATTGTTTCAGGGTCTAAGCTGGCACCAGTCAAATCACAAAATACAGCTATTACAAGTTGTCCGCATGACTCATACCTGAGAGGTGAGTGTTATCCACACATTAGCCTTCAGCATTAGTGCTCTGGGTTTGAGGCTCCTGTCCAGGGACAGGGTAGAGTCTTAATAAGAGCCTGTCATGTGAAATGACATATTTGTGTGACTGACACTGGAGTGTGCTCAGTTCAGATAGGACAAGGAAACTAGAATATCTCTTTGACTCAAACTACGTTTCTTTTAGCTCCAGTATCTCAGGCTGAGCCTTAGCTGCCACGTCTGGCAGGGAACATCCACCTGGGACCATTTACCACTGATAGAAGCCAGAAACATCACATCTGGGGTGTTCCCTGACAGGTTCTTCAGGAAGGTGTTACTGTACTCCCAAGTACAACTTAAAACAGTTGAAGATCTCCTGGGACAAGCTAAACCTGCTTGGCAGAAAAGTTGTCTTCTGGCAAGAAAATTAGACAAAAAAGAAGTATTAATTATGAGACAGCATCAGTGTTTCTCCTTGGGGTAGTGAATGAGATTGCCCCTCCCCATATGAACCAACAAACTGCTTTCGGTTACTGTGTAAATGCAGTGTTACTCCAGCTCCTCCAGAGAGCTGGTTTCAGTGAAGTCTGTCACAAACCAAACCAAGAGTGTTTGGAAGCTCAAAAGACACCTCATCTATATGGTTTTTGCTGCTCCCTGTTGAAGCATTCCTCCAGAGGGTACGGAGCTGTAAGCGGCTGCTGTTGGAGACTGGGTGCAGGGGCAGGCAGACCTTTCATCTGTTCCCTGTGCCGCTCCTATGCCTCTATGGAAATGGGTGCACTACCACAAAGGCAGTGGAGCTATGGAGATTTGTTGAGTTTCTGCCTCTGCCCAAGCCATAGTTTCCAGGGGGGAATTCCACTCCACTTCAGTGATATCCAGGACTTGACCCAGTTGCACACACATAGGACTCTCAAAGATATCTGCCTGGGGTTTGGACATGTGACATGGGGCCTGCAGGAGATCTCAGCCCTTCTGGAGTGGCAACTAGAGACAGGCAGGATGACCCAGGGCATCTCTAATGTTTTCTGACCCCTGCACCCAGTCATCTGAGTTGAGCCCATAGTCAGCACAGTCAATGAAGCAATTCCGTTCTCCTTTCCAGGTGGACTCAGGGAAAGCTCCTGTTGTCACTTTCCAGTCAGAGCAGAGTCGAGGGCTCCTAAACTTCTCTCAGCTGCTCTTTGTCCCTCTTGAGCTGTGCTTGTCTTATGCTGCAGAGTTAAGATAGCTTCTGCACCTGCCCCCTCTGATGGGTTTTCCAGCAGTCTTACACAGTCATCCTTACACCTTCAGGTCCCCGGAGACAACACAAAAATCTTCACAGTATTCCACTATTCTTGTCTGGAGTCTGGAGACACCATCATCTCTCCCTTCTGTAAGAAAGGATAAATATCAGCCCAGTACCAGGAACATTTGTCCCTGTGGTGTGTTTCTCAAGCTCAGCTGTTCATCAGGGTAGGCACAGGGCTGGGCTGCAGTGTCTGATGTCTGTTCAGCACTTGGAGTGCATGGACTGTGAAGGCAGCAGACACAGAGAGCTCTGGCAATGTGTCATTTTGTGGCCCTGTTGCTCAGAGATAGAGGAGACTCTCTTATCTCATGTTTCCACCAGGGACAGAGTGATTAATTTAAAGAGCTAGTGGCATTACAGACACTGAGAAGTGGGTAAATGCAGAATGTTCCAAATTAGGTGAGAGTAGGTCCTGTCCACAGATATGTAGCTACTCTATACACAGTACTTTTCAAGAAGCAAAAGGGTTTTTAGGATGACAAGACCTGATCAGAGCCCCAGCTATGTCCCTATCTCACCCTATTCTTGGACATTACATCCATACCACATATGATGAATGTTACAGGACTCAGGGACATGTTTTCCCTCCTGAAGGTGGTTAGATGGGAGCACATAGGCAGTTCTAATGTCTAATGAGTTATACTTGCGTCTCACATCTTATATCCAGATTGCAGGTTTTTGGCCCTCACCAGAGTAACACATGAGGGGGACCAAGCCATATCCCAATACCCAAGTAACTGTTGTGGGAATGCATGGCACTGGCTGGGGAGCAAGCAGGGCCAGTAGGTAAGATATTCTTAGATTGTCCTAGAGGCAGGAGGAAGGTCACACCCCAAACTCCAGGCCCTTGGGCCAGGGTGGTTACCTGCATTCAAAGGGTGCCTGTTCCCTCCTATGCCACCAGCTGCAAAGCCAGGTGTCACACAGTCAAGCAGGTCCTGTGAGCCAGCTGGTCTGGGCCAGACTCGTGGACTGAGATGCAGATGAGCTGTGTCGGTGCTTTAAATTGAAAGATTTTATGCAAGCAAGAAAAAGAAGTCAAAGACACTTTCATTTGAGACAGGGTGTAGAGGAGTGATGGACATTTTAGAGAAAGTTTCTCAGATCCCAAAAGGTTTCATTCAGCTGGTTCTAGGCCAGCAGCAGAAATTAGTAGAATGCAAGCAGATATCCTGGGGAGGAGGGAGAGGAGGAGATTTGGTAGATGGAAACTAGACAAATTCCCTGAAAAGGGCTAAGGCAATTGGTGATCCTGCAACCAACAAAACCACCATCTCAGGCAGCATATTTCTTGTTATATTTTCAGAGGTTTATCCTAGTTAGAAACCTTCAGCCTGAGAGCTTGTTCTCCTTGTTATCTTCCTCCTATTTTTTTATTTTCTCTTCTTCACCAAGGTGTAGGTGATGGGGAGAAGGGAAGACAGCAAGCAGATGATCTGTCAATGTTCATCTGTTTTGGGCACATGTGGAAACCTGCCCTGGTACAGCCCTACCAGACCTACCTGGAGGTGTTCAGCAAATGCAACCAGCTCCTGCATCCCCAGCACCGACCACTGCCAGATGGAGAGCTGAAACTCTGTTTGGGATGGAAGGCATGCACAAAGGGAGACTGTGCCATTCTCCCATCCACACTGCAGTGCTTTTGATTCAGCAGCCTTTGATTCATGCTCCCACAAGGTGAAACAGAGCAGGGTTTGGAAGAGATCAGCACTGCTGCTGCCATTTTACAGATGGAATAGAGCAAACAGACCTGGAAGAGCTTCCCAAGATATACCAAAAATGTCAAAGCACCTGCAGCAAAAAGCTTAGACCAGACAAGAACCTAGAGGAATTGAACACATAGCCACTTTCATCTTGCCTTTTAAATGTCATAGGTTTTAAGGTCAGAAGGGACAAATCCTGTCAATTTGACCTCCTGTAATGGAGAGGTGTGGGAATTTCCTCCAGCAGTACTTGCGGTATGCACTTTAACTGAAAGACCTTTTCACAAGACAGCCAGTCTTAATTTGAAAACCTCACACAACAGAGAATCCACAACTTTTTACACTTTGTTCCAACAACAAATTACTCTCCCTGTCAAGCATGAATAGTTTAAATTGTAGCTTTATTTCTTCCTACAAAGCATATTTCAATGGCTTTACAGCTGGAGTTCATCTGACCTAAAACCCGGATGACTATATTTGGCCAGATGAGTCTTACCTCTCCAGTGAGGCATTACAGGGTGATTCATTGCCTTTGAAATTTAGGTATGGGTGAAAAAAAAATAAAAATGTTTGGATTTGCATGGATCTGCCAGGTGAATAACACCCAGAAGGTCTCTCAAAGCAGCTAAATTGAAAACAAGCAGAACCACAATTCATAGTAATTTAAAGGTGTCTGCTGCCAGGGAAAACATCTTTCCCTCCCCACACTTTAATAACACTTCTAGAGCTCTTGAAATCTGGTGTATCAAACCGTGCTGTGTACTGCCCTCCCTACACGGCTAGCAAAGAGCAAAGACAAAATCATGTTTCCTATGGATCAGGCCCTTCTGGAGGCTGTGTTCTCCATAGCTCCCCATCCACTGATGGCAGGCAATGCCTGCCCCTTTTCTCATGTTGATGGATCTATTCAGCAATGCTTGGTGCTTCTCCAACAGCAAAGCCAAAACTTAACACAGTGGTTAGGACAGAAAATTTAACCTGAAAGTGATATGACATTTTACAACCATTTTAATAAGGCTAATAACACACCATTGAGTAAGGCAGGGATATAGAAAAAGTTGGTTACTACATGCCAGGCAAAAGCAAGAGGAATCTGGTAAATAATGTAACAACAACAAAACCCACAAAACAAACAAAGGGGAAAAACAAACAAACCAGAACCCACACTACACCTTGAATCAAAAGTCTTAAGATCTGAAGCAAGAATTTTAATGTACTGATCGAGCCAGTTGAAGATACAAAGTGGTGGAATAGTAGAAAAAAAGACTAACAGTCCTCAAGGGAAATGAGAATTGAATTCTGCAGCTATGTTAGTTGATCACAGCAATACACAAGGCTGCTACATAGAGTTTGAGGGGTAAAGTTTCATGTTAGAAACAGAAAAAACAATGTGCTGTCTGCACATAGAGCAAATCAAACAAACCTGGGAAATTTCTTCCCGAAAGCCATTTGATTCCTAGCTGGTGAATTGCAGGAAACCACATTTATCCAGACCTCACTGAATTGTTCAGTATGGCATCACATGGGAAGTGAGGAGTTATTTTAAGGCAGCACAATTAATACAGGAAAAATACAGCAGTATACACCAGCCAAAGAGCAACAAGAATTTTATTTATAAGGAAACTGCTCGTCTAATTCTGTGAGCACTGTGTTCAGGTCTGTAGTACTTTTCATTGCCTGGCATAGCTAAAAAAAAAGAGTGACCCAGGTAATATGCTAGATGGGGCAGAACAGTAGATGAAGGCAGAATAGGACTGCACATTCAGAACTATGTTAAGTGAAAGAATAGTAAGGGAAATTAAATTGTACAAAGGATGAAGGACAAATACTTACCCAGTGGTTCTTTTGCCTTAAGAATAAGATGCCTGACAGCAGGACACTCCCACTCCCAGCCCATACTTTTGTCTCTATACTGAGCACAGCTACTCCATCTCCTCCCACATGCCCCAAAATCACACCCCAAAAGGGAAAGGAATAAAACACCAATGGAGCATGTAGGTGGACTGCTTGAAAGGGTTAATTCCCCTGTGCGTAGGCTGAAGAGGAAAAGGGCTTGAGGAAGCTATTGCTATGGATGACTTCCTTTTCATGGTGAAGTTTGCTGACAGCTGCTTAAAAATACAACCAACGCTAGCATTTTACAGTGTGGGTATTGACATTTTATTTTTTTAAAAAGGAAAAAAAAAGAATACATCCTTTTAGTGGCTGGAAATGTGTACAAAGTTACATTTTTCAATGAATTCATGCATTAACAAAACAGGCTTTGAAGTTTCTCTAATGCACAGGATTTATAAATTCTTTCACAACCAATAGTATTTTTTTCAAAACACTTTGTAGTAATATGGCATTGGGAGAGCCAGAGATCCCCTGAGATGCCAGTACTGCTAGTACGGGAGGTGCCTGACCTCAGTCCCTCAGCCATGAGTACCAGGGATATCCCAGTTATTCTTCAAGGTAGAAAAGGAGGTGCTCCAAAAAACACAATGCCGTAATCCAAGACCACCCCAGGAAAATCCAGTAATATCTCAAAGCTGACAGAGAATCGGCAGTTCCCACACATCTCTAAATTAACTCATCCCAACCTTGGTATTTAGTAACAGCTTTAAGGAGTATACTTATATATAAATCTACTAAAAAAAAAAACAAACCCCAACAACACCATTGTAAAATTTACATGAACACACGCAACTCAAGCAACACTGTGTTTCCAGTGGACCTTGGCTATTAGCTGCTTGCAGTTTATATACAAAGCTGATTAATTAGAAAGGCTGCTTCAGGGAGCCAAGCTTTCTGTCTAGGTTAGCCCTTGGTTAGAATAAGGATTTCCTACGTGTGATCTTCTAGGAGTTGGCAATATTAAAATTTTTTATTGTAACACCAGGGTGCACTTGTTTGTAAACATTTTGTCTTAATATTGAATGAAAATCTAATGCATTCTTACTCTATGGACTGACATTATAGAATTCTAGGAATCCATAGGAGATATAAAAGTTTGGCCAATAAAAATCCTTTAGACAAGTTAATTCCTGGTGACAAGGTACTGACTTTAGAGCAACATCAAGCACAATTTGATCCAGAGCAGAATCACAGGCAAATTTCCTCCAGGATGTAGGAGTTTCCAATCCATGCCAGCAAAACAATTTTAGTTTTGCATGATCCCCATTCTACAGATTGGAACACAGGTTTGAAGGGAAGCAGTTTGCCAAGGTCACAGGCAACGTCAGCAACATAACTCAAAAAAGCTCAGATTCCTGAACATCTGATTCATGTTAGACAACAATGCCCACTTCTCTCCTGACTCCTACAGTCCTTAATCCCCTTCTATTAGGAAAAGATTACATGATACTGCATTTGGAGGAAGCCTCACAGGGAAGTGTCAAAAGCAAATGTGTCAGGGATATAAGAAAAAAAAATTACTAGAATATCTCAAGACAGGTAAAAAACTCTTCCTGTTGTTCTTGAAGCTCTTCTTAACTTCTCCTTTTTGCCAGCTGCAGTCCTGAGTAATGAATACCTGCCAGAGCTGGGTGGCAGCTTCCTCAGACCCTCTCCTTGTGCTTCACGTTAGCCAGCTTGACTGTTTCCTGCTCAGAGGCAGGTGGAGAAGGCTCATCGTGACATCCAATCATCAGCTGATAAACAATCACTCCCGCAACTGCCCCAAGGAAAGGAGCAACAACTGGAACCCACCACCAGTGGAATGGCTTACCAGCCCTGCAAAATGAAAAGAAAGCGCACAAGGTAAGAACTGCAGCCTAAGCATTAGGATATTTGCACTTGGATCTGGAGCAATGCAAGATCTGACCCGCTCCGGCCATCCCCACTCACTTGGACAAGACAATACCACGTGCACATCTGCAGAGCTTCCAAAGCAGATGTTGCCATGCAGACACACACACTTTTAAGTCCCAGTGACAAGCAATTCAGAACAGCAACTTTCAGGACTTCCAAGACTGTCTTTCCACCAAGAAAGGCGAGAAGGATCTGCAGTGCCTGCACTAGGCACCTTCAATTCTCTCCCACTGCTTGCAGGAAAGCAGCCCTTGATAACAGGGCTCTCTTAATTGTCTCAAAAAAGAACAAATGCTTTCCATTTTCTACCATTAAAAAATCATGAAATGCTCATGTTCAAGGTGCAACTGAAATTCTTATGGATGCTCCCAGATTTCCTTTTTGATAGCAAAGTTATGTCATTTGCTCTCACCACTGGAAGCTGCCCAGCTTCTACAATTTCTTAAGAAGTCAAAGAGCAGCTGGTGTCTTTTAGCAACATTTGGACAATCCAAAAATACCTCATGGCTGCCAAGACTCTTTATAGTGCCAGAGCTACCATCTATTTGGACTCATAATTTTTTTTTTCCCTTGATGCCCAAGGTTTTTTTCATTAAGCACTTACTGGAACACTTTAGAGCCCCAGCCAGCAATGGCTGTGAAGAGACGAGGTCCGAAGTCCCTGGCGGGGTTGACAGCATAGCCAGAGTTGAAGCCCATGGAGGTTCCAATAACAAGGATAACGAAGCCAACTGTGAAAGCCTCCAGCCCGGTGGGGACGGGGTTGTTGTAGGGATCAACAATAGCCAAGACACAAACAATCAGGGAGGCAGTACCAATGAACTGAGGGATGGAGAAGAAAAACACAAATTTAATCCAGATTAGTCTTCTAACCAAGTTATTTAACTCCTCTGGAGTGTAATTCTCTTAACAGGAAGAGGTGCACCAAGTCATCCCATGACATTATCAGACCACAGCAGCCATGGGAATGAGAGTGGACCATGCTCCTCTCTTGAGATTATGGCAGCCCATAACCTCAATCAAGCTCACACCTTTTTCCCTACCCCCAGAAGAGCTATGAGTAGCTGTTTAGGCAGCCAGAAAAGCTAGAAACATCTTCTTCCCACGTGCCATGGCTGGCTAGAACCTGTCCCTTTTGTGGTTGATGGCAACTTTAGGAGACAGTCACATTCAACAGCAACCACCACCCCACACCCAGATGACCTCTGGATTGTGCCACAAGCACAGTAGTAGAGTGAGAGTGAGGAAGAGCCATCATTCCTCACACTATGGCTCTTCGGGACTACAAGCAAATGGCGTTCTTTCCTCTGGTGTCCTGACCAGTGTTGTATCACTTGTTAATGCCTTAGCACAAGCCTTCTGGCTGCAAGGTCCTTTCTGGCCCTGCTCTTCCTATGGGCCAGTGAGATACCTGTGTCAACTCCAAAACACCTTTCTGGATACCTTATCTTTAAATTGCAATTCATTTTCTAACGAAAGGCGAGGCCCAGAACCACCCAAAAGATTCCTCTTCAAATGAACTTTCATCGTCCCTGCACCCTCTTACCTGGTCAAAGAAGCCATTCACAACATTCAGATGCTCAGATGGATAGGTGGCAAAGATAGCAGCAGTGCTAGTGGCATTCGGTTTTATTACACTGAGTTGGTTATTGTCATAAGCCCAGATGGCATCTAAAGGTAGGGAAGGAGAGAAAAAAAAACATTTGCTGTAGAGCAAACACTCATTTCGGAAAACTCAGGGCATCATCCACCACAGTGTTTTACCAGTCAGGCTCAGAGGCAGATGGCATTAGTACCTGTTCCTAACAATTATTATTTGCCATGGAATCAGGAAAGAGAGCCAAAAAGCAAACACTAAGGTGACTCCAGCTCTCTCCCAAAGGTAACCACATGCCTCTGATATCAGTCTTGGTGTGAAGACATGACATAGTGATATGGATCAGCAAACAGGATTTGGGCTGTTCTTTCACTTTTCTTAGTTCCAACACCCAAGGTTGTCTTTAGAGCAACCATCACCTTGCCTACCACTGTGCTGTGTAGAAGCTGGATAACTAACTTAGGAGGGTCTATATTCCCTTCATGGTGAGTGGAGACAAAACCAGACACCTCTGAACGTAGCTTTTCCATGGGTTACGTAGCTAAAATGGGGTTAAATCCCTTCTGAAGAGGAGGCTTCCGTCCACCAACTGGAAAGCTAATTGGTGTTGAACTGTAACCGTGATGTTTACTGAGGGGAAGATAGATCTGCTTGCTTCTTCCTAAAATGAAAAGCACCCCTGCTAGTGCTGGGGTGGCAGCTTCCTCCCTCCAGCTGGAAATAACAGTGACCCAGATGTTCCACTCAGCTGCAGGGAACATCACTCCTATTGCCAGAAAGGGACATTGGCAGGCAAAGTCTGAGTCCAAATGTCACACCTGATATTAAAAGAAGAGCAAGGGCTGGCACAAAGATTCAGTTCTTGCCTACTGAACATCTCCCTGTGATGATGAAAAACACACAGGAGGAATAGAGGCAGGAGGAACAGGATTTCACTGCTTCCCAAGGTATGGAATCACTCTGATAAAAGCAGTAAAATCTGCTAAAAGTCACGTTACCTGAAAGCTAACACAAGACAACGCGTAAGACATCACAGTGAAGACTTCATTTTTTTTAAGCCAAGAATGAGAAATGGTTCTCGAACAGTGAACAGATATAAAATCTCCATCACTGCTAGTGTTTCATTGAGTTTTCTGGAAGACCAATAGATACAAAAGGGGCCATCCAGAGATCCGGTGTTCATTACTCAAGGGCAAAGACTTGCACTTTGACAATGTTGGTTGGCCTTCAGATTGCTTTGAGGAGGCTTGAACCCATCATCCTGAGAATGGGAAAGGCATCCCAGAAGCACAGTAAGGAGGTTTCTTGGATCTCTGCTCTGCAAGAAAGTGCTCCTCTCCGATATGGAAACCTCCCTCCCTTCAGTGAGTCACGAACACAGTAGTCTCACTTCAAAAAACACACGAAGTTTCCACACTTACCATAGTACAGCCCAAAGACTATGCCAGCTCCAAGGAAAGCCCCCAGGGTTTGTGCAAGAGCATAAATTGGTAGCTTGATCCAGGGCTCCCGGGCCAATAAGCACATGGCAAAAGTGACGGCTGGGTTCAGGTGTCCACCTGCAGAGAGGCTGGTGGTTAGTGTACTTTTACAGGTAGAATTTAGGCCCCACAGTTGTGCCAAGGGACACTAGCTTCCATACCAGTGCCACACAGGAAAAGTAGGCCTACACAACAATTGACACAAGTGAAACTCAGCCTACGTGGAGCCACACGTACCTGATACCTGTCCTGCGATCAAAATGCCAAGTGTTACAGCGAAGCCAAAGGCCAGATTGACAGTCAGGAAACCTCCATGAGTCCCTCTGCTGAGCACAATCTGTGCAACCGAGCCACAGCCGAAGAGCTAGGAGGAGAAAAAGAGACTGAAATTACCCTCTCTGTTTCACATCAGGGCCAGTTGCTGACAAATGCCTGCAATTGCTCCCCTTACACCTTCACGGACCATCATAGTCCACTTTGGACTCAAAGCCTTCACAGCTTCAATCTTTGGTCAAAGTATCTAGGCATTATCTCTAGGGATGGGAGGGAAGAAGGAAGGGCACACACAAATCTATCTCCTGACAGGATAGACTGTAAACAAGGCCAAAATTAAAAGCAAGATGGATCTACAGGAGTCTGGATTTCTTTGTCCAAACACTTAATTTTAAGATGGCAGGTGAGAAGGATCAGCCAGATAGCATCCTGGTCTGAGGTATTCACAGTACAGCTATTCTAATGAGGGATCTAGGTACCTTTGTGTTAAAAAGGGTAATAATTGTTTGACAGAGTAGCATATAGATTGGTAGAGAACAATTTTGTTAATGCCTGGAAATACAGTCATGAGTGAAGAAGGCCACATTCAGCCTGACATTCAGGGAGTTCTCTTTTCAGGCTCCATAAAGACAAGTCCACATTCAAGAGAGTCCATCAGCATAGCCAGTCTTGGCCTTCGGTCCAAGATCAGAGTGCACCAAACCAAGCACTCTGGCAGACAAAAGCTGTTTATTTTGGGTGCTAAAAGTGTTTCCTTGTAGCTAAGGGAGGTCTTGCTTAAAGATGTTTGATCCAACTGGATAATCCTTCTCTTCCCTATTGCATCCAAAAGCCATCATTCCTATGCTCACCCTTAACAACTCAAACCAGTTTCCCCTGGCAACTCATCAGTCATCCAGCTGCAGGCTTTCTATCTTGGCAAGTCTTTCCACTATCCACCATGTAATTTAAAGAGCTCTAAACCTGATCATCTGTGTGTTTGTATCTCCCACTGGCTCCACCTGAATGGACCTTTGGCGCATTATCACTTGGAATTACCACATTGGCAGGTACTGAGAGGATCCTTAACCTAGGACAGAGATTACAGGTTGCTCATGAGATACTCAAATCTAGGGATCAAGGCTTGACTTATTTCTTCTGACCACATACCCATAACTACGTCCCCACAAAGACTTTCTGCTTCCATGAACTCCATCATCCCAGAATTACTCAATTGCCACAGAGGCAGTATCCACTCCTACAGGATAAGTCCCCAAACAGGCACCAAGGTAGCAGGATTTGCTGTCTTCACTTCTTCAGCCAACACTGGACATGCCCATTGAGCAACACACAATCCAAATCAGAGGCAAAGACAAAATACATGTAACTCATCCCCTCCCATCCTCTTGACAACTGAAGGATTGCTAACAAAGCAAAAGGTGCACTCAGCCTGGAAAGGAGCAGCCAAGTAGGCAGCAGGCTGATTCATGAGGTGGACACTCTGTACATAGGTGCCTCTTGACAAGGAACCAGGTGCCCAACACAAGGACCTTGTGTAAAAACAACAAAGGAACCCGTTGAACTCGTTGGTGAGTGAGGGATGGCCAGCACTGCTCTCTACTGGGTGCAGTCAGAACAGCCCCTACAATGTCCTCACCGAGCTGGGAAACCATGGCAGAGGAGACTCCAAGACAAAGGCAGAAAAGAAGAATTGTTTATTGGCAGCAAACAGAACCAGGTATGCCCAAACCACCAAGGGAAGCATAGCTCCAACTGAGCAAGTAAGTACAGGCTAATGACCAGAGTGAATCTGGTTTTTCCCTTTCCCCAGACAAGCCCCAGCATACTTTGGAGAGATTTCAGAGAGTGCATGGCCATGGTGTTTGCCTCTCGAAGGCCACACAGCGCATCAGTCTGACAAGGGAGGGGACAAGCCCACAAAACCTGAGTTTGGCAAAGTTTACCCCAGATGATCCCTAGCGATGAAGGTATTTGTGTTATTCACTCTGTAAGAACTGGCAGTTCTGCAGGTGGATGGTGATTGGCTCGTTGTCCACATACCTTTTGGTTGCAGAAACCACAGAGTAAAGTTTTCCCACCTCCACCTCCCTGATCACCCACAAAGGTCTTCCCTTAAGCTGGAGGAATGCCAGGTCTGCCATTTCTCAAGAGGTTATCTTAAGAGGTCATTCCCCATCCTCCTCTTCTCCATCCTATACCTGGCAGTAGCTCTCCAGCTTTTCCTCAGCAGGGAGTCTATGGGCCGTGCAAAAACACCCCGGAGCCACTCCACAGGAGCATTACAACTGTTTATCAGATGAGCCGTGAGCACTGTTTGGCTTAATTCAGCATAACAGTAGAAAACTTAACCCTCAGCAGATAAAAAGAGTGCAGTGATACTTAGGGACAGGTTTGAACTTTGATATGCAGGTGTTCAATTCCATCCTGCACCAGTGAAGTTCACTAAACACAAAAATACAGTGTCATGCATGACATCCCTCCATGGCATTTGACTTTTAGGAACCAGTTCAAGTCATGCTCACTAGGCTTTTGTGGCAAGTACCTTGATGCTACACAGTTTTGCTGTAGTAGTAGCTATTACAATTTTTAACCACACCACTTTCACTTCTGCTCTTTGTTAGTTTTCCTTACAATTCCTTTTCCCAGGTCAGATGAGACCAGAGAACCTCAGCTTTCATTTTGTTGGTCTTGTTTGTCCACTGCTCACAGAGAACTGTTCTGGAGCATCTTGGGTTGAAAGGCAAGGAAGGTCAAATAAAAGCAATTCAACATTTTTCCCAGTCTTTTTAAGTCCATGCAATGTATTTCAGAGTTCTTAGGCAATATTGTACCACTATGGTCAGGGACAGTGGTGCACACCTAAGGGGGAGATGAAACCACATTCTTTTGATTTTAATAACCTGCCTTGACCAGGTTTGGTTTTGTGGTTTTGTTTTTCATTTGCATTTGTTGGGTTTTTTTGTTTGTTTTTTGTTTTGCTTCGCTTTGGTTGGGGGCGGGGGGCGGTGTATTTTGGTTTTGTTTTTGTGTAAAAAACCTCTTATGGAAGAATATCCAGCCAACAGAAACCCAGGTTAGCACCTCACATGGCAGTAGGTGCAGCAGTCAACTGTTATACACCCATGATTCACTAGCCAAGTTCAAAAGTGGTTTTAAAGTGCTAATAAAATGCTTGCAATAAAGCATCACTCCGATGTATTAAACATACTCTCCAAGGAATTGAGGTCAATGCACCTATTAACCAGGTTAATGGAAGCCTGCTCCCTAATTTTATCTTACTGACTCTAGCAAATCTGATGGCTTTCCTTGCCAACAGGGAGGCTTCTCACTGCTCATGGGGTGATTCAACTCCTTGCATTGTGACAAAGATGTAAATCCTTGTTCTGCAGGAACTGGTTCAAGAGTGGCAGGGCTGACAAACTCCAGAGGGGAGAAGAACTCCCCCTGTACAAAGGAGACACCAGCCAGAAGCAGCAGCAAAAAACAGGAAAAGGTAGCATGTTGCAGGGGATACTTGACACTCAGAAAACCTTGAGCTCCCAGGCATGCCCAGGGCAGGTTTGGAGACTGAGCAGGTGGTTTTGTCTCTCAAGATAAAAACACCCTGTCTCAATGTCTGAACACATGAAAGACCAGGAGCCAGTAAGGGCTGGTAGGAATGAACCATGAAGGATAAGAAAGTTGCAATAGCTCATGATGACGCAAGGTTACCAAAGGCAGCCTGTTTAGGCAGACCTTGTGGAAAACAGCTTCATACATGAGCTCGAGAGGAACGTGGTGCTCACAACTCCTCTGCACAAGAGACAGGTTTCTTTCCTTTCTTGCCTCCTCTTTTCTTTGTCAGTGCTTTTTTACACCTTCATGTGCAACACAAAAGGCCTGAGTGCATTTGCTCTTGGACTTCAGACAGACTATCTCTAAACGTAGATGGGAAAGTTTTGTTGGCATAGATCAGGAGGAGTGCAATTACCTGAATTACAACTCTTCTGCCAGCAAATAAACCAGGGATTAGGCAAGAAGCCTGCTCTAAATCTGCCCTAATCACCCAAGTGGATGGGAAAGACTGGTCAGCCCTTGATGTCCTCTGGTTAGTGGGGAAGATGCTGGAAGGGCAGTGAAACCATGAGTCTGCTTTGAAGAGGAGACCTGGAGATATTGATGGATGATTTTAAGTTTTGGACACACAAAGGGTACCACTCTTCACAGGGAGAAGTCAGGGAGCAAGGGTAGCATGCAGAGATCTTTCAGAACTCCATAGCTCATGTGGCAGGATGGCCTCCATCAGCCAAAAACACAATGCAAGGAGCACTATCCTTTATGCTTTTCCTCAAAGCATCTCTCAAACAACCAGACTGGTCATCGTTCTTAATTTGCAAAGCAAGGAGAAACCTTAGACCCCACAGCCCAGTTTTTTGTCCAGCACAGCTGGAGGCAGCCTGTACAGAAGCAGCAGGGAATGGCAGCAGCAGATGGTCTGTTATGTTACAGATCTTTATGCACCACCCACTGAACCAGAGCCAAACCAGGGCTGTGGGGCTGGAGAGATGAGAGATTCTAAAGAAAACTGTGCCCCACGTACATCACGTGCTACAAAAAATGCTGCACAAAGCTGGACACATGAGCCTCTTTCAGCTCAAGAAACCTGAGCAACCTTCAGCAGAGGAGTTGGGCATTAGGGAGGAAATTCACTCGTTCAGGTTGTTCACACATACAAGGAAGGAAAAATACTTATTCTAATGTCCCTACTACTGTTCAGATCAAGAAAGAGGTTGTAGCTGTTAGAAAGATCCGTGCGACTGGTGGGGGTTTGGTCACAAGACTGGGCACTCCTGGGGCAAGTTTCCTTCCCACCAAGGGAAAGTCTTGGTGCCTGAACTGTCCTGTTTGCAGGAAGGAGAAATGTCCTGCTCCTAGAGAGAGATAGCAAGAAGGGACAGTTTTGGATAGTTAGTGAAGAGCTTCTTCCTCTTCTGGTGGAACGGTTGAGGGAAAGCAGCAGCACTGCCACATCCCATGTCCCTGCACCCACCAGCACAGACCCTTTGCAAGGAGGAATCAGCAGCACTCAACATGCTTACACCAAGGATTTCCATTCCCTTTTACAGCCTAGCAAAACATTAACAAAGGAAAAAAATTTTTAAAAAAATTAAAAATACATACATAAAATAAAATCACATTTTCCAAATGTGTCAAGCTGGATTTAAGCAAGCAACCCCAAATCAAACAGCAACTGTGGGAACTACCGCGCTGCCCCAGATAGTTGTGGAAAGCTACCACCTAGCCACAAAGTCAAGGCAGCACCAATTGAAAAGCAATTAGGAATTGTTTTGTTCTTTCTTTGTGCCTCTACAGCAGTGAATCACAATGAGTTCCACTTGGAAATCAGTCATAATCAGCACGTTACTTCTGCAAATGTAAAAGACAAACAGAGCCAGCTTTGGTACTTACAGCTATCAGAGCAAGGCAAACAGACCAAGCCTTAAGAGAGGCATGGAGACCCACCATGGAAATCTGACTTTAGTGGGTTGCTACAGTAATAACACAAACAGCAAGGGACTGGGAAAATGCCTTCAGCATTTGAAGTGCTTAACAATTGCCAACAAGCGGTGCTTTCAACGTACGTATAAAGTTCAAGCCTAATGTGCCACTCAGAAAGTGAATTTTGAAGAGGGAAAACACCAATTTAAGTATCAAAGGAAAAGTATGTAGAATCAGCATTACTATTTTTGCAACAGCAGAGACACTACCCACAGACTAAATAAAAGTTGTGCAAGGTGCTCTACGCAGCAAAAGTGGCTTGCAAGTAGACAGCAACTCGTCTTGGCACTCTTCAGGGCTTGGCTACCTTAGCTGGATTATTTTTATCTTTAAAAAAAAAAAAAAAGAGGCACTATTCTATAAGTCCTTTCCAGCCCAAACCATTCTATGATTCTACCTTCACAATCTGTTAAAAAAAATGAGATAAATAAAATCAAGCAGTAGGTTCACTCTTACAGGCAGCAAGACTATGCAGGGGTCTGCAACAGCTTTTGTCTACAGGAGTATGAGAGAGCTGCAGTCATTATGCAAGTGAAAGGGAGGAGGGAAGAAACTGAAGCGGTGCCAATATCCACAGTGGGACAAGTTTTACATTACACAGTGAAATTTAAAGTAAGCTGCAAACTTTAAACAGTCTCCCTCCCTTGGGGCTCAGGAAGTTGATTTCAGTGTGAACAATATCAAACCTTAAATCCATCCCTGATAGTGTTCTGTTCAAACATATTTGTATTTAGTCAACTCCATATCCCATGAAGAAAGTTTCATGGATTCAGATCTTTCCTCAGGCATTTTACTATGTGAAGCCATAACAGATATTTACTGGGGTACAGTACATCTAAATGTACACACGCACAGCTCAACCTGCTGGCAGGGTGGGCAGCAGGGACTTTTGCAAGGTACAAAATGACAATTTCTCTCCTGGGAGAGAATCCAATTCAAACAATTGTCCAGGCCAGCTGAAAGGGGAAGAAATTCGCCTTCAAGACCCTTTCTATTTCATGTAGGTGATATAGTAAAAAGATTAAAAGGAATCAGGGTGGTAGTAAAGAAAAAATTGCAAGTTTCCCTTCATTAAGAAGAATACATTGAAACAGCATGAAGCTGGAAAGGGATTGAATGGATTGGATATTTCAAGCTTGCAATCCTGGAACCCATTTCCCTCTTGTGTAGCTGGTTTTGGACTTCTGACCATGTGAGAGCATTTGCTGAGTTTGGGACTTTCCCTTTTCTCCCACAAGCCCACCCCACCTCCTCCCACATGGACACAGAATGCCCACAGCACTCCACCCACTGCGGAGTTGCTGCAGGAGATCCTAAGGAAGTTTGCAAGATGGAGTGGAGTGTGCCACTAAAACCAGTTCAGGAACTCCTGAACACAGGGAGGGCTCTGCCTGTAAACTTAGACACACACACACACACACTAAAACAGAGCAGGTTTGACACTCCTGAGGACAAGGTGTGTGCTGCCCACTTCTGCCAATGCAGCATCCAGCATGGCTGATGGCTGCCCATTACCACTGTCATTTCGGAGGCTGCTTATGATTTTGGACCAAACCCTTCCTCAAGCTCTGAGCAGATCCCAATTCCTCTCTGCCTAGAGAGGCAAGGCTGTAAGGAAAAGTACTCGCTGTTGTGCCAACTGTTACAGTCAGAGGATGGAATAATGGGGTTTGGATCATGAGCCCTTCTGAAAGCTCAGATCCACATGGCTAAAGGCTTGTCTTGTTTCTCAGCAATATTAACTTTGCTATCAGGAGGCATTAATCCACCTTACAAGACTTACCTTGTTTCAATCCTGAGACTAACAGCAGCGACATCAGTGATTCATGGACAGCAAACTGTTAATTGCTTTCCTATCACCTTCTACCCACCTTTATTCCAAACAACCTTTCCTGGAAAAATCAACAGGACTTGTTTGCAAGTCACCAAAGCTGGGTCGCTCTGACAATAAAGCCATTGCACTGTGCAAAGCTGCTTTCTTTTAAGAGTGGTAGCATTTTACACAGTCTTAGCAGAGTCCCCTAAGCTGTCATACAAGATTCAGAAATCCTCTCTTCATCATCGTAAAAAAAAAAAACAAAACTTATTTATGAAAGCATAAAATTGTGTCAGTCTTTTTGTGTTGTTCCCCAGGTACACATGCAGCTTCATGAAGCCTTCCTCTGCCCTCAACTCCTCCAACCCTTAGATTTCCTCCAAACAGTTCAGTCATGAGTTACAAAGAGCTGTAAACCCACAGTCACCCCACTGAAACCTCAAGGATTGCTCTGGATTTAGACCACCTCAGAGGAACTTGAATCTGCAGATATTCACTGTGCGAACACCAACTCATTCCTGCCTCAATGTCTGTGCACCAAACCCATGGCCAACTGGCCAGTCCTGTGTTTTCAGATGCAGATTCTCTAAGCCAGATATCCCTGTCACAGTTTTTCTACACCAGTATTTACTCCCCACAGCTCATACACAGCTGTCCTAGCTCTTCACATCTGCCTTTAATTTCAAAGCAAGTTGCGGCCCCTCAAAACATTTGCAACCTGTGGCACTCAGACACACATTTATCCTGTTTTATCCCCTATATTCCACCCCTTTGGAAACTGAACACTGAAACAGGCTGAAGAGTTTTATCTAAACTGACCACTGAAAAACACACTGACTGATAGCGAGCACCAGGTCTCAGCTGGCTGTCAGCACAAGCTGCCACGGTATCGTGCAGCCCCACTGACAAGATCCTGTGGAATCAACAGCTGACAGCAAAAGGACACTGCAACAATTTAAATTCTAGCTACTTCTTCGTTATGGGATGCACGGGGAAAGCAAAGTGAGGTGAAAAAAAAAAACCTCTCATTTCCTCGGGTGATAACACTTGCAGTATTTCAGAGCCAAGAAAATACTCCAGGACAGACAGAAAGGAAGTTTTGCATGATCTCTAGCAAAACACTTGCTGCTTACACAAAGATGTTTTGCTCCCTCCATGTCACAGATACACAGAATCTCCCATACACCCAACAAGCTCTTCAGAGCTCACTCTTTGCGAGAAACCCCAACATCCACCCTTAAGCAATGTGCATGAATATTTTTTCCTGTGCACAGGGACTGTCCTCTAGACCCCTTGCAGCAGGTTGCACCAGAGCTGGGCTCATTCCCAGTGCAAACCCTGGCAGCAAAGCAGCCCTTTCACCAGGACAATTTCCCCCAAACCCATGGGTTAGAGAGCATCCCCACACCACAGCCCCCACTCACCACCAGGATCAGTGTCCCCAGGCACTCAGCCAGTGCTTGCCGCACTAATTTGTTTCTGATCCTCAGGTGCTCCTCAATGGTAGCAAGAATGTCCTTTTGCCGCCCCATCGCAGTAGAGGTGCTCCTCAAGAGGTGTCAGGAAAAAGCAGCAGCTGACAAAGCCTCAGCAAACTTTCTTCTCTAGCACAGCTGCCTCTGTTTATAAATAAGTTCATCGATGCCTGACACACCTCCTGGGTAACCACACCCCTTCCACCCGATCTTCAAACCCAACTTTTTTTTTCCTTCTTTTCAGCAAGAGACAGCGTGGGTGGTTTTTTTTCATTTTCCTTATTGCTTGCATAGGTGAGCAAAAGATTCAGGAGCTTCAAAAGAAGAAGGAATTAAATGTGACCTGCTGAAGCCACGGCTGTTTTCCTCACCACCTAAAAAACAGGGCCATATCTTCTCCAGCTTCAGCTAAGTGCATAGACTGAGCAGTGCCTTACCCATTTGTGTGAGCATTCAGATTTCCTTCCCTCCCACGCTCTTGCAGGATGGCAAAGTGATGTGTGCTCCTGTGCTGATTCAGAGGCTGTAGGTGCTTTGACAGCAAAACTGGGAGGCAGAAGGGTTTGAACCCCCACAGCTGAGTCCAAGGCTCCCCTGAGCTCCAGCAGTTACCCAGCTGAAGCTGGTACCGTGAACAAGACCAAACCTCTTTCCATGGAAATCTACATTCGGGTCCAAACTCTTTTGTGTCATTACAGTTGTCTCACCCTCACAAACCTTTGGGAGAGCCCTTGCAGCCCAGTCCCCCTGAAAGCTGTAAAGAAAAGACATGAGAACCCCAGTGCAGAGCTCATCCCCATCACAGAACCTCAGTGGGGAGCCCACAGATTTACTGAGCCACAAAGGAAACAAACCCTTGCTGTCTTTTCATCATCGGTATCATCCTGTATCACTCTGGGACTATTCCACAGGATGGCCTGGATGAAAACAGTCCCAGTCTGTACCATCTGAGGTGAGGACTGCTAACAGGACATGTGCAACTCATGGCATCTGGTTTTTGTTAAGTGAGTAGTAAAAATTCCCTGGGCTCCTTGACTCACCAGGGCTTGACGCAGAGCAGCAGGGCTGAAATTGCAGGACTGAAAGGGACCCCTTTCCTTGATTTGTTCCCCTGCCTTCTCTGCAAAGCCACAGATGCCCAGCTTTTCCTCTTCCCCGTATTTAACCATCAACTTTCCTGTGGAAAAACCAGAGCTTTTTAGTACAGTGGTGAATGGGCCTTTATTTTGTACAGAAACTGCAGCCAACATGAGAAGCAGTCAGGAATGTGGCTAAGAAAGCAATAACGTGTGAGGAATCAAATACAGGGAAACACTCAAGTCCAAACATAATTACAGGGGCAGGAAACTTTATTTTGTGCTCAAGCCCAGTCTGGGACTGCCAGCATCAATGGGGTCCTCTGAACTACAGTGAGTGCTCCATCAGCCCCATGCCTTCTTGCTGTGGCTGGGGTTTTCAAACCAGTGCTCAGGACACCCATTTTCAACCTTCTCTCCATATCTCTCCCCTCACATTTTGCAGTGCATCACCAGAGCCATGGAGGCTCCTCACTTCCTTCTGCACTCCCCTCTCCTTTATATTCTGCGCTGTCCTTTCACCCTGGTGCTCTGTCAAAGCTATAACAGCCAGAAATTAAGCTTTGTGTCAGATTTTTTACCCTTTTGGCAGTTCCCAAGCTAAAACACGTGCCCATCAGTGTAGATTCTGTGTTCTGTGGTGTAGTTTTATTGAGATTTATTTAGGCTAGTTCCCATTCCTTCCCTGGTAGTGAGGACAGGGATGTCAGACCAGAGAGAGAAAGGTGAGGCGCAAAAAGCATGGGGGGGTGTGAGTTTCTCCAAGCAGGTAGGAACATTTCTCTTGTCTGTAGCATCTGAGGCCCTCTGTTACAAGTTGAGGATATAGGCATTTCCTCACAACTGGTGAAGGGAAAGGAGATGTCGAGGTCCTAAGGTTGATGGTATGTCTTGGTTTTGGCTGGAATAATTAATTTCCTTCTTGCTAGTGATTTGGATTCAGTATGAGAATAATGTTGATAAGCCACTGATGTTTCAGTTGTTGTTCAGCAGTGCTTATCCTAAATCAAAGACTGTGCAGTTTCCCATGCTCTGCCAGTGAGCAGGAGGGAACGTGGCCAGAAGAGCTGACCCAAACTGCCCAAAGGGTTATTCCATACCATAGAACATCATGCCCTGTGCATAAACTGGAGGGAATTCATCAGCAGCAAGTGAATGGGAAACTGCTGGGAAACAGTCTGGGCATCTGTCAGTGGGTGGTGAGCAATTGTGTTGTTTATCACATGCCCTTCTTGGGTTTTATTGTCTATCGTTCTCTTCTTCATTGTCATTAGTATTACTAGTAGTAGTATATTTTATTTTGTTTCAATTATTAAACAATTCTTATCTCACCCCACAGCTTTTTCATTTTTTTACCATTGTCTTCCCCATGGCAGGTGAGCAGGCAGCAATGCGTGGTACTTAGTTGCTGGCTGGGGTTGAACCACGACGTGGTAAAAGATGGTGATGAGACCAGCATCAAAGCTGGTGCTTGGGGAAGTCTAGACAGAGGCAAGCCTGAGGAGCTGGGGTGGGGTGGGTGCCCCAACACCAGCTCTGTGCCTGAGTCACTGCCTGACCCCAAGCAAATCCTTCACCTTTCCACACCCCAGCTTCTCCGTCAGTAAATTGGAGAGTGATATCAGATTCCCTTCTTGGGGCGTTGTGAGGGTGAATCACTGCAGCCCAAGATCCAGTGACTTAAAATGAGCAATAGGGACTTATGCAATTGCTTTCCCAACAGACAGCCGTGTTATTATCTAGGAAGGAGCTTGGGGAAAGGCCAGTGACGCAACGCTAGAAGAAGGGGGACATCCTTTCAGAAGAAATAACTGATCAGAGTGTGGGCAAGGGCTGAAAGGCCCCAGTGCCGGAGCTTCTCTGTGCTAGTACTGGAATTGCCATGCCGCATCAATCCACTGGACTTAGGAACACATGATCTAAGCATAAATCAACTAAAGATGTGCTTGAGCTGCAATAGATTTCCAAGCAAGCCCATCTCCTGCAATAACTGGTGCACAGGGTACTTGTACCCATTCTGGTGATTAGAATAAATCTGCAGGATGGTAGAAGTAAACAAGGTAGGATATAACAGTTAAGAATAATGAGACAGGACCTCAGACCTGCTGGGCTCTCCTAGACTTGGGTGGACATGGAAAGACGTCCATGCCTTTAGTGTTGCTTTGCATGGACATCCAAAGAAGCTCTTTCATAGCACAATGCCTCAACAAAAGGAAGTTTCCAGAACTCTGTCTCAAAAAACTCATGCTTGACTTCCTGGTGGTTGTGCCAGAGCTATTGAGGTGCAAGCAAGATATTTCTCTTGTCAATCAAAGCATGATTCAAATATCAGGTATTAAGGTACCTAGAATGAACTACTCCTATCAATCTGTACAGTGTCAAAAATCAAGGCAATGAAACACTCCAGTTTATGGAATCTGCTGGCTGCCCTGAGGAAACTCCAGGAGAAAAGGAAGCTCAACTCAGCAGGGAAGTCAGAAACAACATTGTTATGTTGTGCTCCTGCCACACACCTCAACCTTTTCTTCCAGTATCTTCTGGGACCAACAAATACAGCTGTACCTTGGAATTATCCAGGATTGGAACCTATGCCTTTTGATCCTGGTGCAACAGAGCACTTCTCTGTGACATTTGTCACTTTCTCATTCCCTTCCTTTCTCTCCAGCAGAACCGTGCAATGTGCCACAAGAAACTCACTGTGTGCTTGGGCTGTTATTTCTAGACATGATCCAAAACTAACACCAAGGTTCCAAGTGTGCTGTTTGTGTTTCAGCCTTGCCACTTGGCTCCGTCCCTCATCACTCCATGCCAGGGAAAAGATACAGGTGAAGTTGTAAAGGAAGAACCAATTCCTGGCTGCTCCCATTCAGCTGTTTTCCTACTGGCTATAGTGGCACAAAATAAATTCAGGCTCATAAACTCCTTGGCTTCTGCAGAGTCCTGAATCACCCCCCAGCAATGCAATTCTTCCTATTAAAATCCAAGTTTAACAAGGAAACAAGACCTTTTCTTAAGTAAATGAAGGGGTAAACCCAGACTGGTGGATTCCACAGCTTGTCCAAGCCAAATTTATTCACTCATCCCAGGAGGGATGGTGCAATCCAATAGGGAGAAAAGCATGAATCACTCAAATCTGTAATGAGTCACTCATTGCATTGATGGCAGGGTCACCTGGTGCAAAAGCCGTTATGCCAAGAGAGGTCACTGTGTTGAGGAATGGCAGGATTCATCCTTGTGAAATCTCCCTTTGGAAGATACCTCTGACCACCTCCTTCCCATGATCTACTTGACAAAGCAGTATGGTGACATGTTCATTAGATTTCATTAAAAATAAAAAATTATAGCTTGCCTAGCAAGACCGGGTAGGAACTGAGTGGGTAGGAAGTTTATAAGCTTTCTAAACCATTCTAGCTGGAGGGTTAAACGCAGAGATTTCAACATCCTGCCTTGAATCTCCAGATTTGCAGAGCCAGGTGGTTTTTTCATGTCTGGGTCTGCTCAGCCCTCCAAGTTGAGGTAGAAAAATGAAGAAATTCCTCCAGGAAAGAATGATAACCTACACAACAGAGTGTTGTTTATGACACCAGGTTTTGGAGAAACTTAAGGTGAAACTGCCACCCTAATTTAGGTTCCTGAGACCCAGCAAACTGGTTTTGGACTTGAATTGCTATATAGTAATGAGAATAATATTTTAAATTCCATTAACTAGCTCTTCATGAAGTCCACTGATTGGGACCAAGTGAAGACAAGGGTGCCCTGAGATGAGCCTATGCCTAATATCATTCAGAAGTATCTCATAGGGATGGATCCCCCAGGGCTATATTGGACGTGGACCTACAACCTGTGCCACTGGAGATTCCTTGTCATGTCTGGTTCCCTCCTCACCCCAAAGCTTGTCCTAATTTACAGGAATAAACAATGTACATCACATGCCATTCCTGTACAGATGCCATTTTCCACTCTCAGTGGTTGCATGCCAGAATAACTACTCCACACTGGAAAAGCATCAATTGCTCCAGAAGAAAGCTTTTTAATAACACATCTGAAGGGAAAGCTATTACAAACAGCTCTCCTGAAACAGGGTTTTGGCAGGGGCTTCTCTCATAAACTGCTCTGTGTAGACAGTCGTTCTTCTGAGAGCTGCAGAGCCAGTCCTGACTTGGAGACACTGCTGCTGTTGTGCCCACAGCAGGAGAGTTCAAAGACCCTGAAGGCAGAAGACACAGAAATGGTGTGAAACTCCACCAGCCTGAAGTGTGAGTCAGGAACAATGACAAGAACTTTCCCTATCAGGTGAGGACATGTCCTAGAATGGAAAGTGTGCCTGCTCTCCAACCTTACCACAGCTAGAGGTGTTCTTCAGCACAGAAACAATCACTTTAAGAGCAAAAGAACCCACCTAGATGTAATTTTAGACATGTATTACATGAGATCACTTTAGGAGCGTCTCTTTGTTGGGCTACAAAGGAAGACTTAAGCAATTATCCCAGGTGGAGACAGCTACACATAACTGGTATAACCCACCCCAGTCTCTAAGGGGGTGTAGACCTGCAAGATGCAAAGATGTTTCTACCACAGGTGGGGTGAGGTATTTGCAATAGGATCAAGAAAGCTTTAAAACTACTCCACAGTTCGCATCAGGGGGTGTCTCTGCAATGCCACACGAATTCGAGATCACCTTTGCTCAAGAAAGGTGAATGGAAAGTATAAAAGGTGCAAAGGAATGTCAGAACAACAAACTGGTGAATGGAGTCTCACCATTCCAGTATGGTCCAGAAGTGCTCAAATAAAGTAACGCAGTGAACCCAAAACCAAGCTGGGATCTAGTGCTGTCACTAGGTACCTCAGGAAGAAAAAGAAGTGTTTGTGTTGGCACAAGTGCGACTAGGGATGAGCCAGCTGTTGATAATTTTAGGCTAGAGAGTAGAAACCGTAGAAGCATGGATACTCAGTATTTTCCAATTCAAGTAACATGTTTTTCCTTCCCAGGAGATGCAGAGGCAGAAAGTATAAGGGTTAAATCTGAAAGGATTTGTGGTGTTCCTCTTTTTTCCCCAGTTTCTGTACCCTGACCTAATTCTGTACCCCCAAAGCTCACTTGGGCCTCTCATGGTCTCTGCAGGGGATTTGCTTCTAACCTGCACCCTCAGAGAAGAGAACTGGGCTCCTGAACTGTAAAAGCACCTTCGGAGCAAACTACAGCTTCTGCCTCTTGTGTCTTCAGGGCTGTTGAAGGACTGTAACTGTCAGTTCACCTGGACGCTCCCTAAATCCACCTCTGCAAAAGCAAAGTGAGCTTGTCTACACTTGCTTCAAGCAAGAACAGAGTCTGCTGTCCTCTTTTGGACATTCATTCCTCCAGATGATTTTAAATCAGCCTGAATCCTGGGGAAATTTCCATACCGACCTATTTTTTTTTTCCCCCCGGTAGTTTAAGTATTAAACATCATCCTTTAGCAAACAGGCATTAAGGAACTGCATTGTAATGGGCATTTCTGAGATTCCATAATGAAACAGGGATTTGGCATGGACAAGCCACCTGAGACGAGTGCCCGCGGGTGTGGAGATAACAGGGCTGTAAACAGAAGGGCTGGGCTCTGCAGTGAATGCAACACCCAAAGTCTGAGGAGACACGAGCAGGCACCCACCTCCTGATCCACCAGAAGAGTCCCTCTCCCAAAGAAAGGAATAATGTCCTTTAACTGGCAGCTCCTTCACAGACATCAGCAGGCGTGGGACATGAGCTGGTTTGAGGTAATAGCTTTTAAACTGGTTCTGGAGTCTTCAAGGAAGTCTTGATCTCATGGGAGGGGAAAAGCGGAGAACTTGAAAGCTGTTGTGGTCAGAGCCACTCTTTTTCCCCCACTCCCCATGCATGAAGGTACAATGGTTGACAGACACTGTGGCTGACCTGGAACACCCCAAGAGTAAAGACCCAACATTTCCTTATGAAAATGTCCTGACCTATTTTTCTTGGCATGCCTAGAAGGAATTAAAGTGGGGATTTACACACTGAAAAGCCCAAGAAGAGTCAGCAAGCAGATTCCAAATTAGGATCCAGAAGATATTCAGAATTTCAGTCCTAAACTAGGAGCACTGAAACAGCGCTAATCTTGTACCTTGGAATACATCCTTTAGTTCCTGTGCGCGGACACAGGAAGTCCAAGCCCCAATTTGCTTCATGGCTCAGGGGTGGGTGGTTTTGCTCTTGAGAAGCCCAGAGTCAAGTCAAAGTAGTTTGTGGAAGCAGGGAGCAGCACATGGCAGAGGCAATCCCACCCCAGACAGGCAGCCCAGGACCTCCCTGTACCCCTTACATCCAAGGGCAGGGCTGAGTGTTGAGAACAACCAGGCCAGAAGCCACAGGATCTGCCTGTCCTGGCACAGGATGGGGGGCCAGGCATGAGAAGCTGGGAAATGGGAACAGATGCTTTCCCTTGAGCCACCAGTGCATTTGGAGCCAGTGCTGGCAGCAGCTTCCAGTCCCAGCCACCTCCTCCTGGGGTCAGACACTCTTTATCCCTTAGGCAAGGAAACCCCCAGCCCTGTCAGCTGCCAGCATCCAGTCAGAGCAGGATGAGGCCTGAAAGGAGCACCAGGTGGAGGCAAGCACTGGGTGTTCTGAAGGGACAAGTAGGAGATCCTCTCCCTCCACCCACGGAGAGCTGTTGTGTCTCTCTCCTTCTGGGATGCAGAGACAATTTGTTGCCATTGTCCTTGCAGCCCGTATCTCCCAGTGAATCCCAACAGTGGAGTCCCATCCTCACCAGAGCTCTTGTTCACTTCCAGACTAGAGAAGAAGGAGTAATGGGAAGGTGGCAAGAGCAGCAGTCAGCCAGGGAGCTCAAAAAACACAGAGAGATTACCCCTCCCAGATTGGCAGCAGCCCCAAATCTTCCCATCACAGGCACTTTGTTGCACCAAGTTTGCAGGGTGGCAGGAGCAGGGCAATACTGCCAAGGCACCAAAATGCTCATGCTGCAGCAAGGTGTCTTGCCACACACCCCACTTGGGAAATCATTTCCCAGCAAAAGCTGTCCATGAAAGTCTGTTGTGTGTGACTGGGGCTTCCCAGGAGGGAGCTCTGGATCCTCTGGGGACACACTCTCTTGCTTTACCTGTCAACCTACACACTGATGTACCCATTCTTCGGCTCCAGGGTGGGGGTATCGAACCCTCCAGCCTGCTATGGGAGGTGCAGGTGATGGATCTCTGATGTGCCCCCTGTTTCCTGAGCCTGCCACTCAGACATTGCACCCACCACTTTCTGCAGGAAGCCCAGAGACCTGAATCAGACATGAGTTGGGCAACTGGAGTCAGCAAATTGGATACCTATTACTGAAAAGCAAGATAAGATCACTTACGCTCATCCTGCTTGTGGCTTGGGGAGGATCTATTGCAGGCACCCAGCTGGGGCATCCGCTCAGCCTTGCAAAAGCCTTACAAAGAGGCACCAACCCTGGCTCCACACATGCTCTCCCACCCTGCCCATGATGAATACACTCAGCTGGCAGAAATGACGATGCACAGAGTGAGGGAGTGGGGCTTGGCATGGCTGTCGTTGTGCTCATTCATTCTTCCCTCTGGCACATCAAGTCAGCAATGACAAGGGAAGGGTAAAAGAGCTAGAAAAAGCCTGGTGGGATATCCTGGTGTGGACCACTGAAGAGGAATAAAGCATGCCAGTCATTTGTGGCAGGTTTCCATAAGGGATGTGCCAGGAAGACTTGGTCCCAGTGGCTGCCACAGAAATCACAGGAAGTCTGAACTTGAGGCTATTATTAACCTATATAGGAAACTTCTTGCCTTGCTTATCATCTACGAAAGCAAAGGTGTGTGTGAGGGGAAGGAGAGGCAGCAGTCTTTCTCAGGTAGGGTTTGACGTCCCAGCACTTCTGAGATCCCCAAGAGGCAGGAGCCGTGCCTCCCATTCTCCCACTGCTGGAACAGGTGGCTCCACAGCAGGAAGCAGAGCACCCTGCACGTCTTCCAGTGGGCATCCCTGATACCCTGTGGAAACAGCAGTGAGGTGCAAGGGTGGTGGCTCAGCTCAGCAGGCCTCCAAGCACGAGCTGTCTAGAGTCTGCTCCTGCGGAGAGCCAGTGATAGCTGCTGGGTTTTCAGCCAAGGGCCGTGGTCTCTGAGCAGCCCGCAAGGATCCAGATCCAGGGCATGAAAGAGGGCAAAGTTGTAGCCAAGGGAACTGCCTTGATGGTGGAGTGACCCACTTCTGGGACTACAGCCCTTCACTGCAGCGTCTCATATTGTTCCCAGGATTGGTCACAGCAGTAATCCTGCTCCTTCATAGACCCAAACCCTTTGCTCATTTCAGTGAAGTGACAGGAGGTCTTCAGCAGTGTGTACTCATTACAAATGATACTGCCCAAGCTGTAGAGGCAAGGCACTCCTCAGATCAGGCATATCATTCAGAAAAATATCAAATGGGAGATCAAGACACATGTCATATCCTTTATACCAATCCTTTACACCAGTGATGTCCCAGAAGAGAGGTGCACCCTCTCAGGCTAAACAACCTGGTGGGTTAAGTCAGGCTGGACCACAGCAAGCCTGGGAACCAGGGCAAATTGCTGGTAATAACTCTTCCCAAGGCCTCGTATTGAGAAAGGAATTAACTTCTGCTCTCTGAAACAGAGTTTCGTCAGTCTGGGAGGAACACTGCTCCCTCAACACCGGCCCTGATGGTTTTCTGTTTGTTACCACTTACTGTAAGGTGCTTCGGAGAGGTTTCTGGAATGTACAGTGCCCTTAGGGTGACTCTGGGCCATGAAACTCTAAACCAGCTTGTGGACCTCTGTGGTAAAGGATCACAACTGTTATTATTACTTCCCGCTGCTGGAGCTGTTGAACTCAGTTCATTGCTCTGTCTTTCATCACTGTTGTTTTTGCCGCTTGGTAAACAGGCAACTTTCCATCCTGTTTCTGGAACAATGCATCCTGCAATGGATGGGGCCCAAGCTAACACCTCAAGGTTATTGTTAATTTGGGTAACAACAAATGCCAGGGTAAATCTTCCATGCAAGTAAACTGAGGTATCTTCAGCTTTCAGCAGTAGAGAATTTGGCCCCTAAAACTTGATTGCCCTGGGTGCTGGGTGCATTCTGCACCATTGGCCTGTGAGCAACACTACAGGTGGTTTCAGACATGTTTGGGCTCTGCCCTAGCATGTGTAAGAGCCTTGGCCACTGCTTGGGATTATACTGGGGTTATTGCCTCCTTTCACATCAAAGAAGATGAAGGAAAGCAGAGATATGTGTGTACCAAAGCTGGCTACAAACTTCAGCTTCAATAATGTTCAAAGACCCCTGCTTATGAGTCTGCATGAACATGAGACGCATTTCTTAGTGCTGGATGACCAACCATAATGATGTTCTGGCTCTGCATTCCCATCTCCCACTGGGTCTGCCAAATCCACCAGCATCTAATTGCAAGAGATGGACAGCCCTGCAATGTGCCTGGCCACATGAACCAGTTTTTGAAAGGTCATGGCAATGGAAATGTTTTCACTGAAATGTCTGACCAGCTCACTTAAGACATTGCTTATGTAGCGGATAAGGAGAGGAGGGGAGAGGGAGAGGGAGGGGAGGGGAGAGGAGGGGAGAGGAGAAGGGGAGGGGAGGGGAAACTCCTATGGCAGCAGATCAACAAGACAGGAATATCTGCACCCAGCCCTGATGAGGACAGGTTTGTAGGGTTTCAGGTGTTTTTGCACTTTTGAAAGATGTTTAAAAGTTAAAAACAGCACCAGGAAATTCACCTGAGGGCTAAAGCAAATAACACTTTGCAGGGAGAAGCTGAGAGTTCAGCATGTTCAGCCTTTCAGAGAGAAGGTGGAGAGGCAGCTTGATTATAGGGTATGATACAACTGTGAGGAGAAAAATATAAGCTCTTTAATTTCTAGGAGAAAGGCATGTCAAGACAAATGAGTTCTAACCCTGAGCCAGGCAAATACAAACGAGTAGCCCAGGCATGGGGATTTGCTCTTACCCAGGGCAGTGCTGGCTCTCCTGAGGGTTGGGGGCTCAGCATGGGGGTATCCCCTGGGGGAGAGGGAAGACACCAAAACAGAGCTGGAATATATTTCTGGCTGCCCCCTGATTGCAGGTGTTGCTGCTTGAGAGCATGCTCCATCAAGTCCCCCTTCGAAAGAGCATACACTTGAGGAGAAGGGGAGAGACGAGAGCAGAAGTGATTTACTAGCCTGAGGCTCAGCCGGGCAGAGCCTGTGCTGCACTAGTCATGTAGAGTGGCATCCTTGAGCTCCAGGGATCCGGAGCCAAGCCAGAATAATTAATTGTGCAACACCTTTATGACTGGGAAACCTGCCTCCTGTCCCTTTATCTAATGGCAGTGCCCAGGGGCAAGTCATCTCTTACTGATTGCGGAGCTGCGTGGCACGGAGCAGGGTCCCAAGGTGGGTGACAGTCCCTGCCACAGGGCAGGGACAGCTCCCACTGCCCCTGTGTGAAGGACAGGATGCATTTGCAGAGCCATGCACTGGGATGGGTGACACTTCTCTGATCCCACAAGGGAATGAGAAATGTGCTTTAACACCTTATCCAAGCCCAAAACAAGAATTTCAACCAACCCAGCAGGTCTAGCTGATTTTCCTCTTTATCCTCTCTGTTGCAGGCTGCTACAGTCATCTTCCATTCATCCTCCCTTCCCCCTTCACACCATGCATGTGTCATGGGACACAGACTGCCCACACCAGGAGGATGCAGCCACACAAACACGCTCCCACACGCTGCCCCAGGCAGAGCCGGTGCCCAGCGCCAGCACAACGCACCCAGCGCGCACGTCATGCCAGGCACTGCCTTCCTCCTCCACTGCCTGGTGCAGGGCTACCGGCCCCCAAGCCCTGAGTGGGCAGGGGCAGGGCAGCAGCACAGCCCGGGGCTGGGCAGGGAGCAGTGGGTGTCCTGCCTGCGGCGCTGGGAGCTGAGCTGTGCCTGCACCACCAGGGTGGCACTGGGATGCGCTGGGTTCTCCTGGGCTGTGGTGTTTAGCCTGGCTGCCACGGGCAGATGAGGGACCTGTCTCAAACCAAGCACATTTGGTCAAAGGGGCCAGGGGCGTTTTTGTCTGTGAGGCCCCAACATCTGTCTGCACAAGCTCCTCTGCTGTGCCTCATTGTCACAGCTGCCAGCACAGCCTGTTGCTCTGCTCCCAAGCTTGCCCAGAGCACTGCCAAACTGGCACTGCTGGGGGTCAAATGTTTTCTCACTTGCTGTTTACCTCAATTATGAATTTCTTTCAAGCTCTTCCAGAAGTAGGCTAGTAACAAATTTATGCTTTTACCCATCTTAAAAATCATAGTTGTAAAGGCCCTGGTGGCCCTGTCTTGCTTCTGGGACTGGAGAGATGGTTGGGAGACAAACATGCCAGTAGACAAGTGCTTTGGCCCACTGGTGAAAATTTCCAGTATGGTTCAAGTGCAGCTCAGGTGGCCTCACCAGAGACTTGGCAAATTTTTGCTGATAAAACTTCTCAGAAATTGTGGAAGTCATTCACCTCTTATCTGAAATTTCTGCAGCTCCTAGAGAGGGCAAGATCACTCACCACATCTTTCCCACAGTGGAAATGGATCCGTTCCCTCATGCTCACAGAAGCACAGAAGCCCAGAATGGGTAAGGCTGGAAGGGACCACAGTGGGTCGTATGGTCCAACCTCCGTGCTCAAGCAGCGTCACCACATACTGGTGGCTTCTGATGGCCCCATGGCAGAAAGGGGGCACCAGAACTGAAAGCCAGGGACTGACAACGTCCCCTGACCATGGTTTTCTCTGTGAGATGGTGTCTGGGTAGAAGGAGGATTATCTGAGAGGTAACAATCCCAGATTGGAGTGGAGGGGGGAGGTACATTAAATGAACACTAGTCATAACAGAACTGGGAAGGTGGAGGGAAGCTGTGGTGTTTAGAGATGAAGACAAGACATGGAGACAGAAAGAAGAGGGTTTGGGGTAGTGTTTGGGGTATGATACCATGGGAAGCCATTCTTGGAGAGACCACCTCATGGTTCCCCAGAGAGAAACCCAGGCAGACAGAAAGGTGGTGGAACCCAGAGGTGGCGGGACCTGGTGACAGGGACTGCCAGCCTGTGGAGGGCATGAGAAGGGACAGGAGGCTAATGAGAGAGCCACAGAGAGACCTGATATCAGGGACACAGCATTTGCAACAGAGAACGGGGAGGAGGAATGTGTGGAGCTGATAAGGACTCGGGAAAAGCAGCAGAGGGACTGGGGACAGTGAGCTGTGTGCAGAGGCGATTTAAACAAGAGCTTAAACTGTGAGTTAAGACAGCAGATAAAGGGCCTGAGGTTAAGAGAGGGAGAGGGGGAATGTCTCTGCAAACAGGGAAAGAGAAATGGAACTAACTCAGGGCTGAAGGGGCTGTGACCCTTGAACCAGGCAGAAGGACATTGAGAAGGGCAAAAAGACTGAAGGAGGTGTTCACAAAAAGAATTAATCCAGGGAAATGAGCATGTATCAACCATGACAAGCTCTGCCATGAGACCCAAAAGATCTGTGAGTCTCACCCTGTCCTCTGCTGTCAGCAAATACCCATGTAAAACCTTCAGGCAAAACATGTTTCAATCCCACTTCATAAAGAGACCAGGGCCTCCCACCAACTGGTCACCCCAGACTCCCTCTGTTCCGGCTGGTGGAAGGGGAGGGGCTGTAATGAATAATGAGAACTGAGTAAGACTTGGGTTTTGATAAGTTGGGTGGCTTTTTTCAACCACAGAGAACTGATCCAGATATGTGCATTAAAAGAATCGTGTTAAAGCTTTTAAGTCCAGCCGTCCACCAAGAAAAGCCAGCCTGAAGTTCACTCACACTGTCCTGGATTTAAAAAACTCTGAGTTTACACATGAATGTGTAGTGTCCACTATATGTCCTTTGGGGTGTAGAACAGGTAGAGCTCACCTGATGAACAGATCTTACATCTTCTGTTTCCCTCCTGCTGGTCCTCACCTGTCTTCAGACACCTCAATTCCACCCCAAAGGACAACATCATGGCCTCAATTTTCCCAGGTCTCTCACAGCTCCTCCAACTGGAGAAGTTCCTTCAAGTCCCGTCACTGCTTGGGAAGGGAGCATGAGAGGGAGGCATCACCTCCTCTTCAGCTGAGCACAGAATAGGATCTTACAGGTCCCCCATTTGATCTCCCCACATCCATTGTATTGCCCATTTAAGCCCAGCTTATCTCGACATCCAGCACTGACCACTGACAGTGCAGACCAGCAACATAAAGAGATGTTAACTCAGCCCCCTTGCAGGAGGTCAGTCACATGCATCACTGAGGTCACATAAAACACCTGAGGAAGAAGACAGAGCCTGACCACAGCAGGTAGGTTCCCTGGCACATGCCTCTGTCTTGTTGGGACTACCAAGATGCTTGAAAAGAGAACACATCTACCCAGGTCTTGCTCATCTACAAAGTGTGGAGACACTCAGCTATCCTTGATCTCCTCACACCATTGTCATGTAGACCTCCTCTAACTGGGAAAGACATAAATACAAGCAAGAAATTAAATCCAATCGCTTGGCATTATAGGAAACTTGGACCATGACCGAAGATCTTGGGATGACAGTGTCTGACTTGGTTTTAAATCCTGCTGGTGATACTGATTTCTACAGAGCCAGCATTGGAGCGAGAAGGGTACTGGAGGGGAGACCCAGTACGCAGTGAGCCTTAGGGATGATAGCAGGGGGTCTGAGAGCTCTGAGGGGAACAGTAGATCCTGCAGTGACCCTGTTCCTACTGCACAGCTTTAGCGTCAGCTGGCAGATACAGATCTTTTCCAAAGTTCCTAAATAACTTGGGCCTGAAAGTGGGAGGTAGACATAGGAACTGGAAGCAACAGAGTGCTTAGACTCTTTCACCCAGAGAATAGTTAAGATTTTTTCAGAGGGTGCTCAGATTAATTTCTTCAGTGTCTGGGCATCGGGCTACCTGTCTAGAGAAAGACTTGGATGTAGTGAAACTAGACTTGGATGTAGTGCTGGGCATGCACTGCCAACACAGACCATAAAACTGGTCATTTGGGGCATGATTCAGTTATCCGAAACAAGGAGGTCTCAGGGTGCCCTGAGGTACCTTAACCAGTCAGCAGGTCTGACATGGGACCTTCAGGAGACCCTTCCAAAAGTCATCTGGAGGTCAGGAGGAGCATCCAGGTCATTTAGGCAACAGAATCAAGCTCCTGATGTGAGACACTGGTGTGAGTTTGGAAACCCACAAAATGTCTAGACACATCTCCCTTTACCCAAATGCTTTGATCTATGTCTGGCCTTCTGGCTGGCCAAGAGTGCTTTTGCAAGGGCTTTATAACCTAATATTTTTGGATGGTTTGGTAAATGTTTTCTGGGCAACTGAAAAAAATGTCTCTAAGATATCAGACCAGGTCCAGAAAAGGGTCTAGATCCACTCCACTGCTCTGGGTCTGTTAGATGCTCATGTCACCTGTTGCACTGGAGTCTTGGTGATTAGCAAAGTATCAAACAGCAGCAAAAGCAGGAAGAGCCAAGGCAGTGGACAGGCAAAACCTGTATCACTTAACTGTGATTTATGATATTCCCCCTGATGGGGGGAATTTATAGAGCCCTGGCCAGAAAGTTGAAAATATGAGAGGAGTCTTCAAATTCCTTGCTTCAAGATAGTTGTTTTAATAAGTCTTATCAGAGGAACAGAGTGCTAGACACAGCACCCTGTAAAGAATACAGAAAAAATGCCCCCCTTATCATGATTACACAGCCCTTTTAAAGGCAAATCACCCAATGAAAGCTTAAAATGAAAGATATTTTTACTTTTCTACCAATGTTCAATAAATCACCCTCTTGTGTGTACAGGAACTGCGGAATTTTTCATCCAATCACCCTAAATTACTTTTACTGCAGAATATGGAGTTGTAGAAGAAGAAGAAGAAGAAGGCCTGGAGAACAACAACAATCCTCCATTTTGAAATTTTTAGCTTTTATCTATTTACTACATTAACAAACCCAAAACCTCTAAATTTTTCACCCTGTGACAATCTTACAAATTACTCTATCATCCAGTTCACACCAGCGTTGATTCTAATTCTTCCCAAAGTGTTGGTAATTTTCTCCATGGACAAAGGTCAAAACCAGTGTTGTCCAGGGGGGTAGAATCCTTCATAACAAGCAGAGAAATATTTTCTGCACTTTGAGTTCCAACACCTGTGAGGAATCAAGGTCTTGATTAATCCTGTGGGACTCTGTCCTGAACATCTAGGATTTCACCCTCTGCATTTTAGCCCAGATTTTGCCATTGGTGTCTTCAAAATGAGGCTGCAGCAAACTTCAGCTTTGAGAAGTGCCAAGGCATTGCAAACCCTTCTGACAGATGTTAGACCTGCCTGATCCTGGTATTTCTTTCCACCTCAGTTTTCCCTTCTGCACAATAAAACCTTGTCTACCTCATGTGAGCTATGCAATGATGATTAATTAATATTAATGAAGTGCTTTCAGATCATCCAATTCAAGGACATACATAATTGCAAAATATTAATTACTGTTTACCTATTATCATGAAGCCAATAGCAAAACCAGCTGCTTATCTTCCTCAGCCATGACTCAGAAGGAGGATGATGGCTGATCAAGGTAGAGGTACAGAGTCCAGTTAAGCCTGTACAGTGACACACGTGTATGTCTGTGTGTGTGTGTGTGTGCATGTGCAGAGGCACCTGACACAGCGGGGACCAGGCTAAAGCAGGCCATACTCATGGCTAAGCCATGCAAGCTGAAAGTCCATGGAGATGAGCAAGAACTCACCTTGCCAAAGACCCAGATGGGAAAACGGATGTCTAGCAATGATTCATGTGTTTGAAAATTATGAGAGATGATGTGTCACAGAGAATTAGAAGCTCTTCTAAAAAAGCTGTAATGAATTACTGTGAATGACTAAAAAAAGTCTGTGCTTGAAAACCTCATTGTCAAAGATCCCAAACCCTGCTTGAATGGCAGAAGAGAAAGAGGCAGGGAGAACAACATCCAGGAATTGAGAATTTGACAGAAAAATGGAGAGACAACTGAGCTCAATGTTTTGTCATACTTCATCAAACCCTTGCAGGATGATAGAAGTTTGGGTTGAGCTTTGAATGAGCTGGTGGTCAGAGGACTGGAGCAGGATGAGTATTCCACAAACAAGAGCTACATAGGTGATATCCTCTGATTAACAGTTCAGGGCTGGCCGTGTTGATGAAGCAAAAGGAGTTGATTCTATTGGAAAAACAACAATTCCAGCTAACCTCCAGCAGACAGGCTTAGGAAGGAGCCTGAAGAGTGGTGAGGAGCCCTGATTTTGGTGCAGCTTGCTGAGATGTCAGAGAAGGGGTGAAGGGCTCTGTGGAACTGTGCTTTGCAAGGTGCAGTGGGGAGGAGAGGAGGGGAAAACATGGAGGAACATAGAATTTTGGGAAAATGAGAGCAGTTTGTGTTCGGGAAATCCAAGCCATGGATGATGAAGAGCTTAACATTATAAAGTTTTTCAGGCATTTTCAGATGTCTTCAAATCACCATCTGACCTCAGAAGGCCTACCAAATCCCTTAGGCATTCTAGTACCCTTAAACGTCTCAAATTGCAGCCTAGCATTTCCACTGACATGCAAAATTGTCTTCCCTGTGAGGCCTTGAAAGAGTGACCTGAAAGCCCGTGGCTGTGTCTCCTGCTTGGCCACTTGCAGAGCTCCAGGAGCCTCTGGGCCACGGTGACTTTATCTGCAGGTCTGTTCAGAGCCAGGTATATCCACTGCCAGCAACCAGAACAGCTCTATCACTCACACACCCATGGAAATGCACACAGGGGAGCTGGATGCACTTCCCTGAATAGGTCCTTAGAACAGCAGGAATGGTTATGAGCTACAAAAGCAGGATCCACAAGTCCAAGCCCATTTGCTTTCAGGGGTCTTTAGTTAATATAAGTGACTATGACATACAACTCCAAGAAGGTTATGCAAGTTGATGCTGCTCAGTGAGGTGAAAGATGGGTCAGCTGATGTGCCATGGGACCAGATGCAGAGCAGGAATGTGTACAGGTCAATGGCAGCAGCCAGCAGCTCCCTTCACACGGAGAATTATCAGCAGGACAAAGTTGGCTTATGCCCATGTCCATGGGGTCCTCAAGCTGTTCCCTCTCTGCCACCCAGAGCCCAAAACCAAACAAGCCTAATCTAAAATGTGCAATGATGCAATGTCCTCCACACGTCCTCCAGAGCAAAACCAGAGGACTCCCTAGAGCCCCTAGATTTTGGGATCTGGAGATGTAATGCAGCTCTCAGTGCAGCAGTCCTGTATTTCATCCACCGTTCACCAGGGTAGAGAACCAAACTGAAAGCAACCATCAAACATTTTTGTTGCTGATTTATGACTTCTGTTTAACTCCCCTAACAAGAGAGATGTACAGCAAGCAGCTCCCAGAAAATCACTGCTGCTCTCTGCGACATAGTGACATAATGATCGTTCCTCTCCAATCCTGGTGTCACGATCTAGCTCCTGATTATATCCTTGCCTGGAATAAAGAGGTGTAACCTAGGAAAATACACTTAAGCTTCAGGGTGTCTCTGAGATATGATCTGTCTGGAAGACCCAAGTCTGATGGGGAAGTCTCCTCCTTATATTGCAGATGAAAGTTCAGAGCAGTCAGAGAACTTGCCCAAAGCTATTCAGAGAGTCAGGAGCTCAAATGTCTTTTGTCTGACACCTGAACCACCACACTGATAACTTTGAGTGTATTATGCCCATTCTGCTCTTCATGAATTGCTTCCCAATGACTCCTGGCTATGGTGGAGTCATTTTGTGCAGCCCGAACATCACGACGTGTTCTGCTGCTTCCTGAGTACTCTCAGGAGCACTCTTTGCTCTTGGTAGCACATTGCTTTTAGGAGCAATATCCTTCCTTAGTGCATTCAATCATCCCTTTGAGGTTCTGCTAAGGCTCTTGCATTGTCAGGATTCCATTGACTTCAACCATTCAGAGGGAACAAACAAGTTAAATATAGGCTTATTTTTCAGAAGTATGATTTTACAGCACTTTCTGTTTCCATCCCTCAAGCTCCTGGAACCATGTACTTCCAAAAGATCTCCAACAACCAACTTTTAAACCCTTAAAAACCATGTCTGGGTCCAGATCTACAAAAATGAGCCACATTTATTGGGTTGCCTTCTTACAAAAAGCAGCTGCTTATCTTTGTGATAAGTGCACTTAACAACTTTGACCAAAAATTTAAGTCTTAACAAGCAGTTTTTATTACTGCAGCCTATTGACAGAGCTGTTTCATAGCCATGAATTAATGTGGATCATGTCCACATTGTAACACTAGCTTGATCATTAGACCTAAACCAACAGATTTAATGGCTTCAGAATAAATAGGACTAAACTGCTAACCAGAAATAAATGTATTAAAAGGTAGGTGTTGTGCCTCACTCTAAACATGGAGTCTGATTGTATGCTGTCTCTTCTGCCTGGAGGTCCTATGAGACGACATACCAGTAACCATAAACACTCCTGACTCCAGGGTGTTGAATTCGAAATTATGTCAGGGACCTTTAAAGGCAGGAACTTTCCTGGTCCCTGATGAATGGAGAGTCAAAAGCATATTTCAGGCATGCAATCTGTCTTTTATTGTCCCACAAGAAACATAAATAAATAAACGATGAGTCACAGCATCTTCCTGTTTATGCATCTTTAGCTGAGAGAAGGTAGATTTCCATCTGAGCAACTCCACCCCGTCTGCATCTATTGTCTTATTTGTCCTGGCTCCCACACTCACCACTTTTACACTCTCTCACACTTTCTGCAGCATTGTATCTCCTTCCTTGGCCCTATGTGTGAGGAAAAACTGACCTCTCTTCACAGCAGAGAAGCCAAACACCCTCAACTGCCCTCGCAAGGGCACCCACCAGAAACAAGGTCTCACCAGTGCTACAGATTCAGTCCTAATAGGGGACCTACTTCTAGCATTTCTCTGTTCCCCAGAACAGATCTGCTCATGTGGCAAGACAGACCTAGGCACATTTTATCAAAAGACATCTGAAAACTGTCCTAGACTCTTTCATAAGCTGGAATCTTGCAAAAATCTGAAGCCCTCGTGACATGGATCTCTGCTCTAGAAGATATCTGCAAGCTGTCCTAGACTCTTTCATAGGCTGGAATCTTGCAAACATCTGAAGCCCTCATGTCACGGATCTCCACTCTAGCTGGTTTCATGCCACAGTGAAAGCTGTAAGGCAGATGCATGCCACGATGAGGAAACAAGAAAGGAAAGGCAAGTGGGCTTGTGAAGGTGAGGCCACTTAATCCTCATCTTCCACCATCTATCAGATCCTACGTTATCCTCCTCTCTGAGATTCTTACTGGCTCTGACCAAGATTTCAGATTGGAAGATGCTTTTGTGTCAGAAGGGACAGGACTAACAGCTGCCCTCAGGGCCCCACGTAGAAACACTCCCTTGTGCAGGCTGGAGGAGGCCACAGCAGAAAAGATAGTGTGGGGGGTTTTATTCCCAGTTCAAACTGAACTGTCCTCCAACAGCCCTCCCACCACACTTGTACTACTGGATCCTGTGTAGCAGCAATGGAATACGGACAGTGGTTTCCAAAGAGAAGATTTGAAACTTGGTTCATAGGTTTCAACAAAAGGAATAATCAGCAAACATGGGGAATTGTCCTTAGGAAAAAAAAATCTAAATCAGTAATGCAAGTGAAAGAGAGCCTATGTGCTACCAGAGGACATTGTGGATGTGTTTACTCATCACAAGAGACCAATTAGTGCATCGGAAGGCATTAATGCCAATCAACTAATGTAATAATTGACTATATGCAAAAGATGAATTCCTTTCAAATGCGATAAAAAGAGTTTGCTTAACCCAGCCACGAAGGTGTTTAAACTCATCCATTTAATTTCACAACCAGGACAGGCTCAAACAGATGAAGCGAGTCAGTTAATATGTTTCATCTGACAGGTAATAATTTCTTATGATGTGTTGACTTAATTCTCTTGCAATCACATGAACATGCCCTTAATTAAGCACACAAAGGCAATGTGTCCTGATGAGCAGGGTAGAGAGGAAGTACAGTGAGAGATGACAGTGACAGCAGACACCAGCTGGTGACCCGGGAATCAGAAAGGAATTTTATAACAAATGGAAATGCTGTCCTATGAGTAACAATGATCATGACAGTAAGGGCAGGGAAAGCAAGGATAAACTCAGATAGGCTGAAGAACCTGCAAGGGTCAGAAATTAGTGGGATATATGAGGGGGTCTATACAAGAGGTTCTGGAATTACATAGGAAGTAAGTGGAAGATGAAGAAATGCAGAGCTACTCTTAGCAGGAAATGAGAACACGTAGCAAGTGATCCCGGGTGCACAAGGAAGAGTGTGGCCAGTGGTCAAGAGAGTTGATCCTCTCCCTCTGCTATGGCATGGTGAGGCCACATCTCAAGTGCCCTGTTCACTTCTGGGCTTTGCAGTTCAAGAAAGACATGGAACTACTGGAGAGAGTCCAGCGGAGGGCTACGAAGATGGGGAGGGGACTGAAGCACCTCTCTTCTTATGAGGAAAGGCTGAGGCAGCTGGACCTGTTTAGCTTGAAGAAGATGTATACATCTCTCAATATTTACAAATATCTTAAGGAAAGGTGTCAGAGGATGAGGGCAGACTCTTTCCAGTGGTGGGATGAGTGAAAGCTGGTACATCCCATACTGTGGTCCAGATGTAGGAAAAGGTTAAACGGGGACATATTACCAACAACAGAAAATGTTAATAAGGACTGGGAGAAGAGTCCTGAATGGGATAAACATGGGTTGAATCCCAGTGGGCAGAATTTAATAAACCAGGGGTACTTAAGGAAGCAGTCAGAGACACTTCCAACCCATTAGTAATTATCTTTGAGAACTCTTGGCATTCCCATAGGACAGGTGAAGGGTAAACACAACATCTATCTTTAAAATGCAGGCTCAGGAGGACACTGGCAATCCCCGCTCAGTCAAGCCATCTTCTGTACCGGGAAAGACCCCTGCCCCCCCTGTTGACTGATCCATTTGTAAGTGCTGGGAACATAATGAGGTGATTGGTGCAGGTAAGATGGGTTTATTGAGGTGAAAACACATCAAATCAAACCTGTTTCCTGTCAGATAATTTTGTGTTATGGGAGGAGGTGGGAGATGAAGCACCACTCTTGTCATTCTCCAGCATGAAATCCTAACACAAAATCAGCAGAGCACAGCTGCAGTTCTGGTTAAAAGAGATTTGCTATGGGAAACTTTCTTCAGCAAAGTGTGCTGTCAAATACAGGAACATCTCAAAAGGATGCACGCAGGGGCCAGGCTTGGGCATCATTTTGGTCTGTACTTTTACTGATTCCCAAGCAGAAAACAAAAGGAATCTTACAGCGAGTCTGGGAGGGCTCCAGAGAACAGGCTCAGGTAGAATATAAATTACTTTATTAAAGCAAACTAAAAGTCTGTAGTGCCCAGGGAAAAAGGGTGGCTTCCATGTGGGTGGTAAGGACAGGAGAGCCAGAATTGGGTCATGTGAAGTAATTATTTTGTTTTTTCAATTGCTTGTGGAGCAGGAGCTGGAGTCCAGTGTCCAGGTGACCTTACAAGCCAGAGGGAGTCAGGACAGGAGAACAGTTGGAGGTTTCCAGTGAAGAGTTTTGGTGTGAGTTGCAACCTGGCACAGCTTCCAGCTGGAAGAAACCGAGCATGAAGATCACAAGCACTGCACACAGCAGGGACCTGGGGGCAGAATTGGGGCAGACATGTAAGCCTGAGAGAATGAGGGTCTTGGAGGAATCACCATGATGCTGATGCCAGAATTTCTGGTGTCCCAGCTCCAGCATGTGCTCGTAAGACTGTCCCCTGTTCCTAAGCCCACCCCAAAGTTTCATGCCCACATTCTTTGGGGTCTTTGCAAGCTTAAGGGAAAACAGCAGTCTCTGTGAGAGGCCTTTGTTTGGGTTTTCCCCACAAAGACCTGGGCTTCATGGTTTCCTCCAGTCGGTACCCGTCTATAGCATGGGCCTTTCTCCCAGTGCTTGGGCGATATAAACCCAGGGGGTGCAAAGCACTGGCTGGGAACAGAAAGATGCACGTGTTCAACAGCAGGGGCTGATGGAAAACCCACAGGTGCAAGACAAGTAGGGTAAAGGTAAACCCCCTCAGTCCAGTTCCCTGACTAATGCCCTGGGTGACACAATGCAGGTGAGTCAGCAAGGAGGGAGGGAAGCAGCACGCCTCTGCTCGAGCTCCCCACAGGGTCCCTGGCCCCCTTGCCACCCCCTAGTTCTGCTGCCAAACCTTTCTGGGCACGCCTGGCACCCAGGGACAGTCTGCCTGCATGTATTTACCCCCTCCCCAGCACAGTGTCACCTCACCTTGTGCTCAGTCACTCCACACCTAAGGGACCCCACCAACTCATGAGACAAAAGTATTATTCATCAGCACCTGGGAGAAAGGGAAGTTGAGGTTTACTTTCATAAGAAATTTATTTTTTTTACACCATTCCTTGCCTCAGGGGATGCCTCTGCAGCTGGCAGTGAGTAGGATAAACCAGGACCATTACAAAGGAATCACATCTTCCTAAATATGAAGGATGCTTTCCCAGGCCAGTGATACTCACCAGTCATGTTGGGCCGCTGCCACAATAGTTTGAAGGGATTCAGGTGGGCATGCAGCCAAGGAATGGATTCATACCAACATTTAGAGTCAAGCCTAGTGTCATCTGTCCACAACTTGAGCCACATGAGCCAGCCAACACTTCTCCACTTGTTTTACATAGCCTGCACCCAAATTGCTCCCCCACACCACTTACTGGTACAGCAGAGTCCTTTGGAGATGGGTTCATCTTTCAGCAAAGCCCTCTCAGCCACAACAGGGCCCTCAGCACAGAGCTATATAGTTTGCTCTGCCCCTGCTCATGAAGTGGAAGCAGTCAGTACCTCATCTCCACTACTCCCCATTCTTCCCCCAGGTTGCAGGCAGAGCATGTGGGACATCAGCTCCACAGCTCCCTGCACCTGAGTTTGGACCTTCCTTCCTCATATTGCCTAAAAGTAGATGGGTTTTGTCATTAATCTGGAAGAGAAATATCATCCCAACCCACCCAGGTAGCATGGCTGCTGGAATCTCTCTCAAATACTGAGCTAATCAGACCCACCCGAACTTTTTCCCTGTTCTCCTTGCCCAGCCCAGCATCTCTCTCCACATCCTGCACAGAGGCAGGACTTGGTGCTGCCAGCCCCGAAGTCCCCAGCAAGCTGCTGAGGGACACACACAGACACACACACAGACACACACACACACACACACACACACTCCACCAACACACTCACACCCACACACACCCCTCTCAATGCCTCCTGCAGAGAGACCCCTCCAATGCTCACCCTTCCCAGGGAAGCCACAGCACCTCGTCTCCAGCTCAGTCCTACAGTGAGCGGCTCAATGACATTCCCTGAGAGCTCCCACCTCCACTGCACTGGGTGCACCAGGGCCTGACACTTCCCCGCTCTCTGATGCTAAGACCTGCTCTGGCTGATCCTCTTGAGACCAGTCTGTGCCCAGCTCAGAGGTACACGCAAACTGGGGCACTGCTGGGAAAGGGTTAAAACCCCAGGCCTTGCATATTGGTGGGGAATTTTGGAAACCGCAAGGAATTCAGGCTGCTTTGTAGCACGGTGTACAAGGAAACCCAAGGAACCACAGGCAGTTTGCTGTGTGGTTTAGGAAGCTCACAGCTAATTGCCATCTCCTGTCTGAGGTGGTGCTGGACTGTGTAGTAATTTAGATGCAAAACAAGATCAAGACATTCACCTGAACTCGATCAAGCCAGAAAAGAGAATTTACATGCAACTCATAAAGCTGCTTCACAGAGGAGGTTGTAAAATCAGAGACCCTTTGGTCCAAAAGGCAGAGCAACATTTAATGTCTTCTTATGGGAAAGCAACTCCTACACATGCTAGACATCAGATTTAGTGTAGACCTGACATGTACATGAGGAAAGCAAGCTTTGTGAGGTATTTCTGTTATTCAGCGATATGTTATTGTGCAAGAAATACTATATAGTTTGTTAGCTGGGAGCAAAGATGTAGGAGGGTGTTATTAGAGCCATTAGACACATTAGATATGTCATAAAAACACAAGCCTACATTCTGCTTGAGAAAGGTGCTGGTTTGAGAAATATGCTGCTTAGAGAAAGGCAGCAGTGTAAGTACAGACAAAAGGCACTGCAGATTTTGTGAAATATGGAAAGTATGTTCCTACGGAGGCATTTTCTATCCCCCAAGCATGTCAAGCTGATAGATGTCCGAAAAAGTTTCTGTGGATGTTGGTTATCTTTCTGATTCAAAACTCTGACTAGCCTAAGTTATTCCTCAACTGATTGTGATGACAAAACTCTTTGAAGAAGTTTAGTGTGGATTTTCTTCACCTTATACAAACCTTTGTGTAATTACTCATTCACTCCTTTTTTTACATAAATCTGGTTTATGTTGCATATGGCGAACTCCCATATTGTTAGCATGGCAACTCACAAAATAGAGAGTATTTGCAAGAATCAGGAAATATCTGTTTGGCAGCACACAGACAAGCTCCTTAGAAAATTCAGAAAGACCAGAAGAACATTAGGAAGAGAAAGATGGTGGGATATTTTAAAAAATGGAGTGTCAAGACTTACTTCAAGGATTAATATAGTTAAAAAGACAAATTTCATGCTGGAGGACTTTAAAATCGTAGCAAAAGCATGGACATTGCAAAGTTTGTCCAGTTTATCTGGAACGAAACCTTCACTTCTGCAAGTCCCTGAATAATCTAAAATGGCATCTCACCTGTTGAAATTCATTCATATAATTTTTCTACTATAAAAAAAGGAGAAACAAAGTTTTTCTAAGAACAGAAGACTCCACAAAGCTATAAGCTGAAATTTCAACAAGTGAACTCCACAAGGACACTGACTCATTGCAAGGACACAGAGGCAACACAAACAGCCTGCTTCAGATCCAGACAAGTACCAAATAATTGCACTTTCTTTCTTATTTAGGTCTTTGAAAAGATCTTAAAAAACCTCTGAACTGAACATGTAAATGCGTCCTCTATCCTCATCCCTCAGCACTCATCACACCCTCTCTGTAAACAACCTCAGCAAGACAAATAACTGAAATAAAAGAGTTTATCACATAGCACAATTGCCAGACTCAGCAAAGTTTCAGCAAAATGACATATCAGAGGCTTCTGTGTTCTGGGTGGGGCAAAGTATTTAAAACACTGCCCACAAGTCAGACTGTCACCTTCATAGACATTAATGGATTTTTAAAACATTCTTATTAATTCAGCATATCCCTGTTAATCTCATGATTGGGACATTTACCTCAAGATGAAACACAAACAAAATTTCAATGAGAAAGAATCCCAGTAGGATTTGGTTGTGCTTTACCTAGCTAGTGAGATCTCAAGACAAGTCTTTAGATTACTTTTTCTGAATAATAGGCTTAGAGGACTTCTTTCATTTCACAGAGCTTATTAATATCACCTATGCTTGTCCATTCAGCCTGTGAGTTTTATCCTTGACATGCCCATATGGATTCTCCAACAAGGAAATGGTGAAGTCTCCTATCTACTGCTGATACTTGCAGGTCTTCTACCAATCTAGGCAAAACAGTGAGCCCACTTAGAGCTGTAATCCCTGCAAGGCCTTTCTGCAAAGGGGTTGCAGGTAGCATGAAACATGCTTCACTGTCTGCTTACTTTAACATCCTGAAAAATACCTTTGTCCCGAAAAATCCTGGGCAAAAACATCCAGGAAACCCTCTGGAGTGGAAAGCCCATCCCCACGAACCACAGTTAAAAGACAGTATGTTAGGAAAAATAAGGCAGCACATGTCAGTGCCCCAGTGGTGCCCACACTGAGGTGAAATGCTGGAAGCTAAAGTGGGTCAATGAGTTACTGCATTCCAGAGACAATGGCTGCCCCACTTCTAAACTGTGTCCTGAATTACCAAAGACTTTTGACACATCAGTCCAGGATTTCGGAGACAAGAAGATTTTAAAACTGCAAATGAACTGCAATTAATGGAACCGGAATAGAACCAAAATAGCAAGACAAAAGAAAGCCCCTGCCCTTGCACCGAAATTACAGAGAACCTGAATCCACCCAGGTGAGGTGCAAGTGTCTCACCTCACCTGGATCATCCTCATTAAATCCCTGTCCTCAAAACACTTTCCAGCTCCATCATCTCTTCCACTCTTTGCTCTACCTTTCAGTGAGACTCTCAGAAGCGTGGCCTCTCTAAAAAAGCTACACATACTGCAGAACTTTATCCAGTTCCCGAACATATTCTGTGATTTCGTGATTCAGTGATCTCTCCTTGCTAGCAAATAGAGCTATTGTAGTGAGCAACTGCAGCTTTTGCTTTCTTCAAGCCACAGCAAGTATTTTTAAAGGAATTAGATCCTTGTCAAACAACGGCAGTAGCATGACAGCCAAGCTTCCTGGAATTACCTTTTGTCTTGCAGCTACCAGGTAAAACTCAAGACAGTGCAGATTACCAGAGAGGTGGATGACGTTCAGGATGTTTGTCAGCATTGTGAAAAGTTAGGATCAAATCTGAGGCCACTGTATTTACCTCCCAGAATCAACATGCCGGGTTTGTGATGCAGAATCATGGCAAAATGGAGCTGGGGAAGTCTGCCTAGCAATACATAGATACCTGAGGCTGGATTAGTGGATTAGTATTGCTCAATATACTTTTACTAATCCAGAAAAGGAAGTGAGCAGTTAGGTGACAACCAGTTCATTGCTCACACCCTTCTCAGCTGTGTTTATGAATATATTAAATAGCAGTGACCATAAATTAACACTAGTTACTTACACAATCGTAGAGAACTGGGATGCAAAGTGACCTAGGGAGAGCCAAGAAGGGGTCAGCCCTATCCTTGTGATTACAGACGGATGTTTATTTAGCCCGTTCTTTGAGATTCCCGTGCTGGCAATTTCAAGCCTGCCCAGATCACACATTCCAGCACCTAGAGATCCCAATATCCCTAAGATGCCCTCCATTGTCATTGCTACAATGCACTCTTCTAATTTTCTATCTCTGCCGCTGAGAGAACAGGTTCTTCCTTCTATTTCATGCATTTGAAAGGGGCATTGGGCCCCTTTCACTCTTCTCTGTGGAAGGGGAGTGGTTCATTGTCTCTCACTTCGGTGTTGGGCCCTAAGTAAGTTCTTCTGCAAGGGCAGACCTTTTTAAGGATACCATATCTGTAGACAGCCCTAAAGCATATAGGAACTTGCTTTTCTTAGTCACCTCATCCAGACCATGCACAAACAGAACAGAAGACGATAGGCCACCGTCTGAAAAATCGCTGCTCTAGACCAAACAACCCTGGTCCCATCCATGGATCATGTTCCCTCACCCTCCAGTTACATCTGTTGCATTCTTCTGAACCCTGTCCCACTGGTACATAACGTTCCTCCTGAAGGGCAGTGCCAGAGCTGGTCATATTACTGCCATGGGGGCATGATCCACACTAAAAAATCGTTGGAACTATTTCATGTGTCCTACAAACAATGCCGTCGTTCATACATCCCAGGGATGACTAAATTTTCCTTTCTTTTTTGCAACACCATGACTCTGTTGACTTATGGTGAGCTGATAACTGCTACAGCCACCTGCAAAGCCTTTCTGTACAGCTGCTGCCTCCCCCTTGTTTGTGCAAAGGACTATTCCTGCATCCAAGGCCGAAATCTGCACCATCTTCCTTGAAATAAATCCCTTCTCTGTCATCAGAGCTAACAAATACAGTGAGCAAAGAGCTGATGGGGCTGGGCACGTCACAGTCAGCAAGGAGGGGCAGCACGTGGTCTGTAACACTGGAAAATAAAACTCCATAATGCCAGCTGAAAAAGAAAATATTTTAGTTATTCAAAAAACGCACAGTTCAGCCTTTCTGCTGTGATACCTGGCCACCCTGGTAGTCAACTCATTGGCAACATTTGTTCCATCAGTGATCAGACACATTGTTCATTTTTTAATTAAACCACTGCTTCCAAGTGGGAACCTCTTCCAACACCTCCTGGTTCCTTGTTGATGTTCTGCAAGACACAGCCAGAAGAGCACATCTCTCATACCAGTCTGGCCAGCTGAGGGTGGGATTGCAATGCTAGCACCACACAGCTCTGGTTACCATGGGTGAAAAAGGAAGTTCAAGCAGGGATTCCCAGAAGCAAAAGTGAAAAGCGCGGCTCCCCCAGTTCCAGAGCCGTACCCAGCACAAGCTGCTTCCGCACAGAAGCCTCCTCGTGACTCAACACCCACTTGCACATCACATTTCACCTGTGGAGGGAAGTGAACCTGTGAGCTCCCAGCAAGGTGGAGCTTTAACATCTAGCTGGGGCTTTACGCCTCAGCTGCCTGGAAGGTGAGGTGGATAAAACAGGTCATGGCACCTCTCAACCACAGTGACCAGGAAACACATCAGAGTCATCCTGGCCTTTCACATTCACTTCAGCCAAAGCTGAAATTCAAAGCAAAATAGCAGCAAGAAACAGGATGATGGATGAAAGGGAAGTCAGGCATTTTCCATAATATGTATCCTCTTATTTTTTTATCAAAAGGATAAAGTCTGGAGAGTTTTGACTTAATAATTTTACTCTGAAATGCTCCATGGGCCAGAGCTGTGAGAGGCGTCTCATGTAGCGTGGCATTGCAGATCCTGCTCCCCAGGGAGCCAGGGCACCCCACCTCTACAGGTGATAAGAACAAGCCAAGCAGATCCTTGAAGGATCTGGTAATGCCCATCTCTTGTAAATTGTCCTCTTGAATTTCTCTTCACTCTAAAGAAAATTTTAACAGGCATCAAGCATCTCAGGTAGTTCAGATCACACATAAAGACAAAGGAAGTGTCCATCAGGTTTTCTGCATATCTTCTTCCCTTCGTAGCAGGATCTCCTAATCACTACAACCTCCCTTACTAATTAGACCTCAACTGACAGGCTGAGACAGTTGGGGCTGTTCAGTGTAGAGGAGAGAAGACTCTGAGGAGACCTTATAGCACCTTCCAGTGCCTAAAAGGGCTTCAAGAGAGCTGGAGAGGGATTTTTTACAAACGCTTGTATAAAGAGGGCAAGGGGGAATGGACATAAACTGACAGATGGCAGGTTTAGACTAAATATTAGGAATTCTTGTCTGTGAGAGTGGTTGGGAACATGCACAGGTTTCCCAGAGAAGCTGTGGATTCTCCATCCCTGAAGTGTTCAAGGCCAGGCTAGGAGGACCTTTGAGCAGCCTGGTCTAGTGGAATGTATCCCTTTAAGGTCTCTTCCAACCCAAACCATTCTATGATTCTATGACTGAGGAGTGAGTGCTTTAGCACCCAAAAGCCCTACAACCTTCCCTGCTGCAGTTTATCATGCAGGACCCTGTTCACACACCCGGCAGTGCAGTCAGCCTCCCAGCTCGCACACAGCCAGGTATCAGGTTCTTTTGCCATTCTGAAATACTTGTAGTTTAAAGGTACACAAAAGACTGCAAAATCCTACGTTTTTCCTCATGCACAGCTTCTGTAGCATGAAAGAGCATTTGCAAGGGCCCCAGAGCTCAGTGAGGTGGATGGGGCAGCCCCACCTCACCAGGCTATGCAAATCATGACAGGCCACAGCCATGCTTGCAACACGTCCCCAGCAATCCCAGCAGGAAGAACTGAACCTCTCCCTTAACAGGAGGGGAGGAGGGCTGGAGAGGACTGATGAGAGTACCTGTGAGGCCCTGGGATGCTGCATCACTCCTGTTTGACCGTCTGCTGGGAGAACTCATGCGTTGGCCACACAATGAACCAGCAGTGCCACTGAGCCAGAGCGAGAGGGCCCCACAGATATTTTTCTTTCTTTTGGCATCTGCAGTGGCTGTTTCCAGCCCATTAGCTGTTCTGTCACTGCCTAGGTGTGGATGCCTCCATTCCTGGGGCACAGATGAGGCCCCATTGATGGATTAACCACCTCAGTAGGCAACATGAATGGCAGGCTTGATTTGTGCGCTCAGCTGACAGGAGGAATTGGATTTTAATCTCATGCTGATATGGGTCATATCCTCAGCTCACAGCCTGAATCACATCCTCACCTCACATTCCTGACCCACCTTGTAGCACAATCCAGCCCCACTGGCAAGGAAATGGTGAGGACTAATTCAAGCACATCAGAGAGAGCAAAGGGGAGGCTGTGCCTGAGAGTCCCATTATAACTGGTGGAATACTGGTGCAGCTGAGCCCTCTTTAAACCTGGCCCACAGTAGGAAAAGCTTAAGCCCTGCCTTCTTTCTTTTTAAGGAGTTCGGAGAGACCTTTTTGGAGATGGACATGGATATGGACAAAGAGCCATCGAACCACAGCTGCATGCATTTGCTTTCCTGGCCCCCTAAGAACACAGCCTCCCAGAAACAGCAAACCTATCCATATAACAGGAACCAGGTCTGGTCCTTGATTTGGTGAGTGCCCTGCAAATAAATTACATAAGAACCCTCTGATTACATAAAGTGCATTGCACAATGCATTATATAAAGCTCAGATCATGGCCTAATCAGCCACCACTCAGCTCTCTTACATCAAGAAAAATTAATCTGAGGAGCAGCAAGGAAAGGGGAGGAGGAGGTGGATGCTCTCCCTCTCTTAAGGAGGAGTATGGCACACACGTGGTACGTGTGCCCACTGAGCATACCTCCATCCCTGAGCCAGCACAAGAGGAGCAGCTTCCAGCCAAACTCTAGCTTTTGGCTCAAAGGCCACCTACAGGATGCCTGAACTGGGGCGGGGGGGGAGATTTATGCATCCCTCAGAAAACAGACCCATAATCACAACCACCTCACCGTTAACCTCGTCTGGCTCTCATGGGATTGCCCAGGGGCACAGGGTGTCCATCAACCTCTGTAACACACCTTGGAGGGAAGAAATTAGAAACTCCTCATGAATGCAGTGCTCAAAAAGGCCTGGTTTTCTTTTCTGACACCTTTTGATTTCAAATCAGCAGGAAATAGCCAAGGTGAATGTTTCAATGTTGACAGTGATAGAGGAAGTTTCGCAGCAGCAGAAGGAAACCAGAAAAAAATGGGAATTCTATGCTGAATCTGGTGCCAGAGATGCCCCCAAGATACATAACAGAAGTCAAAGGTCCCACTTTTCTGCCCTAATATACAGGTTTTTCCATAAAAAAGGATTGGGGTTTCATCATTTTTAAAGCCCAAGAATGACATTAAATTAGACACAGCATTTCCAATAAATCCACCACAGGGGTGGCAGGTGGGACCTGCTCTTTCTCCTGGAAGATTGCTCTTAGAGATCCCTGAAGTTACCTGTAGCTTTAGTACAACCCTGTCAATCAGTTTCAACAGGTCTCGTACAGGATTTTGAGCATGCAAGCATTTCAGGGCAAGAAACATCTGCAAAAGTTCCCACCGTGTCTTGAAGAATCAGATCGAATCAGCAGGGGTGCCAGTGAAAATCGTTTGAAACTACTGCAGGTTTCAGTGATAACAGCATCCATTAAATAGGAAAAGCATAAATCTATAGGGGATGTATGCTGAAAATAAACAGTGAGGTTTCAGCTGTGCCTTGAAGTATGGAAGTGCTGTGCCATGAAGTATGCATGGAATGGCCCAGAGGCAAAGAAGTGCTGGGAACTGCTTGGTCCATTGTGCCAGACATGCAGAGAAGTTTTGTGTACCAGCACAGAGTCTGAGAGTTGCAAGAGGAGGAGAAAGGCCCTCTTTGAGGGTTGATTTTGCAGCTGGGCTGTTTCATGGAAGGTGAAATTCTGAAAAGAGAGATGGGGATGCAGGAAACAGCAAGGGCAGTGCAGAGAAATCGTCATGGGATATTTCTGAGCCTTGGAGGCAGATGGTTTCTAATAGCTCTTCCCATGAGAATAGCCATGAAAGAATCTAAGAGGAGATAGGATTTTGTGTTCTGTCACCTTTCCCTTTGGTCACAGAAGCACCAGCTGTCACCAGGAGACTACAAGAGGTGGGCCAATTGGATGACACACAGATGGAGGGGTGTTACACCTCCCTGGCACTTCCCAACACAGCTGGCAGCACACTTAGGGGGAAAAAAACCAGCAAAACAAACCAAAACCTTGCCCTGTGTAATAAAATCTGAAGGGAAATCGTGAGAGGTGAGAAGGGAGCCAGAGCACATTCCCTGTGACCAGCCGTCCCCAGGGAGGGAACTCCCACCATGTCTTCTGCAGAAAGGAGTGAGTAAAGGAGAAGTTACCACAGACACGACGGGGCATGCAGGTGTGCACAGGCAGACCAAGGAGACAGATTTCCTCCTCAGGTGATGGGAATGCGGAGCATAACTCAGGAGACCTTTCTTGCAGCCAAGATCTCCATGGATCAGGTCAAACAGGTCCTCAGGAGTCAAGGATTCTGCAGATAGATCAATGTGCTGAAGCCTGGATGTGGCATCAGGAGAAATTCAAACACTTGGAACCTGCCTGTGCTCAGAAGCCATTGCAATAGCAATGGGTGTAGGTTGGAGGCAGAGGATAGGGAGTTGCTCCTAGCTACTCCTTCCACCAGTCCTCCTTTTCTTCCAGAAATGGTGTTATCTAGGGGTTATTCTCTACACAAAGGCTCTCTGTGCCAAGGCTAGATTTCTGAGTCACTAGATGAAAAGCAAACCCATGCTACCAGGGAGATAATGCCTGTAATGCAAGAGTGAGAGAGCTCTTGCACAAGGCGCTGAGTTCCTGACGATCACTGCCCTATACACAGCCAAAAGCTGTGGGCTTTAGTGCTCCCCATAAAATTCCCTGGGCAGACACAAGACGCCAACTCCTTGGGACACTCAGGTTGGCTACGCCTCCTGTTTGTCCAGTTGGGAAACTGGTTCTGCAGCGTGACCAGGGAAACCTGGCCCCGGCGATGCCTGCACCAAATCCTCCCTTTGTGTGAAATGGCATTGAACAGGTGCTTCCACTCAGGCTTTCTCCAAAGAGTCTGTGCCACCCACACCTCTGTCCCACACAAACTGTGTGTTCAGGGGATCCCAAATAATCCCCAGCACAAACAGACTTTGTGCCGTGACCTGGGGAGATAATCACTCACAGCATTCTTGGTAAGGCTTTGCAGCTTGTACTAACACAAAGCTCCCATCAAAGACAAGTGAAAGAAAACAGAATTTGACCAAAAGGTCCCATGGTTGATCCTGGCAAGACTTAGTTACCTTCAGGCAATCCAGAATCATGTTTGATGCACAGGCTGATGGGTCACAGGGCTTTTTGTCACTGTGGGTGGTAGCACAGGATTGCTCTGATGCAAAAGGGATGTGAGACCCTCTGGCTGCAGAGGAGCCCTCCATGGGCCATGCAGCACCAGGGAATTCCTGGGTCAGGGAATGGATGGGGATGAATACACTTTGCACCAAAGATCCCTGCTTAAGTTCAGGATCAAACCACGCACCAAAGCCAAGCCACAGAAAATACTAATGGCACATTCCCGGCCAAGAAACAGCTATGTTGTCTCAAGGTAGGCACTGCACAATTAGGGTTCCTGGCAGGGCACTGACCCATCAGGCAAACCCTCAAGGTTTTGTCAGGCCTCAGATGCAATGCAGGGGAGTCAGCACTGACCTTCTTCAGCCCATGGTCTTCACCTGAGGACCGGGGATTCCATACTCAAATCCCTTCTCTCCGCAAAGAAATGAGACACAAAACTGAAGTGATCGACCCCCAGGCTAACAGCCATTGTGAGTGTCAGACAGACACAGGTGAGATATCCATATCTCTCCTTTGGCAAGCTCTCCCAGTTTGCACAAAATAATCTGAAAGAGAGCACACAGATCACTTCCATCATGGGCATGGCAGAGGGATTTCAGCAGGAGAGCTGGTGAGAGCACTTCACCTCAGCGCCCTCTCACTTGGGCATACATGAAAGGCTTGGGTTCCGGCCTTTGTAGGTGGGAAGGGAGCCAGACCTGGATTTCCTGACACCACAGGATCGGGACAGAGAGGTAAAAAGCTAGAAAATAGGAATGTAGCCAGGGAAGGAAAGGAAACCAGCTGTAGGAGAGGACAGACCAGGACTATGTACCTTCCCCTGGCTGAAACTAAAAGAGATAGAAATGGTGGGTATTTGGCTTGAAGAGCTGTATTCTCAGCCTGGAGTATTTTGGGAATTTGGAAACCCCTGCTGTGCAGTGTACAGAGTCCAGGACAGTTAATACCATGTTTCTAGATGAGAAAGTCCACTGGGGTCAGAGGTGCTGTCCCACAGCAGTGCCCTTCCCCAGGCATCCCAGGAGAGCACCATCACCTGCATGTGACAAGATCCATCCCAGAAGCCCCACAGTGGAGTCCACCCCTCCCCGGGCTCTATCAAGGTAAAGAGCTTGGTTCTTCCTCCCCTTGTTTTTGGTGTCCCATGCCTGGCTAAGGAATGGCAATGGAAAGTGATATATGTATATAGAGGGTTGACAGGTAGCAGTGACATTCAGAGTGATAGCAACCATTGGACTTAATTATACAGGCATCATTGTATACTTTTTGCCACAGTAAAATATTTGCCAGCACTCTTCTGTTGTATCTGTTAGTTGCCATGAAACTTAGGGCGTTGTCAGGGTCTGATCAGTATGCACAAGGTCAGACACAGCAAAAGCTGTGACAGAAACAATCCACACCATATGAAAGGAGGGATTCCAAGTGATTTGCACCAAGGAAGAGCCTGTCTGCCTGGCTCAACTCAGCCAACAGACCTCTAATTTTAGTGACACCCAGCTGCTCAAAAGCTCTGTCTTATGGGGGATCCACTGCTTGGGGAAGACCCTTTGCAACCAAGGTTTCGCGTCAGGTTTTGGTCAGAGCAGAAGCAGCAGTGTTGACCCACAGCTCAGGTGAGAAGTGCTGCAGAGCCAGCCTGGTGAGGCTGTGTGCATGGCTTGAGACAGAGAAGGCTTTTCTGCACCACCTTTCCTTGCTGCATTCCTCCAAAGGCATGGGAGAAACACCAGCACATTGCTGAGGGCAGAAGGAGGCAAGTTGTCAAGCAGCTCAGTAAGTGGGCCTCTTCTTTGTCATCCTTTTCAGCCTTTTACCTTTTCAATTCTATTGCTTATCTGCTGGGAGAGCTTTGGGGCATCGCTTGGTGCGCAGACATCTCCTTATCTTCCTCTCTACGGCCTCTTTGTTCAAGGGCAATGAAACAATCCAAGGCAAGGGAAGCTCACATCTTCTTGGAGGCGTGGACAGAGTACAGACCATGAAGGTAACATGGGAACACTCACCTTCCTGTCCTTAGGTCACCCAGGCACACCTTGCACCTTCAGCTGCTGCTGTGTACTCTCCTCTCTCTCCTTGTGGGGCTTGGCTCCATCTCACATCAAGATTGGTGATAAAAGCAGGGAATAAATAAATACAGTAAATTGGGAAAGATCAGCTCATCAGGCCAAGTGCAAACACTACAGAGTCATCCAGAAAACATCCTGTAACGTGCAAACAGGAGCTGATAGAGATCCTCTTCCAAGGGCTGAGCTTGTTCATAACTGATGGATTCCCTTGGCCAAAACCACCTCCTGCATATCTGGGTGTGAGCACTGCTATCTGCTGCTGCATCGTGCACAGCCCAGATCTCTCCTGGGCCAAGGGCAATTCTCAAACTGGAGAGAATGGCAGCATCAACAGGGGCAGATCTGTTGTCCTCATTAGCCCATCCTGTCAGGGAGCATTTCAGGATGAAAGTGGGGGGAGAAACATGCCTTTTTATCTTGTCACATTCTTGCATATGGAAGGGAATAACTGAATCCCTGTGGCAAGTTCTGCCTGGCAAGCCCGGCTGCAGAATCTCACACTGCAGCCCACATAAACGTCATCTTGGGAAGATCTCTTGGGAGTCACACCACAAAAGGGCTCAGTGCCCGGCAACAACTACAACAGTGGAAAAAAAAGCCTCATCGTGGAGTCTGGGCTCTCAAGGCACTGTAACACAATTTTTCTCACCAACTCCTTTCCTTACCCTGGGGAGGCTGAACCGTGGGAAGCCACCTGAATCCTCTCATAGGAAGTGCTATGATGGGGAGGGTTCCCAGCAAACCAGGTGGTATCACACCTCACCTGCACTGCACAGGTCATTGCTGAAGAAAGGGACATCTTAGGAACACTCAAGGAGGGGTTATGAAGCAAGACAGCAGCAGGATGAAGCAACAACTTGGGCAGCAAAAGACATGAGCAGGAAAACCTGCTCTTGGGTCAGATTCCTTAGTCTGGACCAGGTCACACCACTGTATCCCGTTCCTGTCATTACTGCTGCTGACTTTGCAGAGCAGACTCTGACATCCAGAGAGCTGCAAGGCAGAGGGACAGTAACCATCAAAGCTGACCACTGGCATCACTCAGGCTGAAGAGTTCCACACCCTGTGTGTCCAGTTTGCATGGCCAGGTTGTGGTAGCAGCGGGGCTACAGGAGTGGCTTCTATGAGAAGCTGCTGGAAGCTTCCCCCGTGTCTGGCAGAGCCAACGTCAGGCAGTTCCAGGATGGACCCACCACTGTCCAAGGCTGGGCCAGTCGGGAATGACGATAATACCTTCGTGATAACATATTTAGGAAGGAAAAAAAGGTACTGTGCAGATGTAATTGCATCCAGATAAGAGCAGGGTAAGAACACGTGAGAGGAACAGCCCTGCAGACACTCAGGGCAGTGCAGAAGGAGGGGCAGGAGCTGCTCCAGACTCTGGAGCTCAGATTCCCCTGCAGCCCCTGGAGCAGCCCATGGTGAGGCAGCTGTGCCTCTGCAGCCCAGGGAGCGCAGGGGGGAGCAGAGATCCACCTGCAGCCCCTGGAGGAACCCAGGATGGAGCAGGGGGATGCCCAACAGAGGGCTGTGAACCCATGGGAAACCTGTACTGGAGCAAGTGGATGCCTGAAAGAACACTTTGGACATGGGAAGCCCATGCTGGAGCAGGCTCCTGGCAGGACCTGAAGACCTGTGGAGAGGAGCCCAGGCTGGAGCAGGTTTGCTGGTAGAACTTGTGACCCTCTAGGGGACCCACGCTGTAGCAGCCTGTTCCTGAAGGACTGCAGCCATGGAAGAGTGAGCCACACTGAAGCAGTTCCTGGAGAATTGTAGCCATGGGATGGACTCACACTGGAGATGTTCATGGAGAACTGTCCCCCGTGGGAAGGACCCCATGCTGGAGCAGGGGAATGACTCCTCTCTGGAGCAGCAGCAGGAACAATGTGGGATGAACTGACCATAACCCCCATTCCCATCTCCCTGTGGCACTGTGGGAAGAAGTAGAGATGGGAAGGAGGGAGGAGTGGAGGGAAAGTATTTTTAAGATTTATTTTATTTCTCATAATCCTGCTCTGATTTTGATTAGCAATATATTCAATTAACATTTCCAGTTCGAATCTGTTTTGCCTGTGACAATATTTGATAAGTGATCTCTCCATGTCCTCATCTCGGCTCACGAACTTTTGTTATATTTTCTCTTTCTTGTCCAGCTGAGCAGTGACAGAGCAGCTTTGGTGGGTGCCTGGCATCCAGCCAGGGTCAACCCACTACGCCCTGCGGTTCCCAGCCTAAGCCTGCCCAATCTCATGGCTAGGATTTGGCGAGCTCCTTGGTGGGGCATTAGTGTGCTGACCACCTCAGAAAGGCACCCAAAGAGCCTTTGCTGGCCAGGGTCTGCCTGTGGGCATTCAGAGCTCTGAGGGATGGCCCAACAAACCCTGACTCCCTGCCTTTTTTCCTTTAGAATTCCGTAATTTTCCTTGCTGCTATCATCTCGACCATCCCACCTCTGTCTGCAGTCTTACTTTTCCCAGCATGGCCATTTCTCCCAGCACATGGTCAGGGTATGGCAGGATCACAGCTGGGATTTCAGACTCAGGGAGCTAAGGCCTGGGAGCAGGGGATTACCCAAAGATGGGGTTACAGAGATATGGGGTAAGGGTGGAGAGGAGGGGTAGGAGGGGTGGCTTCTCCATGCCTTTTGCTTGAGCTGTTCCACCTCACACAGCCAGAAAAAAGGAAGAAAAAGAGTCCCTTGGGCCATAGAACACGTGAGTGCAGCTCCACCGTGAGTCATCTCTGCTCTGAGACAGGAAGGTAGAGCTGAAGTTTCCCACGCCTTGAACACAGTCTGGCAGGAGGACAGTCTGGCATTGGCATTCCATGTCAGGGGAGCATCTCCCACAGGGTGAGACACACAACCTTCAGGGACAGCACAAGCCAAAGCTCAGCCTGAGAGGAGCAAACATCATGACATGTGGTTCCCAGCTGCTTGTCTTACGTGACATTCAGCAAGATCCCTTCCAAATCCTATGGAAGCTGTCCCTGCCAGTGGCAGATCACCTGGGAAACAAGATGATCTTTAAAGTCGCTTCTAACCAAACCATTCTGTGAAATCCGAGCTTAATGGGGTCAAGTCAAATCCCCCTGCAGAGTCAGGACCCACATGTGCATAGAGAGTACAGCCAGTATCTGACTATCCACTGGAGAGGATTCCTTGGATGTGTTACTGCTGAAATCCCAATATGCATACAGGAACTTCTCACACTGATGCCATAATCCCACTGGAAAGACTGAATGCAAATCTACCCTTGGATCAGCCCGTGTGCTTTATGCTGCTGTAGAGAGAGCAGCATGAGAAGCTTCCACCTGCTCTGCCCTTTCCTAGCCTTTCCCTGTGTGTCCCCGGAGATGTAACACAGCACAGAAGCAGTGCTCAGGATGACAGTGCTTGTGGGACCCACCAGATCCAGCATCCCCGTTTGAGCCTCTCTGCTCCCACTCTAGAACCAGATGGTGGTCACCCAGTCCCTCTAGGAGGTGTGGGGGGAGGCTGATGCTGCCCTCCAGCCCTCCCAGCTGGTTTGCCACACACATGAGCTGAAGGCAGAAGCTGAACAAGTACAGCTTGTGCAGGGAGTTTCCCTCTGAGGACTTTGCAGCCCTTTTTGGGGTAACATGGGTTCAGGCTGTCCTAGTGGGCAGTGCAAGGGTATCCCCAAGCCTGAGGGTTTCACTGGATATAGGTACACTGTAGAAGATAGCATGGAGGCAGCTTGGGCAAAGCAGAGGGCAGTGCAAGCCCTACACTCCTCTTGGTGCTACATCCATGCCCATCTACGTCCCAGCTTAACTATTTTTGTTGACAATACACACAGCCTAAATCTTGTCTTCTCAAGAACTCTGTGTGGGTGATCCCCAAACAGACCTTAGATCCTCTGGCACCAGTTGCAACATTCCTGCTGTGCACACTGAGCTCTGCCTCAGCAATGCTCAAAACCTCAGCAGTTCAGGGACAAGAAAAACAGATTTCTCCTCTCAGGATCCCCAGATAGCTGCTCTGGTGGTGAACTCACCTTTGCTGTTTCCAGTTACTCCCAATGGAGGCTGTGTTGATTTTTTTCCTAGGAGATCAACACCTTCTGGAGGGCTGCAGCGCATGCGCTGGCACAGCTAAGGTCTGCCCTGACTCACACTGAGACCCGTTTGCCCCAGGGGGACCAGTTCCAGCCATAAATCCCAGCCCGAGCCAGGCCTGCCAAAATTCCTGAAGAAAAGCTAATACTAATAAATGAAGGTTTGCTGGAAGTGTTGGCACGAGCCAGCAGGATGTTGCTGAGCTTTGCACAGAAACCTACCAGCAGCGTTGTGGTTTCAGATGAAACTCAAGACGTGAGTCCTCTGGCCAAGTTTCACCACTGGGTTTCAGTGTCACCCTCAGCAGCAGGAGCCAGGCACCACTGCAGGACATGGATGCAGCAGCACCAGGAAATTGGGCTGGGAGCACAGCCAGACCCCCAGCACCTCTAAAGCTGGAGCAGTGGGCTCGTTCAGGAGGCAGAGGGGACCTGGTCTGCCCTGTAGCCACAATGACAGGGTTCCCTGGCAGCCTGCAGGTCCTGGATTTTATCTCACTCCCTAAAAGGAGGCAGGGAGGCAGCACAGCCCTCTCAAGCTCACACCAGGGACACAGCAGAGGCACAGGGGAGTGGCACCTGGCTCGAAGGCCACATGATGCAGCTGGGACCGGCATGGGTAGCCCATGCACCTGCACCACCATCCTGACTTGCTGCAGGGATTATTGGACCTCAGGCAGCCTCCGTGCTGAGTGCCCTCTCCATCCCTGACAGCAGCACTGCCACTGGGAGCTGCAAGCCCGAAGACTCCTCTAGCCTCTCCATCTCTCATCCCGCGTCTCCAAAACTGCAGTTGTGGATTCAGGGCTGCTTGCTGCTGAGCAGACTGTTTTCTCCAGTTGCCACCACCAGTAGATTTTTGCCCATGCAAAACTGCAGACAAGCCACCACCTATTACCAGGGGCAATAGGTTTGTGGGGGAAATCCCTCCACTCAGGCATGGCTCCTCTGTCCTCATCACAGGAGGGATGGCAGCTTTGCAGTATCCCATTTCCATGGAGCTGCCTCACAGCAGGAGAGGTGCTGGAGAGGCCTTGAAGAAGTGTGTTACAGGCTGATAGTTTATCTTGGACCACTCCTGAGCATTGGCAATCCCACACCCCTTGGAAGAAAACCCTCTTGGCTGCTTTGAACATTATTCCTCAAGCACAGCAGCAGGCACATGGAAATATTTTTGTGCTCAGGAACGTGTCTTGTCAGAAGAGGGGGAAGGAGTGGCTGGACTCATGTCCCTACTTCCAGCACTGCTGGTGACCTGTCCTGTGACTTGAGTCCCGTTGCTCCACAAACCACACTGTGTCCAGCTGACATGAGAGGATAAGTTCAGCCATGTCCCCACGCTGCCAGACCATGGCTGTAAGGCATTTTTATAGCACTTTACACATACAGGTGGTAAAGATTGCAGCCTTAAAAGGGAACTGACAGGATTGCCCCCCAGCCTGGCTCTGGGGAGATGAGGGAACAGCTGCTGCAGTGGGGAAATGGTGTAAGCCCAACCAGGAGCAAAGCCTGGAAAAGGCCAATGCTTTTCCCCGTGGTGGCTGCATCAGTGACACAGTAGCACCTTGGGATGGACAGCACATCACTGGGGTGAGCAGGGGGTGCCAGATGAGATTCTGGATGATGCTTCAGTTGATGGCTGAGACCTATGTCCATGGCATGGAAAAGAGCAGGGGAAGGGACCCTGCAAGCCTGCATGGCTGCGTATTGGCATGCCAGCCATCCTCCTGCCTTGCACAACAGGGACAGGCTTCCCCTCTTCTCAGGGTCATTCCCAGACCCGTGGCTGTGATGTCCCACCCGTTCCCTGCCCAGACCCCGTGCTTCCCCCAAAACTCCTTCCCCAGGTGCTGCTCACACCCTCCATGTCTCATCCTACCCGCCTTCAACCGTCGGTGCTTCAGGGCAGGGAAAGGATCTCATTGCCTCCTTTTGATGGGCTGTGGCAAATTGCTGGTGCTAAACAAATTGCAGTTCCTGCCAAAAAGCATCACTGTCGTGGGGCAGGAGTTGGGAACATTACTCACCCAGGGAATTGTATTTGCCTGTGTCAAAAAGGGCTGGGGGCAGCAGCTGCCTCGCTCGCTCTTTGCTACAGGTCAGCAGTGACATGGCACAGCCCACCAGTCCCCTAGCTATGTATTCCAGGGAAAGGCATGTCATACATCATTCCCCAAGTCCCTACCATCCTCCAACAAGTACACAAAAAAGTGAATACTTATATACTTACAAGTAAGCATACTTACATAAATATAAGGTATAGGGCAGGCACAAGGCAGGGCAATACCCTGCCCTATAACCATGCAAGGGAAGGACATGAAGTCTACTTTGAAGGGCATAAGGGAAAGGAAATGTCCTTGGGATGGGACTGCCTGGGGAAGGGAAGAGGTCCTGGTGCTGTGGCAGTGGGAGGAATGTTAACCGTCTGCAGCCCCAGGCTGCACTGGGAGGGAGCATGGGATTTGGTTGCCAATTATTCCACCTGGATGAGTCTTTAGCAAAGATAATCCTCACTGACAAGACTTAACAGCAAGGGCTGGCTCAGCCCTGCACTGTAGGACACCCCCTGCACCATGCAGTCCTGCCTTGTGAGCCCTGATCCCACTGGATGGAGGAGAGACACCACTCATCCCTTTTGATCTTCCTTTGGTTTGGGAAGGGCCTTGTTTTGGAGCAGGGTCTCCTGATCCCTGGTATCCTCACAGAGCTAGCTGCCCACCTGCAATACATAGCCCCTCATCCCTTCCCTGTAACCTTGCCAGGGTCTCCCATCATGCAGAAGGACACAGTTACCCCATGGCAGCATCTCTAGCCCACAGCCATGGTCTTGCCCTGCATTAACCCAATGGAAGTCAGCATTCTACCAAACCAAGCCTGGATACCATGTGTGTTCACAGAATCACAGAATAAGCTGAGTTAGAAGTGGCCCACAAGGATCATCGAGTCCAGCTCCTGGCCCTGCACAGAACAGCCCCAAGAGTCACACCCTGTGCCTGAGAGCATTGTCCAAACACTTCTTGAACTCTGCCAGGCTTGGTGCTGTGACCACTTCCCTGGGGAGCTTGTTCCAGTGTCCAAACACCGTCTGGGTGAAGAATCTTTTGCTGATATCCAACATAAACTACCCCTGACACAACTTCAGGCTGTCCCCTCAGGTCCTGTCACTGATCACAGAGCAGAGATCAGTGCCTGCCCCTCCTCTGCCCCTCACGAGGAAGTTGTAACTGTGATGAGGTCTCCTCTCAGTCTCCTGTTCTCCAGGCTGAACAGACCAAGTGCCATCAGCCACTCCTCACACAGCTTCCCCTCAAGGCCCTTCACCATCCCTGTTGCCCTCCTTTGGACACTCTCCAGCAGCTTTATATCCTTCCTGTATTGTGGCACCCAAAACCGCCCCCAGCACTCGAGGTGAGGCCGCCCCAGAGCAGAGCAGAGCAGAGCGGGACAATCCCCTCCCTTGCCTGACTGGCAATGCTGTGCCTGATGCCCCCCAGGACAGGGTTGGCCCTCCTGGCTGCCAGGGCACTACTGACTCACATTCAACTTCTCATCAACCAGGACCCCCAGGTCTCTTTCTGTGGCACTGCTTTCCGCATCTCATTCCCCAGTCTGTCCGTACATCCAAGGTTGTCCCATCCCAGTGCAGAATCCAGCACCTTCCCTTTTTGAATTCCATGTGGCTGGTGATTGCCCAGCCCTCTAATTTGTCGAGGTCTCTCTCAGGACCTCCCTGCCTTTGAGGGAGTCAGCAGCTCCTCCCAGTTTTGTATCGTCTGTGAACTTGCTCCAGTTCTGCATCCAGGTAATTTATGAAGATGTTGAAGAGCAGAGGGCCGAGGATGGAGCCCTAAGGAACTCCACTAGTGACAAGACCCCAGTCTGACGTCAACCTAGTCACTGCAACCCTTTGTGCCTGGCCTGCGAGCCAGTTGCTCGGCCATCCCATGATGTCTTTGTCCAGCTGTGGGAGGGACATTTTGTCCAGAAGGATACAGTGAAAGACAGTATCGGAATTTACTGAAATCCAGGAAGATTGCATCAACTGGGGCTTCCCTCAATAACTAGGCAGGGGAGAGCCAGCAAATGACAAACTTAAAGCCTAGTGGGGCCAACACTGTAGTTTGCCTCCCAGATACTGTGATCCTCAGTGTTTTAAGTTTTCCATATGCATGGAAACAATGTGATGCAGACAAAAAGGAGAGACTCAAGACTAATAAATCAATACAGTACCAGGCTCCTGCCATGCTGTTTTCTGGGACCTCCCTTAGACTTCCCATGCATATGCAGGAGCAACATTAACAGGAACAGTCTGTCTGGCACCTTCAGCAGTGCAGGAGTCAGCAGCACAAGGCACAAGTGTTTCTCTGCAGGCTCACTGCCAACACAAGCTCTCGGCAGCTTCGTTTGTGACAGCAAATGCAGCCCCGGGGAACAGATTCCCCCTTTCTTGCTCTCTGGTGGGAAGAGGCAGAGTTTGATGAACCTGGTCATGATGCTCAGCAAGAAAGGGGAATAATGGGGAGATCCTTGATACATGCCCAGTTCATTCCTTTGCCAGAGCCCACCATGGCATCACCAGCTACCCAGCACCTCCCCACTGTGCTTTTGGCCAATGTTTATTTTTTCTCCTGGTGGCTGCTTAGCCTCTAGCACTTGAGCCTAGTGCAAAGGCTTCACAGCACCAGAGAATATATCTTTGTGACAGCTCATATGGTTTGAGCAACTTGCAGTTTCCTTCTGCTCCCCCCACACAGCCCTGAGATGCCAGCAACCAGCATTTTCTTCTCCCCCTACCCCTTCTGTCCCAACCCCAGCCTCTTTCCAGACTGCATTTCTCCCATTTTGCAATTCCCCCTCCCAATATCTTGATTTCCCCTTCCCTGTGGTGCACCCTGCACTTGCTAAATGCCACCCTCACCCCTTGAGATGCATCACTCTGCCTTTCTGAGGAGACCACAAGCGCTAAAAGTTGCCGCCTGCCGGAGCTGCTTTGCTTGGGAACCAGTACTTCCAAAAAGCTGCTGCCTTGGCTGGGAAAAATCACTTCAGGTCCAGAGCATTTTCCTGATAACAGAAACCCCAGCAAACAAGTCATTCCCAGCCTAGCAGAATGACCATTGTGGGAACAGCAAACTAGAGGAGATTATTCCCTTTCTGTGCCAAAAAAAACCCCCAGACAATCACTTCTTCCCTAGCCAGCCATGGAAATTTAACCTAAGAGTTTTCAAAAATCACTAGCAATTGTGGGTGCCTGAGCAAAACATTTCTTTGAAAGGCCTTTATTTCCAGGACACATGTGCTTCTTGCTTTCAGGTGGTCAACCTCAAGTCAGACAGCCCCACAGAGACCCCAAACAGCCTCTGAAAAGATCTCAGCAGCCTCCAAGAGCATCAAACTCTGAACAACTCAGTAAGCACAAAAACCTCACAGCACTCAACCTGCTGTGGTCATCCCATCATCCCAGCTGTGTTTCATCAACCTGTTTCCCCTGCTCCCTTTGAAAAACCTTGTGATGGTCACTCAAAGCTGTCAAGGGCGCCTGGCAAGCAGGAGCCTAGTGGCAGAAGAAAGGCTCCATCCACCTCCCCTTCTCCTGAGCCTCCCAACAACTGCTGTCTGAGAGAGCATCCTCACAAAGCATGAGCTAATCTTTTTGGGAGAAAGCTGCCCAAAGGGTGGCTCAGGTAAAGGCCCAGGAGGACCCACGAGCATTTGGAGGACCCACGAGCATTTGGAGAACCCACGAGCATTTGGAAAGCCTTGCTGGAAAGCAGAAAGCACACACAGAGCATGCACCACTGAGCCCTGTCTTGGCTGGCTCCATCCATACACTAAGTGCACCAATATCATCACTCCAGCCCAGTCTTGCACTTGGAAGCACCTCTCTGTTTGCACTCGCCCCCCACTCGCCCCCATAAAGAGCTTCTGAGGTAGCTATGCAAAATCAACACATCAAAGCCCATTGCTGTTGCCTCAGCTCTCCCTCTGCCCTCATCCCACTTCTTGCAACATGACACGGCATGGGCTCCCCAGGGCAGGCTCTGTGTTTGTGCAGCTCTTGTTTATGGCTGGGAGCACAGTTAACCAAACAAGTGAGGGCCCACTCACTGCTCTGGAAGTGGAAGCCCAGCACAGTTGTTAAACAAGTGTGCTCTGAATAACCCAGGCCCTACCCCAGCTTTCACAATAGGAATTAGTCACAGCGCTCCAACAGGAGCAGCAAATCCAGCAACAGGAGATAAAGTTACAGCAGAGACCTCGCTTGTCCTCTCTTGTGTACCTGAGACACCCCTTTCCTTTGGATCCTACCTTTCCAGACCTCTTAGGGGTGCAGGAACCCTCTGCTCCTGAGAAAGGTGCTTTGCATTTTACTTTAGATAAACTGTCACTCAAGAAGTCGGAGCACAGCAACATCCAGGCCCTAAGGGCAACCAGAGGACATCCAGAGGAGGCCACAAAATTGATTAAAGGCACGGAGCACCTCTTCCATAAGGAAGGGCTTAGAGAACTGGGTTTGTTCAGCCTGGAAAAAAGAAGGCTTCAGGGTGACCTGATTGTAGCCTCCCAGTACCTGAAGGGAGCCTAGAAGAAAGACAGAGAGGAACCTTTTACAAGACACACAGTGACAGGACAAGGGGGAATTGCTTCAAACTGAAAGAGAGTAGGTTTTGATTAGGCATTAGGGAGAAACTCTTCCCAGTGAGGGTGGTGAGGCACTGGAACAGGTTGTCCAGAGAAGCTGTAGATGCCCCATCCCTGTACATGCTCAAGGCCAAGTTGGATGGAGCTCTGAGCAACATGGTCTCATGGAAGATGTCCCTGTTCACAGCAGAGGGTTTGGAACTAGATGACCTTATGATCTCTTCCAACCCAGGCCATTCTATTCGGATTCTATGGCTTTATGATCCCCAAGCTTTTCAGAGAAATGTTGAGGTGACTTTGTCCATGCGCATCGCCCAGAGGGGTCTGAGTTTAGCAGATGATAAAATGAGACCTAGAAGATTTGCAGTCTTTGACCATATGAACAAGGCCTTCAGAATGGCTCAAAGGTGCCTTTAAATATTTGGATACTGGGAGATTACAGGCAATGGGGAGTTATCCTTCCCCTGAAAGCAGAGGCAGGAGCCTGTGGATCAGCCACCGCTTTGGCAACAGGAGTATTGTAAGCACAGCTGGGATAATGTGTTATCTGGGTAACTTTTGCTAACACACATGTATCCCTTCCAGGTGATGTAAGCTGGGCTAGCAGTGGTCAATATGGTGAGTCTTAGAAGAATTCGTGACAAAGTTTTTGCTGAGGTACCCATGTTTGCCACCAAAACTGGGCTCACATCTGGCTGCTGAGCACAGTGGCACCACCTTGTGAAACACCAGCAGGTTAGGACTTGTACAAGGGTTTGCTTATGAGTTTCATTTATCATCAGTTTATTGGGACCAGCAGATTTGCCTGGACATTTCCTGTCCCTTTGCTGCACGCTGCAAATGGAGGGTAGAGGAGCAGTTTTATGCCTTTTTAAATGCAAAAAGGAGAAAGCAGAACTACAATACCTGACAGTATAAAAGAAGCAGCTAAAAGCAGAGCTGGGCTGGGAAGGACAGGACAGGAAGGGCTATCCCTACAGGCTATCCCTACAGGGTACACCCTTCACAGACTCCACTGCAGGAGCTGGGCTGGGGAAGACAGAGCAGACGGGATTACAGCACTGTTCAGCTGAAGATGCAGAGGCCATCTCCCCATAAATATTTCCAGGCAGGGAATTAGCCACTGAGGGGCCACATCCCACGACAGCCCCAGAGAAGGGGGAGCAGGACCTTCAAGCCTGCCTGGTGAAGAAGGTGGCTGGAGGAGCTCTGCTGCCCTGGAAGCTAATGCAGGCTCTGGCACACACCTGTGCCCTAGGGAAAAGCAGATACATGCAATGGGGAGAATGTTCCAGCATCCACAACATAACAGGCAGGGAGAAAAGCAAGGGCAGGATGGGGCATGGAGGGACCAGGCAGAGCTCTGGCACAAGCAACCAGTGCACCAACTCCAGTGGTGTCCAACAGCTGTGTTGGCAAATTTACATGATTCAAATGTCAAACTGCATCTTCAGAGTGAAGGCAAATGGACACAAAAAGCAGGAACAATCCCACTACTGAGGAAAATTACAGTCATCGCTGAAAGCGTGTTGGGCAACTCCAACATCTAGAGGATGATAAAGCACAACAAAGAGAAGATTAAAAATTAATCCCTAATTAGCTGCTTCTAAAACCTGTTGAAATCACTGCCTGCATCACTTACTAATGGACCTGTCAGCAAGTTCTGAGACTGCAAGGGTCACAGCAGCAACAGAACACGCTGCTTTGTTCTCAGGTGAGAGGTCTGCTTAGCCCATTAAGAGCTTTTGATGTTTTCCATTTAGGTGTACTCAGAAAGCTCTTGCAAGCCACAATGGGCAGTGGATTCCACCTGCAGCCTCCCTCAGCCACCAGCACAGGGCAGAGAAAGAAATGATCCTTGTAATTTTAATATACCAGATATATCCCAAAACCAGGGGTGCTGCACTCTTCGTCCTACCCCACAGGACACACGGTGCCTCCAACACCAATCAGTGGGCACTAAGCAAACAGCACCAGCCTAGAGCCCCATCTCTGCCACAGCACACTTTCAAATGCTTCAGAGAAAACATCTGAAAAACAAGTTATGTGTTTCCTCAACAAAGCTCTGGGCTCACTGCCAACAGCTGGAGAGGCAGTAGGTCTTGAAGCAACACACTTGACATCCCATCTGAAATGCTCCTTACCAAGCAACAACTGCCTAGTTATCAGGTTGCCTGAACATCCACTTGTCTTTCCAGGCTTGATCTACTTTTGGTTTCTGCAATACATGCTTTCATGAAGTCTGTCTTCTTTGCTCTGTGTCTGATTCACCTGTGCTTTGATGCTGGAACATGTGTTCTGCCTCCACCAGAAGAGGGGATAGGACAGGTGCATTTGCTCCATCTTGTTTCCCTCTCTTCCCTCATCAGGAGTCTTCACAATCATTCCACATAAGAGAAATAATCCAACACCCCTGCTCTGAGTAGGGTCACCTGAAGCAGGTTGCCCAGGACTACATCCATTTGGGTTTTGAGTATAAAGTAAGGAGACTCCACCACCTCTCTGGGCAACCTGTGCCACTCTTTAACCACCCTCATGGTAAAGAAAAAGCATTTTAAGCAGAATTTCCTGCATTTCAATTTACCCCTCTCACCCATTATTGGGCACCACTCCATCTTCTTTACTCCCTCATCAGGTATTAAAACACATTGGTAATAACCTCCTTAGCCTTCTCTTCTCCAGGCTGTACAAGAGCAGCTCTTGCACCCCCTCCCTCCCTTGACAGAGGCTTCAACTCCTTTATTATCTTTGCTGCCCTTCACTGAACCTGCTCCAGTATATCCATGTCTCCTTTTCATTGGGAAAACCAGCACTGAACACAGCGTGCCAAATATCCCTCACCGAGCAGAAGGGAATAACCTGGTCATTTATTTAACGAATGTTTTTTTTTGTTTTGCTAACTCCTACAAGAGCAGCATCTGGTATAAACTCCCTACCAAACCAGGGAAGTGCCTTCCCATTGCACACCTCAGCCAAATTTTTCAGACCTTGACATTTTCATGTGAACACAGCTCCAATTCCTACAATGACCAAGAAACAGTGACACTTTCAAAAACTTTATCCCATCTTCATATTTTCTTCAAAAAAAAAAGGCATTTGTATTCTTGGAAACAATAACAGATCCCACTGCTTTTCTGAACAAGGTATATAAAGATAAATAGAGTAAAACATACAGTTCTGGGATTTAGAAAGCTAAAAGGCTTTTTTAGGACTGACTTATAAAAAGGAACAGACCCAGAGTGAACCACCTGCTTCAGGACAGGCCACTCTGACATCTCTCAGTGGTTTCAGATAGTCCATTTCTCTGTACGAGCTTCCACACTTTTGACCAGGCCTTCTCCCAAAATCTCAAAGTCCTCCAGAATTGCCTCCACATTGGGAACACAAACCAGCTCGTTGTTCAGAGTTGTCACCTTCCTTCCTTTCATGCTGGCGACCTGCAGGACACAGAAAATATTGCACAAATGGGAGAACCTGCTCAGAGCTGCATTGCGACCTCTTCCAGCCCCAAGTAAGAGAAGTAAATTCCTCTCCTGCCTTGTCACGTCCAAACCCTGCTACAACACTGCACCCAAGTTCCACTTCTCAACACTATCAGTGCTCATTTTTAGAGCTAACTAAGTGCAAAAGTGACCCTTCCAGTCCCTTTTAGGGTTCACCCTGGAGCCACAGTCCAAAGACTGCAAGGAAGTCAGGACGCAAAGTAATGGCCAGGAGCCTGGTGGGATGACAAGCGTGCAAATGCATGGCAGAGCCTGTGTGAGCAGGGCACAAGAAGTATGCAAAGGGGATCACAGCACAAGGCTGAGTAAGAGCTGCTTCTGCTCTGCTCTTTGGTGGGTGTCAAGACCTCAGGTGGGAAGATATCCCTGGCTCCAACAGTGGCAAAAACAAAACCCTTGTGTTTAATCCAGCCAGACTCAGCTCCGATGCAAGCATCTCCTCCTCTGCTTCACCAGCATGAATAACTGGGTTTCACAACAGCAGCCAGGCAGAATGGCCAATGCCCTCTGGCTGCGAAGAGAGGGGAGATAAATCACCCAGAGACTGACAGCAGAAGAGCCTGGGCTGCCAGCTCTGAGCCATGAGTAACCGGTTTCTTTGCGTCTTTCCTTCATAGAAAGCAGCATGAATCACTCCAGCGTGCCTCACACCTGGCTTAAGCACCCTCCAGGGTTTGCCAACCCACACAGCACAGCTGGAAAACAGCTCCGTGCACTGATGGGACATGGGCACTCTGGACCTGGGCTTGCCACCCTGGCTTCTTGTGGGTTGGGTATTTCTGGGTAAGATCCTGAAGCCACAACAATGGGATAGCCCATTTCCCTTCTCAGATCTGCTGATGACTGAAGGCACTGTGGCCACAGCCCTGTCTTGGTTTCTCTCCTTCTAAGATGCAACAGAACTATTATCTCCATTTCTCAAAGGGCTTTGTGGCTGATGAGAGTTGGACAAAGCAATTACCAACAGAAAAAAAAGTAAAGAAAAGCCCTTCAGGCTTTCAGGGTAAACACAAAGTTTAAAGCAGAGACAAAAACTCACTTTAAAAGGCTGAGGCTGGAAGCTCAAAGGTTTCCACAAAACTGCAATCACTTCCCCACCATGCTTGTCATAGAAGAACAAGGCAAGATCATCGAAGGCATCCTGGGTAGAAAACAAACACAGGTTAAGGACAGTGACCCCCTCAGTGACAACCCACTGAGTGTCCCTCACTGACCTAGCACTACCAAGCTGTACTTCCCCAGTGTCCAGGAACCACGTCAAAGATTTCACAATCCATGAGACAGAAAGAGGCAGGCCCTATGAGGCAGGCAGTCCTGCCACAGTACATTTCATGGCACCAAAGACAAACCCCAAACGAGAGGCTAACATCTCAAGCTCTGCAATCTGTGCAACCAAAGTATCAAAGCTCCTTTTTCCACCGGGATAAACTCCACGTGAGCTGTCAGCACACAGTCCAAAAAGAAAACGTAAGAGCAGAGATTTTAAGTAACACAATGTTCTGTGGGGTGCAAAGAGATGGAAAGCTCAGTGGAGGCCCTGCAGGAATCTGTCCTCCCTGCCCCTTGTGTTTCAGCAGTGGTGTCAGTGAGCATCTCCTTTGGTGGTGCTGGGCAGCAGAGATCAAAGAGAGATCTTGCACAAAGGGATGACTAAAGCCCGTGGTCTGGCTTCCCCCAAACCCACACAAGCTGGATTCCCAGGGCTGCAAGGAGGCAGATGAGCATCACAGCAGAAGGAAACAACGCTGTGTGCAAGCAGCTTCTCAAACACAAAACTCTGGCCCTACAGCTCATCACCCAACATGCTGATACCAAGAGATGTGTACCCTGGAAGAAGCTGACCAAAACAGCCAAGCAGCTGCTCCCTGATACTTGTTTATCTTGGTGGAGATTAACATCAGACATATTTACCAGGCTGAGCAAACAGTCCCCAGCAGCAGTACAGGAGAAGCTTCTGCACAGGGTTTCACCAGCCTTGGAACAAACTCTTGCCCAGAATACAGACCCTCTGCTCCCTCTTCAGCCTTTTCCTCCATCCCCTTAGTTTCCCAGCTTTTACCAAGAGAGGTCTCTGTTGGCATCATTGTATCATGAGGTTTTCATGAGGATGTGCATGAAAAGAAAATCAACATCAAAGACAAGCCTGGATGGGGTCTTGTGTGGACATACCAGGATTGCAGTAGGGGAAAAAAAAGGTGTACTGGGTTGGAGTTATCAGTGATCCTACAGGACGAGGTGGCATTTTAAGAATACAGACCTGATAAGCAAGGAGGGATGGTGTTGTCTGCAATCTCTTCAGAGACAGATTTGAGTTTGGACTGTTGTTGCCCTCACAGAGGGCAACAAAATTAGGTCATCAAGATGGCAAGATACCAAGAACTGCCAACTCACCCCACTCCACAGGCTCTCACAGGGGCAAGCCTGGTCGAGCCATTATTTCACCCAACTGTCTAGAAAAACCACTGTCTAAAAATACATTGAGAAAGAGGCAATCCACCCTGGCATTTCCATGCTGAGAGCAACAGGTTATGCCCAGGGCACGGTCAACAGGAAAGACTCCTTTCTTAGCCAAAGAGCAAAGAGCAGGAGGGAGGGAAGCTCAAGCAAGAGCAATAAAGCTCAGGGCACGCTGACCACCAACATGCAGCTTTCTGAACCAAAGGGGAGCAGAGCATGTGTGAACCTGAAAAAGCCCAGCTCCTCTGCAGGGCGAGGTCTTCAGTGCCACACGATGCTCCCTATAAGAACAGCATTTTTAACAGATACATCTTGCTGGACAGAAGCCAGGAGCATTTGCAATAAAGAAACCCTCCCAGGCTCAGCTGATTTCCCAATAAAACCACTGTTTGGCCTGATACCCATTTTTTTCCCAGATAGCAGGGAGCAGAGGGCACATGTTAAAAGGATGGCATCCAATTCAAAATCCCACCACTTGTCCTGTCCCCAGCATCATCCATGTGACAGTACTTCAGGCTGGCCTACCGAGCTATGGAAATGCCCATCCAGTTCTTGAGAAATTGCAGCATTAAAAGGGTCTGGTGTATTAGTCACTGCACTCCTGTTTGTTCAGAGGCTTGGGGAGTAAAAGCAAACAGTTCACCCTCCTTTCCACATCTCATGTTCTCTGCCCAATGTCACTGGACTTGTCTGAGCCTGCAAACACCTTCTTCCAGAAAAAGTTTCAGAGAAAAGGGAGAAAAGGCAGGGAGTGTGTCTGTTCCCTTCTGAAGCTGCTCTATCTTTGGTTGCAATTCAGCTTTCAAGGCCCAGGGAAATCCCTGCCACCAGCAAAACCTACAGCTGGTTCCCACTTTGCAGAGACACAGGGGACCTGCAAGCTCAGGGCTTCAATTTAGAGAGGCCTCATTGTCCAGGGAGAAGGTGTATATGGCACCTGGAAGAAGATTAGAACGAGCTTTGTAAGAAACCATCTGGCTTAAGGGAATGAAAAGGGTGGAGAAATGTAGTGAGAAAAACAATACCTGGATCTAAAAAGCGATTACCAGATTAAGCAGCTCCATCTGAAGCATGGATTTTGCAATGACCTATGTGTAACTTAGTTAAGTATCTACTAGTTGTTAGTCATCTACATTGTTAAGTATCTGCTTGTTGATAGTTAACTATCTACACTGCTGTTTAGGGATAGGGGTTTTTTCCATCTCACCCTTTATCCACCCATTTTTTTCACTGCTTCTATCAAGAGATTAGGACCATTGCATCACAGCTGCTGGAGGAGCCTTTTAGGGAGGTCTCCGCACACGAAAATGCGTCCTACAGTAGCATTTCCTCGTTCAACGGCAGCTCAGAAGGCAAATGCATCAATAAACATTTGCTCAGTGCTCAGAGCATTTTAGGTGCTCTTAGCAACAAATCCACCAGTGTAAAACCCTATTAAAAGCTACTTACTTCCAACTTCCATTTGTGGTTAACATTCTGAGGTCTCTGTCACCCTATTGTGACCTGCCCTGATGCTCTCAGTTATGTGACACAGACAGAGCCTCCCCCACGACCCAGCAGAGCAAGGAGCACTGTCCAAGTAACCCCAGGCTGGGGCTACCTCTGTGACTTTCTTTTAAATGACAAAGGAAACCCGGGTGCACAGTTTGGGATTCAAGTTTGGGATAAAAGGTTTCAAACTGATTTCAAACCGTGCAAACTTTTCCACCTGAGAGCCACATACACATCCTTGTCCCGGGAATTGGGGCAGCAGGAAAGCAATGTGGAAAGGAAGGAAGCCACCCATGTCTTCCTGGCTGCATCAGCAAACATGTCAATCCACCAAACCATCGAGAGAAAAGTCTTCTGTTACTTCTTACAGGACAAATCCTACAGGGCCTCTGGGAGGGCATTACCAACACAGAAGAATTGCAGCCCCTGTCAGCTCACCCCAGGAGATGACACCCCAGGGCTGATGCCTCGCTGAGCGGGAGGGCACACACACACACACACGTGGGCACAGTGCTAAGGGTCTCGTGCTGGCTCTGCAGCTCTGGGAGCAAGTGATTTCCTGCCACCTCTGTCCTTCCAAGGGCACAGATCCAGACAGGAAATTTTCTACATAGTATGAGAGCCTGCAGAGTTTTTTCAGCTTGTCCCTGTCTACCTGGTGTCACCACAGGAGGAATCAGCTCTGTCAGTCAAAACACAAAGGGAGCAGATTGACCTTGAAAGATTTCCCCAATTCCAGCTACATCACATAATCGCAGCTTATATACTTTAGGAGGCGGAGAATTTTTATTATCATTAATTCCTTCCGACCATGAAGTAGCAAAGAGACACATTTTTACACCATGGGAGGAAGAAAGGAAAGGGCTCCAAGTCTTCCTGATAGGTCTTGCCTTAAGGTGCAAAAAATGCAAAACATTGCTTTAGAGGGAAGGATGTTTATAGTAAAGCAGGAAGCATTTTCCTGCTCATCCACACAGAAGAGATCTCATAAGATGGGCAATTCCTCTGCCACAAGCTGGCATGTGCAGCCCAAGAAAGCTAAATCTCAGTGAACGACAGCCCATCAGTGACCGGGTGAGACTGAAGACCCAGTAAGAAGTGTGAGGTCTGTTCACAGCCATAACAGACAGACAGATGGACATGGCACAGGCAGCTTTACCCAATGCACCCCACCATGAGCGAACAGCTCTGGGAGGTGACCAGAGCCTTTGGCTTTTGTGAGCTCCAGAATGCAGGCAGACGGGAATGGCAAGCATAGCTGCAAGCCCTGTGCCCTCTGGATGGTCTCCTGAGTCCAGAGGACAGCCAAGCCACCCTGGACCAAAAGCTGCACTGACTAAGCCTTCTCTCACCACATCCCCAGCGAAGATATGGGGATTCTGCAGCTCCACAGCCACCACGACACAGATCAGGCAGTCACAACGGAGACTCAACAGGAGCCTCATCTGAGACACTTAAATTCAATTTCGCCTTGCTGGAGAATCCCTACCAGGAGCCAGCCCAGGGTTTGCTACACAAGGTGCTCTGAACTGTAAGTGGCAGGGAGGCTGTTGATGGCCTGAAGCTCCAGGGAAGCTCTCTCTGTGGGATGTCTGGCACCTGCTTTCCCTCCAAAGCGTCTGTCTGCGAGGCCTTCTCATCTGTACAGGATCACAGAACAGGCCTTTTCTATCAGATCTGTTCTGGAATTGAAGAATTTGCTGCCTGAATCCCACAGCCAGCCTTTCATCTCTACCCAAAACCTTCCAGGCACCAGAGCAACTCAGGCCAGTTCCTGCAGCACATCTCCTTGAAGCAGGAAAAATTCAAGCAGTCAGGATTCTACACCTCCCCTCATTTTCTACTCTGATTAAGCTCCCTGGAGAAGGCACACAGCAATCTCTCAGCTCCAGAGCACTACTGCCTTGCTAATCCCTTTGACTTCAGAAGAACATGGGCAAACAAGCTGGACAGAAGAGTGGATCTCCTGGTTAGTAGTCCAAACACACTGGGGAAGAAGCTACTCCCTGCCCCTCTCAATTCAATCAAAACACCAAGGCATTTAAATCCTGTTTTCATGTGGAAATCTCAATAAAGGGCAGATGTTTCTTTTCTGCCCACAGAAGAACACAAAATCCCACAGCATCTGTGTGGCAGATGTCTTGCTTTGTTGCTACAAACCCACCAGGGCTGCACTGTCAGCCATGGCTACAGCCCTGTTGCTCAGTTCTGTGGTTTTCATGTTGAGAGAGCAAATTACCCTGAATCAAAGCCAGTCAGTTCTGTGTCCAAACTGCCTTCTCATCCAAGATCTCTCATAAGGATTCACTGCTGTCATCACGCTCCTTTCTGGCACCAACTTCTTGCAGGGTTTGGATCAGCCCCAGGGATCCCAGACCACAGGACAAGGAGGAGCTGAACACCACTTAGAGCAGCAAGAGCCAGGGAAGGAGAAATAAAAAGTTGCTGGAGAGGCTACCAAGCAAAGCCAAAGTCAATGAAAAGGTCTTGCCTTTAAGCAACAGCATCAATACACTGAGACATGAAGCCAGATGATTTCTGACAGCTCAGCAGCACCAGCTTGCAGTGGCCCTGCAGTGCAAAATCAGCTTTTGAGGCCTTCCAGCCTAACTGGATACGGCTGAGTTCTCTGAGACCACGTGCAGCATCACCTCTGTGATTTTTCCAAGAGAAGAAACACCTGTTTGCCTAGAAAAACAGATATTCATCAGCCCCTCCAGCTCTGCCTGCTACTGATCTGGATGCTGTGAATGACAAGCGAACTGTTACTGCAAGATACCTCCAACATGATGGCCATAAGGGAACAAACCACATCTAAGAGCCTTTGAGACAAAGAAAAGCCCCCCAGACAGGGATGCTGAGGCAGACTTCAGGCTCTCTGCCCCAAAGCTCATCAGAGAAAGCTGCAACCAATTCCTGATCTGTTCCCTCTTAAGCACTCTCAGGCCAAAGAACAAGGGACACCAAGAGAATCAACGCTGCTTCCAACAAGGTAACGTGACCTTTGCTCACATCCATCTTTCTTCATTGGGATGCTGGAATATTGGATTTAGAAGCAGCTGTAATTTGCAACCTGACGAAACCCTATTCCAAATCTATTATAACCTGTATTAATAAAAACAGGCAGTAAAAAGCAGTAAAAATTCAGGCAGTTTGGATGTCACTATTGACTGGACCAAGTAAATCATAATTGCCTGACGATTAATAAAAGCTGCCTTCCAGGAAAATCTCTTCTCTACCTTTCACATTCAGAGCCACTTACTGACATCAACTTGTCTAGATTCATGAAAGTGTCCTATAAACCCCAATGAATTTCCTGATTGACTGCCTCAATCTACAGCCAGATCTGCTGCAAGCATTTAACAGCCTTTCCAAAGAGAGAGCTCTTGCAATCAGCTCATCCAACATCCTCCAGTTCCTCTTCATGCAAGCAGTCTTCTTTCTGTCAGGTTTCCACAAGGGTTGCTTAGCCCTGACCCCTTCAGAGATACAGAGGCTCTGTTCCCATGCACCTGCAGCACCTTGGCAGCTGCTGAAAGGCTCCGTTCAGCTCTAGAACCCACTTCCAGCACTGGGTGGAGAAGGATTTCAGGCTTAAAAAACTCCATTTCCTATCCACATCTATGCCTCTTGGCTGAGGTTACATGGCAGCAGATCAAACATTCATCACTGAAAAGCGAGGGGGCTGGTCTTGACACGACTCCTCAGACCCAGACACCAGCAGGGAAAGTGGAAGAGCCAATAGTTCCAAATCTGCTTCCTGCTCCCTTTCAAAACACTTGTGAAGGATGCTTCTCCCCTTTCTCCTTGCCCCAAGAAATCCCCCAGTGCTCTCTACAACATGTCTGCAGGACCTCCAGGTCCACCTTCCTTCTCAAAGGGAGGAGAGCACTGGGCATCTCCTCTCCCACCTGACCTTCCACCTAAAGAAGCAGTGCTTTTTGCAGGGAGATTGCGTAACAACTTTGAGGTCTTCCTCAATTTCACGAGGCCTTTCACACATCCCTGTCTCCCACTTTCTCACCACCCAAGACTGTCCCAAGCTGCTGTGGGTGATAGGAGGACTGAGCTTGCACCTTGGTAGACCTGGCAGCTCTGCTGAAGCCACAGCAGATTCCCATGGGCACAGGTTATCATGCTCTGTGGCTGGCACGCAGTTGGGGGGTAACAGGGCCGTGCCCAGGATGAGAAAACCTTCAAAGAAACCCTTGCAAGTTTTCTTTGCCCAACTCCTAAGGTACCTGGTTAAGGTGGAAGTAGAGCTTGAACTGAAAGGGCCCAGAGTCTTCCAGCCTAAACTGGAGTTTCAGTTCAGGCACCACTTTTTCAATGGTGGCCAAACATCAGGACAGGGAGGTAGGAAACCCCCATCCCTGGAGACAGACAGCATGCAGCAGGACTGGGCTCTGTGCAGCCTGCTCTAACGTGAAAGCTGGCTCTGTCCTGAGTGGGGAACAGGGCCAGAGACCCCCACAGCCCCCTTCCTGCCACAGCCAGCCTAGATTCCCATGCTGACAGTTCTGACACTGCTCACAGCACTCCTGTCAGTAAGGGATGATGGCACTTCCAGGTCAAGGCAGGCTTTGACAAAAGGGCACCAAAACCCCACCTCTCTGCACACCCGACACTAACATTTAACCCAGCTACCACATCTGAAGTGGGAAGGGCCAAAGTTCCAGGTGCTGCACACCTGCAAAGCACAGGCTGTCCAGATCCAGGGAGGATCACTGCTCTCATCCAGCACCTTGCATATCTCCCCAGCTTGCCAAGGCTTTGGCTTGGCCTCATGGCGGAAAAGAACATGGCTGATGACTTTGGATACTGATGTTCTCCCACGTTACCAACTTCCTCTGCTGTTATGCATGGGGTCAGACACAGAGAAACCACCCCATGACCGACACTGATCCCCTGTGGCTCACACAACCACTGGCCTAACAGCAGAAAGCCTACTGGGACCATGCCGTGGATACCTGTACATGCCCCCAGAAACTGTGTGGTTACTGCCCATCGTGCACACCAATCGGTGCGAGAAGCCAAGAGAAGCGAATTAACTGACTGGAGACAAACAGCTTAAAGACACTTTTGTGCTGAATACAGCGTTCTTCAACAAAAGCTCCTGGTGGTTTGTATCTGAGCTCATTCTCACGTCACAGCAGCACTCCCATTTCCATGGAGGAGGTGGTGCAATCACCAGGACTTCTGCTGGAGAAGCAATGTCCATCCCATGCAAACACCTAAAGATGTCACCAGCCACGTCCTGCAGCGGCAGGCAATCCAAATGCCAGAAGGGAGCTCCCCCTTCGGCACTCTCCTGTGCCTCCCCAACAGGCTGTGCTTACCCTCAGCTCCTGGAGGTACAACTGCACAGGGTCATAATCCACCACAGGAAAGAGGATATTCACAGCAGAGCTGTTCTTCACCACACCACGGGAAACTGATTTCACCGGCCGGTCCACGCTCTCCAGGTGCCGAGGAATCTGGTTTGGATTCAGGTGGATCAGGACGTCGTAGAAGTCTAAAGGAGGGCGGAAGACCATCTGCATGGAGAAACAAATAGTGCTACTCAATACAGGACACAAGCAAGCAGGAGAGGTAAGAGAGGTTTCCCAAGTCCTTGTTTGCATTTTGTCCCCTTCTCCTTAAAAAGCAGTAAACCAAAGACAAAATTTTTGTGATATTAATTTTGTGATATTAATGTTAGAAGTTTGCCACAGACCCCAGGAAACCTACCTGAGTAAATGCTAGTGGGGTGGGCAGCTGAGAGAGGGGAAAAGAGGTGAGCTGAGGTAGATAACTGCACTGCACATGGCAGGATGAAGAGGGGAATCAAGAAGCCAGCAGGAGCTGAACAACACCCAGGGGACACAAGGAGCTGTTCAATAACAGAATGGCCCCATCTGTCCACCAGAATTTGCCCCAGAGGGCAACACCATCTTCCATCAAGCAGATAGAGGGTGAGAGCAAAACCCTGTTAATGGAGGGCAGCAATCCCAGACACGTAAATATTTGGACAGGCAGGATCTAGCTGTGGATACAGCTGTATTAAAATGGAAAAAACCTAAAACTGTGTGTACATTTTCAAATGGAACAAATGATGCAGAGACATGAACAGAGGCATGGGACACTGCTCAACTTGGCACTGGAAGAAAAGTCATGGCTTGGAGCTGGTTTACAGCCAGGCCAGGGAGAACACACATGAAGAACATCAGCGACCAGCACTGAGTCACTCCTAGCTCTAGTCCACACAGACCACCTGTCCCACCCAGTGACCAAGCCCATGGCTTTCTGTGTGTGCCCTGGGAGCAAACCCATGTCTGCATCTTCATGACAGCAGGCACGTCCCCATGGCACCCAAATCCAAAGACAAAAAAACAACTTGGAGCACTCTCTTAGACACAGGAGACAACTGTAGAAGAGGCAACTCCAAACTGAACTGGAAAGGCTGTTCCTTCCTCCCTGCCCCAAGCTTTGCTTACAAATGCATTACCAGCCCTGGAAATGGCACCTCATGTTTATCCCTAAGGAACATCACAGGCCTGGAAGGACACTGGCACAGACCAGAGGGATTCCATGGCAATAACAAAAGTTCCCACTGCAATGGGCAAGAGGAAGAGAGACAGAAGGTGACCCAAGGAGGCTGAGTCAAGGTGTTGGGAGGCTGCTCTAGCCAAGTGACAGCTCGTTTTAGAAGCTAACCCTTCCCAGCTCACCCCAACAGTGCACCTCTTGAATTTCAGTCTTGGCCTGGCACTGTGACTGCAGCACACTGGACATGTCTCATTCCTTCACAACCCTGTAACACATGCTGCTACTGCCTCAAGTACATCTCACCCCATAATACTTCCAGTGCAAAATGCAGCAGGACTGAAAGCACTGTCAGTAAGTCCTTTTTATATTGCCTAGGCAGAAAAAAATCCATTCTGTGTGCTGCTTTCTGGTTTTGGTTTTAGTTTGGGGTTTTTTGTCCCTAATGTGAATCTGCCGTATCTAACCACTGCTTGGCTTTTTTAGTCCTGTTACCTTCAATTTCCTGGTTCACTACTTGGTACACCAACAAACTATCCTTCAAAACACATATATCCCTTTAAAGGGCAAATAAACATGTCTACATCTCTCAGGTCCACTGCAGTAATGGATGTTTTAGTTTACTTTAAAAATAAAACCACTGAGAAACCGAAAAGCGTTAAACTACATAGAGCTTTACTCCTCCACTCAAACCAAAATAACATCGTCCTAAAGTGCCTGGTACTGTCCTGCCAAAACCTCCAACACCCTGAGCTTGGTTAGACTTGAGCACACAAGCCAGATTTGCACAGCTACTCCAAAACAGAATCTCCCAGAGGAACCATTTGATCCAGTCACGGACATACAACTGGTTTGGCACAGGAATATCGCGGGTTTGCTCATGTTCCAAGAAAACCAGAGAATACAGAATAAACTTGTCCTAGTCACCCCAAGCTGCAGTGCAGAGCTGGGTCCCCCAGAAGCAGGGTGGCACAGAGGGACACCAGCCTGCCTCCTCGCACCCTTGCAGCTCTACATCCCAGGGCAACCACATGGCCACAGCCTGATACCTCCTAGTACATCCCAATGACCACCACCACAGCCCAGTCTGCTTGGCCAGAGCCTGAAAACCCTCGTGCTGCTGCCCCAGGGTGTTACCTTCACATCCTGGTCGCTGAGTGGGTCCACGAGCTGCTCCTCCAGGGCACGGAGAGACTCCGAGGCAAGCAGAACAAGGCGCTGCAGGATCTGGGGAGGGAAGGAAGTCAGAGGGTGAAACTTGGCAACCCTGGGTGTAACAGAGACCCCACTCCCTCAGAGGGCTGTCAGAGCTGGCTCCAGCACTGGGAACAGGGAACCACCCCAAGCCAGCAGCCACCAGAGGCAAGGGGACAAAGGGCATAGCTCACCTGCGCTGAGGGGCGCTCCCGGGTCCACATGGAGCTCCACTGGTCTTTGGGGGTGGCCAGGAACATGACGGGGAGGCGAGAGCGAGCTGCTATAAACTTGTTCTTGATCTCTGTGCAGTCAGAGTCTGGAGAGGGCAGGCAGACAGGTGAGATGCTCTGCCCCATCCACAGCCCTCCGGCCTCATCACCCCCATCACAGCCAGGAAAGGGCAGCACAACAGGATTTATCTCCTCCCACCCTCTGATCCCACAATCCACATGCAACTAGAGCTCCTTCACCTCGGGCTTGCTCCTCACTCTCATTAGATGGACCTTTGCTTTAAACCCACTCAGGTGGGCTCAGGCATGGCAGGTACTGGGACTGACACAAGCTGAAAACTCACACTATAAGCTAGTGACAGTTTGTATTATTCAAATAGTGTTCTACCTTTTGTCTTTTATTTCCCCTCAAGTGGGGAAAAAATAGCTCTTTAGCTCATTAAAATAAGCTGGAGGGTGCTTTGGAAAATATCAGTTTTCAAAACCCAATTCCCTCCCAAACACCTTTACCTTTTTTTATAAATCTGCTTTAAAAGCTGGGTGTAACTATCTCTCCCCCACCCCATGACTTTGCAGAGTCAAGACAATCCCATGGGCTCTTGTGGCTCCAGCATGTATCCAGAAGACAATCAACAGGCAAAACACTAGAGGGCAGGAACACAGGGCTTCAAAGACAACACTACATGCAACACTAGCCACGCTTGTCACAGATTTCAACAAGACCAGAAGGAGCAGAGCATCTTCACTGAGATCCACCTCTTCAGAGGCAGGCAGGAAAAAAAACCAAAAAAAACCCACACATGGCACAACCAAACCCATCCTGTAGGCAAGTTAAACATGACAGGACGGGAGCAAGGGAGTGGAAAATCTCCTTGCCCCCAGCACAAGCTATGATGCCTTCCCATATCCAAGAGATCTGGAGCCAGGCACTGACCAAGGAGGGCTCAAGAATCTCATGTTGCAGCTCTCCTAGCTGCTGCCACTCACCTGTGAGGCCAGTGTTTAGGTTGACAATCAGAGGGTTGTTTTTCCAGTCAAAGGCTGCCAGCAAGTTGAGGAAGCGCAGGAACCCCACCTGTGGAGAGCTGCAGGCGGGACAAAACAGTTCAACAACAGCATTTGCTCTCCTGGCAGCAAAAACAGCTGCACTTAGGGGTGATTTAGTGAATGCCCAACCCACATGCAGCCCAAGAAGGGATGTCTGTAGTGGGAAAGGGAAGCCCAGAATGAGTTTGAGACAATTCCTCTTCTCCAAATCTCCAGGGAAAGTCTTTCCCCCCTTGTTCCCCATTTCTCAGGAAAACAAAAGCAGCAGAACGTAAATCATTGCCCCCCCCACAGTTGTCCCATCTCCTGATGCTCTTCCCACCCAGACTCCTGGGTCTGGAGCAAGGAGGTGGAGAGAGGGCTGCTCCCATCTCTGGTGCAGGTCTGAACACCAGCCGAGTTCCCAGTGTGCCTCTTCCCCTGCAACACAACACGTGCACAAAGCCAGGCAGCTGGGAAGATGGGGATTCTGTTATTTTAGGAGACAGAAGAGCACTCTAGGCATCAGACTATTGCTCCTGCTACTTTGGGAAAGAAAACTGCACCCTGAGTGCAGGGCAGAGTAACCTTTTGACTCCACACAGAACAAAAACATTTCCTTTAACTTCATTTCACTTCCTCTGGGCCCCATAACATCTGTCTGCCAGGGACCAGCAAGCAATTGGTTCTCTGGGGTTATCTATCAACACAGTGTTCCATTCAGCTCTCAGGGGCCGACCCCTCGTCCTTCCCTTGGAAGTCTTCTCCAGGAGGAAGGGAGGCTGGGGGTGCCAGCACCCCTAAAATCCTTCCCAGGGAACCCAGGAGCCCCAGCATGCTGGTAGCTACAACACAGCCCTCACCCTGCTTCTCCTGGCCCTCAGCCCCAGAATGAGAGGCCTCAGCAGTCCTCCAGAAGGCACAAGACACCTTGCAGGTGCACCCAGCACCTAGAAGCCAAAGGACACTCACTCGCACCCTTACCTGCTTTCCCCCTTTCTCTGCAGTGCACAGGGTAGGGAAAGCCACAGCCCTGCAGTGCTAAGTGTCTGCATCTCCTCTGGCAACTCCCAACAGAACTTGGGACAGTGTTCTGGCAGCACAGGGGCCTCATGCTCCCTGCTACGAACCCTCCCAACACCTCCTGCCTGAGCAGCACCCCACCCTTCCTCCATCCCAGGTAATGAAAGGCACTAAATCCCATCAGGCCAGCCTGGGCTCCTCATCCTCACCTGGGTGGTGTGAACGGGGCTGGGTGGAGGAAGAGAAATGCCACAAGGAGGTCCACACACTCCTCAGAGACGCTGTCACTCAGGAGCTGGGCACTGATCCAGCGCTTGGCCAGCCGGGAAGTGCTGCCGAACACAGGGTGCTGCTGCTGGAGCCTGTGAGGAGAGAGACACGCCACTGCTCAGCCCATACACCCCAGGACCCACAACAGCCTCTTGGCATTTGGCAACAAAGCAGAGAGGGGCAAAAATCTGCAAGGAACACTTACACAGCATCACAAGCACAGGGACTTTCAGCAGGTGCTGAGATTTTGGGGGGAAGAAGGGAAAAAGCTGCCTCATGCTCATCTCTAACCATGCTGCTTCTAAGTACTTGTTTCCCCACACCAGCAACCTCAGGGTGACAACTGGTGCCACCCACACCCACATCCATCCCTCAATCCTTCTGAAGAGCCTCTCACAAGGTTGGCTGAAGGGCCACTTCCCACAGCAAGCTCCTCTACTGGTGGGAGCATCCAAGGGCACTTCCATGCTGGTTTCCAGCCACATCCCAGGTTCTGACCCCTCAGGCATCTTCTGCCTCACCTACCCATGCAGAGAGCTGGTTAGATAGGGCAGATGCAATGTCTCCAGCTCCAGCTGCCGCGATTCCTCTGTGTCCTGGTACTTCAGCATCCCTTCCGGGGTGACCACTTCCTTCAAGATGAGGGGCTCCCGGTGGTAGGCCACTTGGAGACGGAAAACATAGCCATCCTGAGATGGGAGCACAAGGCAAAGTCAGGTTTGGTGGTGACACAAGCAGCATGGTGTGTGTTATGCTGACCCTCAGCGATACAACCGCAGCATCCTGACATCAGCGCAGTCTCACCACACTCTTTCCTAGGCCCACCATCCAAATATTGATTTTGTCCAGTGGGATCACTGCCACAGCTCCCCCCGCCCCCCCAGTAAGGTCAGGCCTGGAAAAGGTCCCAGGGACCCCCCTACCTTGTACACGTCAGTGTGGGTGACTGCAGGCCTGCAAACCAGCTGGTGCTGCTGCCGGAGGAGCTCAGCCAGCTGAAGGTGGAAAGCGGCCTTGATGCGCTTGATGGCTCCTTTGTCCTGCGGCCACTGGCCACTGCCTTCCATGTGGCAGATGACTGGGAGAGAACGGATAGCAGTAAGTCAGTGAGTCCCACACAGAAACAAGGTGTTGGATAGGGGTGTCTGGAACTACAGCTCACAGCAGGAGGGCAGGAGGAGCCAGAGTTCTGTTCCTGCCTGCAGCACACCAACACAGCAATAACAAAGCCAGCCTCGCTGCTTGCCTCCACTGGATCATCTCCCACTCACATCTCTCCCCACTCACCCTTCAAAGGGGTTATGTAGGCCGGGCAGGGCTTCTCCTCCGAAGGAAGCAGCAAGTGCTTGCTTCTGTTATGGAAGGAATAAATCGGCTTCATAGGAATGGGAGGAAAGACCTGAAAGAGAACAGCCACCCAGCAACTGAGAACAGGGAGCAGAAACCTCTTGGCAATGTGCTTCCCCTCACCCAAACCTCCCACGCCAGGAAAGCCCTCCAATACAGAGGGTTTGATCAGCTTGTGCACAGCTAACACAAAGGACAAACAGCAAAGAAGAGGCACCACATCACCCCAAGGGCTCTCAGGAGCCACAAAACCAGTGAGTGACTCATTCTCTCGGTCCTCCCTCACCCCAGGGTACACCCCAGCTCGCTGCAGACCCCCAAGCATGGCCATGCCCCGGGACACTCACATCTGTGTAGCGGAAGGCTGGATGGACACCCTGCACAGCCGTCACGGTCAGCGGCAGCTCCTTCAGGTTCCAAAGCTTGCGGCTCAGGTCATCGTAGGAGCAGACGACACTGACCATGGCCTCCTCGCCCGTTCCCAATGCCTGCGGACACACAGGGAGCCTCTCCATGCACCTCTACTGCTCCTGCACTCACCTCACCTTCCCCATGGGCTGGCATCACAGCCAAGCTCTGAGGAGCCAGCACTGCTACCCCAGGGAGCAGCTTCTGGCAAGAGCACCCAGCAAAATGGGGAGGTCAGAACGAGAGGAAAGACAAGGGCAAGGCTGGCTGTGACTCCCCAGAAGCCACAGGCATCCTAGAGGCTGCATTTCCAGTGACAAATAAAATTATTTCTTTTGCGAGACACCAAGGCAGCACCAAGAGCTGTACTGCCAGCAATCACTATAGTAAAGGAGAAGCCAAGAAATGATCTGGGAATAAAGAGATCACACATTGGCAAGGTGAGAGCCCTGCCACTGTGTCCCCAGCAGTTACCATGATGTCAACAGAGGCAGCAGTTAACAGAAAACTCCACTGACTACATCCTTAGCCAGGGCAGAGCTCTGGAGCATGGCAAAAGCAAAGACAGAGAACATTCAGAGCACCACAGGAGCCTTGTGGAGGGCAAATGAGAAGCACCAAAAGGAGAATTGATGCTGCTCTTGCTGCTTCCACCTCCCCAAATAACAGCAGAGAAGCCGGAACAGGGAGGACACATTGGTGACACCAAACCACCCGGCTCAGAGGCAGCTGAGAGCCACACAAGGAGCCAACCTCACCTGGAGTTTTCTGACCCTGGGCTCTCCAGCAGAGCACCAGCACCCTCTGTGGGGTGTGCCATGAACAGCAAACCCTGTCCTGCCTGTGGCTGCACCCTTCCTCTGCCTTCATCCCTTCCATCCTCACACTGCTGGCTCCCCAGGCTGACTACTACAAATAGCTGGAGAAGCAGACACCCCTGTACCCACCACCCCACACTCAACAGCGACTTTCTCCTTTGCTCCTCAAGGACTGGCAAAAATGGGACTCCTAAGAACCCCTCAGGCTCCAGGAAAATGCATCCCCTGTCAGACTGGGGTGTAACAGCCATGGCTAACCCCAGACCAGCTTGAAGGGACACAGCACACAGACCTTCCTGCCTCACCACACAACAGGCTGTGAAAACTAGCATCTTATCCCAAATTTGACACCCAACATTCCCAGACCACAGCTGATCCTGGCACAGGAGATTCCTTCCATCAAATGTGCCCTCCTTGGATCTTAAGAAGAGGAAAGGAAACAATTTCTTCCGCCATCCAACAACCAGGTAAAGAGCTGGTTGTACAAAAAGACCAGTGAAGTGTGCCAAAGTGCTCATGGCTCTTCTCCGAGCTTTAATTTCACAAGCTGGAAAGTTGTAAGGAGGGACATTTCCCAGCCTCCAAGATGCATCTTTTCTGTCTGAAAGTAGAGTTTCTTTGTTCCAGCTGCACACTCAGATGGAGCACAATTTAGCACTTTGCAACATGCCAGGAAAGATCCTTTTCCAGGGTTCCCCACCTGGACCTAAGGCATGGCAGCACAGAATTGTCTGGCCCATGTCCTGAAGGATGCAGTACCTCAAAGGTGCAGCCAGAGGAGCACTGTAGGACAGTAATACATCCTCAGATATCTGGACAGAAGGGCAGAAGCAGAGAGAATAGGACAATGGGATGCTTGCAGGGGAAAATGACGTGTGGGGAGTGCTAAAGCAAGAGGATTTCAGCAGTTATGCACTGGCTGCCATAAAAGACTTGGTAGATCCTTACCCTTACTACATTCTCCTGGGAACCACCCAGCTGCCTCAGGGCCACTCAAATGACCTCCCCTACAGCCCTCCCCTCACTGCTCTTCCTGGAAAAAGCTCCAGCCCCACTGGGAGACCAATCATACCTCTTTCCCAGTCCTGATCACAGATTCCAGCAGGGCTCCTGTGTAGCAGATGGAAGACTCAGGAATGTCCGCATGCCTGTGTGGGAGAAGACAACAGAGCATTAGAGCTACAACATGACAGCCTATTGATCCTATTGACACTGCATGGGTCAGCCCAAGGATTAGAAATCCCTCTCTAAACGAAGGTCCTGGTGAAAAGACAGATCTCTGTGCATTCCTCCCTTGCCCAAGTAATCCACCCAAAGCAGAATAGTAACTTGTGCAGCTTCACAAGGTGCAAAGCCAAATGTGCTGCCTTCCCTCACAAGACCCATCCTCAGGTCAGGACAAAGAGGCACAGGCAAACCCTCCTTTGTGTGGAAGAGGGCCTCACTTTTGGCAGATGGTATAAACTGCAGTAGAGAGGCTTTCCAATGCCATAGCGAGGACCCTCTTGTGAACCACTACAAGGTCACAGAGGATTTAATGAAAACATCCTGCAAGGTCCAGACAGCTTCTCTTCCAGCTCTGACAAGTGTCCCAGCATCCCATCTGCATGTCCATGTTGCCTCCTTGCCCTTAGCATCACCTCCAGCAGAGGCTACAGCACCAGGTGCTCGCCCTCCCCACCCGCTCTTGGGAAGCGGCTCACAACATCAGGACAATTGAAATGACTTCCAGACCTCACAAATCCGAAACAACCCACAACACCCCACAAAGCACAAGGCTGACAACGGGGTCACCAGGGACAGGACACATGGCAGGAGAGCAGCAGCGACCCACAGCTGCTGCTCAGTGCAACTTACAGCTTCAGCAGGTGCCTGATGATCTGCTCAGGAATGAGGCGCTTCTGGCAGACTGTGCTGGCCTCCCACACCACAGCCTCACAGATACTGCCATCCTGGAACCGACGCAGCTCTGACTTCTCTCCCCAGAAGGTCCGGAACTCCAAGGCCTGTGGGGGGACATTGACCAAGCCAGACCAGGGACACAGGTCATTTCTGGGCCAGACAAAACCCTCTCAGGATTACCAGCCAGCTTCAGAGCTGTCTGCAACCACAGCACAGCACCAGCTTTGCTCTTACTCAGCACAAGCAGGGCTCCCCTCACCTCGGGGTGATCAGCCTGAGGACCCTTCTCCAGCATGCTGGCAGCAAACTCTGGGACAAACAGGAGCCCAAACGTCAGGGGCCCAACATCCTTCTGTTTTGGGGGCTCAGCATCAATTGGCCACTGTGGGAAAATGAGGAACATGAAGCACAAGGAGAGATGAGGTTTCTGGAGCAGCAGCTTCTGGGATACTGGGATGTTAGATGAACCTCCTGCTATGTTCTCCCAGGTGCCCAGATAAGCACAGACAGGTAAAGCCTCATTTAATAGGTCTCTGCAATGAAAACAAAAGTTGTCTTCACCCTGCCCCATTACTGGACCAGGACTCGTGCCCAGACTAAGCCACACAGCTGCATCCCACAGCCCAGTGCAGAGCCTCAGGTTCTGTATTCCCAGCAAAGGGGACAAGCCTGTCTCCTTCCCCAGTGAGCAGAGATGCCCTCCCTGTGCTCTGTAGTGCAACACGAGACACTCAAGGCCCCACAAGCTGCAAAGGATGCAGTGTCATTGCCAAGCTGCATTACCTCAGGGATCTGGGGCAAGGAGTGAGCCACAAGCTGTGCTCTCCCGGACAGACCACGTGCCAGCAGCGAGACAACGAAGGGCAGGGCCGCGGCCACGTAGTTCCCACCCCAATCCATCAGCTCATTCAGCAGCTGCATCTTCTTGCAGGTACCCTGAAGCTTGGAAACATGCTTCAGGCTATGGAGAAGAAGAGAAACTGGTCACCCACCTCTGCCAGCAAATCCTTTCTGAGAGAGGGATATGTTAGAGGATGGATAAAGTCGGGAACTGAGGGCCCTAGCCCAGGATGGCTGCTACAATAATGCACTTTGGCATCTCAGGAGATGCTGGTCACTGTTTCCAAGGCTTGCTACCCTCCTTCTGGGAGGCTATCTAGACAGTAAAAGTGGAACACCCCAGTACAAGGAGGCACCAGTGTCCATCTCAGAGCTTAGCAGGGCCACCTCCCACCAGGTAAGTCCAAATTCACCCCAGCACAAAACCAGAAGCAGCTCATTCCTGTTTGAACAAGCTCCCCCAGCACCACTCCACCAGCACAGCGAGACTCACTGGAAGACGTGGTCAAAGGTCCTGAGCATGGGCTTCGGGGTCATGAGCAGCACCTGAAAGCCATCCACCATCCGGTCATCCAAAATCTCCATGGACTGCTTGGCTTCAAACTGGACCTAAGCCAAGAGGGAAGGCAGTGCAGGAGCATGAATGTGAAGGGGGAAGGAAAGCAAATCCTTCCAGCAGTGGTCACTTGTGCTCCCCCACGAATCAGGGCCAGCCCAGTTCCACAGTCAGCAGCACACCCTGATCCCAGTCTCTGCCCTTAGCATGAAGCCAAATCACAAACAGCCCTCACTGCTGGCCAGACAGTCCCTTCTTGATATCCCTGACATCAAGGTGGGGTTTTTTTCTCCCTCAGAACAGTTACAGCTGCTAAACAGTTGTTTGGCTTCACTCAAAGGTGCACATAAAGAGGGAAACAACCTTCCCACATCACTCCAGCAAGACTAGTAAGGCAGCACCACATCTAAGTCTCCACATTCACTTCCAGTCTTCAAAGCTGGAGATGTTACAAGCTTAAAAAGCCACACTGAACACCCTCCCCTGGTCCTACATCCTCCTCAAAGACATCTAACCACTCTCTGCCTGTCTCAGCTCACTCCTAAGACAAGGAGCCACCACAACCTGCATGGTACCTGGTGGTATTTGCTAGCAGTCATATCAGCACAGAGATTCACCAGTCCAGAGGGATCCACAAAGACCACTTCAAATGCCTGGTGGAAATCATCCAGGACAGGCTGGAAAAGCAAATATGGTCCTTAGTGCTCAGCACATCACAGACACCAAGACACCCCAACATCATTGCCATTTGCCATCCCTGCAACAGGCACATCCCTGCTGCAGAGCAGTGACAGTACAGATGGACACAGGCATGAGACCCCCCTCAGAGGGTTGCTTACCAGGGAGGGATCAGCATCCTTGGCTAGACTGATCCCTGTCACGCTCAGGTCAGTGGTGGCTGTGGGCAGACAGAAAGGAACAAGTCACACCACCATCCACATCTCTCCCCCTGGTGACAGTGGCACGGTTGTGTGTCAATACCACCATGGTCTCACAACATCAACAGTGCTACAATACAAAGCCAGCCTCTACCTTGTGATGGGACTTACCCACCGCCCGGCAAGCTGCACCATCCAGCCCTGCTCTGTTGGCTCATCCCCTGCTGTCCATCCCACCCACATAGGCTCAGCAAGAGAGAAAGAAAAACCACAATGGTCTCTCTGCCTCTTCCCCCACTGCGTTCAGGCTTTGTGCAGAGACACCAAATTTCCCAGTCCAGAGAGGCCCCTGGAAACTCACCCAGGAATTGCAGAGTGCTCCTCAACACTTGGTACCCACTCATCATCTTGACGATCTTGCGCTTCATCAGCAGGTAGGCAACAAGCATGGAGACCAAGAAGCCACTGAAGCACCCCAAGCCCTGTGAAAACAGAGGTACCACAACCCCATTCCAACCCACGGGTTAGGATGGGGCCTCCATGAAACCGTAACACAGCTCAAAGCAAAGAAACAAGCCACTAACCCACTCACCAGGACCAAACCACCAGCTTTTCTACCCTAGGAAGGACAGCAGGCCAAAGGCAGGTTAGCCAGGGAAGCAGAGCCTCCCCTGGCACAGGACATACCTTGCAGAGCTGCCGCTGGTTCAGCCACACTTTGAGGAGGGCCAGGCCATCCTTCATGCCCGGGAAGTCCGTGGCTGCATTAGACAAGAAATGCAGGTGGGAGAGCATCACTGTGTCACAGAGGATGGAGTTGTTGTAGTGCGGGGTCGGTGGCTCAGTGCCTCCTGTGTGGGGAGATGACAGCATGTTGGACCCAATCACCAACCGCCTGCCCACAGAAAAGGGCTGCAGCAAACCCACCTGCAGGCCCTGAGTGCAGTCTCCGCCTGAAACAAACAGCCTCATGTTCCCCCAGCCCCAGGCCCTACCTTCTTTGGGGGTGCTCTGCTCCATGAACCAGGCGGTCCGGACATTGTTCTTGCTGGGATAGAAGCGGCTGGGTTTGAAGAGACCCGAGTCAGGACAAGCATGGAGTCGGACAGTGACCATCTTCTCATCCTTGCCTGTAAGCACCCAGGGGAAGATGTGCAGGACAAAGAGATGTCAGAACTGGAAAAACACAGAGCATGCCCAGCCTGGGAAAAGGAAAAAGCTCCTTCCCAGCAAAGTTCTGCAGCAGTGGAAATCATCTCAGAGCACAGAGTGACCACATCCCAGAGCTAATGATCACCTTGAGGTCACACTGTTCCTGTCCCAGCCCCATCTTCCTCCCCACTGGCCAGCCTGGCACCCCCGCCTGCCCTCGTCCTGCCATGCCACATCTGTCCCAAACCCCAACCCACTATCTCCTGGAGGCTGTGGGAACAAGCAGGCCCCAGCAGCCCATGCATCCCACATCATCCCATTAGGGAAGAGCCAGGCTGCACACAGGTTCCTGGGGAAGGCAGGAGGACGGTGGGGAACAGGGCTGGGGAGAGCAGGAAGGAAGGGCAGTGCTGGACACAAATGTGTTTTGTAGGGCTTACTTTTACTCCTTTAAGTACCCACAGGATGTGCCAGCCAGTGAGGCCAAGGCTGAGGTGCCCAGCCAAGCTGCAGAGGAGGACTGGGAAGGGGAGAGACCCTGAGGACTAGAATCTGGGTGAAGGGAGAAAACAACTGAGAAGCACCCAAAATTTATCATCAGTTGTGATGGCAGCCCCAGACTGATCCCTCCCCAAAGGGTCGTTAAATGGTACGAGACCACCACCACCACCGAACACCCGTACCCAGTCACACCCCACACTAGAGCAAGGGTCAGGTGCCACCTTGAGGCCTCAGGAGCAGGATAGGCTTCAGATGGTTGCTGTTCATGTAAGCAAACTTCACACTGCCAAAGAGCTTCTCCTTGGACAAATGCTGGGCGATGTGGGACAGGTAGAGGGCTCTCTTCCGGTGGTAGCGTTGATTTAGGTTATCTTTGTCCTGGAAGATTTCCTGGGAAGAGAGCAACACAGCAGTGCCACCTCACCTGCCTGCAGAGCTCAGTTCAGCCCAAGGAACCCCACCACCCACAGCTCTCCCTGGCCCCACAAGCAGCCCTGTCTCAGCTCCAAGGAGCTCCAAGTCGGTCAGGAGCTTGCTGCTGGCTCACCAGGACTGCAGGAGACAAGAGCAGTCACGCAGCCGAACAGGGTGTGCTTGGTCTCAAGCTTTTCTTACAAGCAAGTCTGGGCAGCAAGGGGAGGTTACCAGCCTCTAAACATCTCCCTCCCTGTGACACAGTCTTGGGAGCTGGGACAGAAGTGCAATTCAGTACAGAACCAGACAGCACGCATCTCCCTGACAATGTTCAGTCCAGGCAGAGAGAAGGAAGATCCTGATGAGGAACTAAGATCAAACGGCTGCAAGCTCTGATAGAGCAAGAAACCAGACCGCATTCCCCAGCTCCTCATGGAAGTCACACTGCATGTCCAGATGCTGTCGCCTCACTGAGGAATGGAGGGCAGGGCAAGGGTCACAGAGGACAGGAGGGGACAGGGCTCCAGGGGGCCCCAGGCCATTAAGGAGGTGGCATGGCCAGACTCACCCGCGGCATGGTCACTGCAATGTCCACATTGATCTCTGGCCTAACACAGGTGCCCAGCAGGTAACTGCCCACCACCTTCAGCTCGGCTGGGGGCACGAAGTGGAACCTTCCCTTCACATTGAACGGCACTTGCAGGAACGGGACCTTCACATCCTTGGAAAGCCAGGCCTGGTCAGTGAGCTGGGAACAGACAGGACACACAAAATGCTCTAAGCATCAACAACAGCAGATGTGCAGGGACCAAGATCCCACTCCTCATACAGCTGCACCCAGAGCTTAAAGACAGTCTCCCCCTTCTTCCTCCAAGAAAAAGCAAAGTATTATTTTTTCAGAGAGAGAGAGACAGTCCATGAGGAGCTCTGCTTGCAGAGCAACAGCAGAGCCTGCTCCTGCTCCATACAGGACAGGGGTCTTGCCACCTCTTCCATCACCGTGATGGAATGGAACATACTTCAGTTTCTGGCGTCTCTGGGATGGCGCTCAGCAGGCTGTTAATTTCATGGAGGAAGGCATCAATCTTCTTCTTCTTGGTCTCCTTCAATGTCACCTCCTTCAAAAGCTCTTCAATCTGTAGGGGGGAAAAGGGACCCTCAAAGGCAGCTGCAACACGGGAATTGCTCCTGCCTTTTACCTTGTCCTCCAGCACCAACCATGAGCCTGGTGCAAAGGGCAGCTGGTCAGCTGGGGAGCACACCAGTTTTGTCTCCACAAACCCTGCCTGAAGCTGGCAGTTTGGTCAGTTCCTGCCATTTCTGTGAGTTCTGGACTGCAATCATCTCCATCCCAACCAAGGTCCAGGCAAAAAACCCGGATGTAATTCACACAAGCATAGCTCTCAGGAAGGCTGTCTGTATAACGGAGAATCAGCTGCAGGAAACAACCACGCAGGCTCCCACCACAAACCTGGCCCTAGAGATCCTGCCACTGACATCAGCAAGTAGCCAGGAGATCAAAGCTGTTCCCCATAAAAATCACCAATGTTAGAACCACTGAGGGACAGGATGCCACACAGAGGGACCTGGACAAGCTCGAAGAGTGGGTCCATGAGAATCTCATGAGTTTCAACAAGATCCAGTGCTGGGGCTGCACGTGGCTTGTGAGATGAACAGATTGAGAGCAGCCCTGGCCAGCAGGACTTGAGGGTGCTGTGGGTGAGAGGCTGGACATGCCCCGGCCATGGCACTCGCAGCCCAGAGAGCCAAACGTGTCCTGGGCTGCATCCAGAGCCCCGTGGGCAGCAGGGGAGGGAGGGGATTCTCCTCCTCTGCTCCGCTCTGCTGAGACCCACCTGGAGCCCTGCATCCAGCTCTGGGGTCCCAGCACAGCAGGGACAGGGACCTGCTGGAGCCAGTCCAGAGGAGGCCACCAAAATGATCAGAGGGATGGAGGATCTCTGCTACGAGGAAAGGCTGAAAGCATTGGGATTGCTCAGCCTGGAGAAATAAAGGCTTTGAAGAGACTTACTGCGGCCTTCCAGTACCTGAAAGGGCTACAAAAGGGCTGGAGAGGAACTTCTTACGAGAGCATACAGTGATATGAAAAGGGGCAATGGCTTTGAACTGAAAGTGAGTAGGTTTAGATTAAAAACTGGGACGAAATTTTTCCCTGTAAGGGTGGAGAGGCACTGGCACAGGTTGCCCAGAGAAGCTGGGGATGCCGCACTTTTAAAGTGTTCAAGGCCAGGCTGGATGGGGCTCTGAGCAACCTGGTCCAGTGGAAGGTGTGCCGGAAGGCGGGTTGAAACTAGGTGATCTTTAAGGCCCCTTCAACCCAACCTCTTCTATGTTTCTATGACCTAGTTACCAGCTGATCTTCACCTAACACAGACAGCTTGATAACATAGGTCATCTCCGAGTCCGGGTCCCTCAGCCCCCCGTGCTCCCCTCGCGGGGCCCTCCCGGCTGACCTGAAGGCGGAGCAAGCTGGAATGGAACAGATCCTCCGTCTCTTTCAGCTGTGTCAGCTCCTCGCTGGTCGGCGGCTTGTAGAGCTCGGCGCGGCTCAGCTTGGCCGGCTGCGGGGCTGCGGCGGTCGGGGCAACCCTCTTCCCCCGCCGCGCCGCGCCCCCGGCGGGGGGCTCTGGGCCCTGCTCCGCCTCCTCCGCCGCCTCCGGAGAGCCCTGCGGGGAGAACACAGCACAGCATGGCTCGGTTCGGTTCGGCTCGGCTCAGATCACCCCCGCGACGGCCCCCGGCCCGGACCCGCCGCCTCTCACCGCCATGGCCGCCGCCCACGTGGACCCCCGTCACCACGTGCGGCGCCACGCGCCCCGCCGGCCGCCGAGCGCCGCTCTCTATTGGCCGCGCGCAACAGTGCGGCGCTTCCCATTGGCCACGCCGCCCGCGCCCCGCCCACGGGGGCGTGTCCGCCGCGGCGTTCTGCTTCCGCAGCAATGGCGGCGCCGCTGGCAGGCTGCGCGGGCCGCGGGCTTGCCGAAATCACCGCCTTTCACCCCAAAGCTGCGCCTCTCGGGGCAGTGTGACGGACTTTCGCCTTCAGGCGGGAGAGCGCGGGGCCGCCTGCGCGCTGCAGAGCCCGGTTGTAGTACTTGATGCTTAATCAGGGTGGACATTCTGAACGTGGCCGGCCGAGAGCCTGAGCTGGCCTGGCCGGAAGGAACGGAGACCGAGAGCCAGGAAAACCCTTCTGGCCGGGAGGAGCGGGTACCGGGAGCCAGCATCCTCCTGGCCAGCTTCCGCAGAGACTGGGAAGGACACCAGGAGCCAGTGGCATCCTACGTGCAGATTACTGGAGTGGGAGGAATATCCCCTTTGTATAAATTAAATTTATATGCTTTTGCAGAAGCGGCTCTGAACACCAGGTCCGATCAGATTTGGTTGTCAGGGCATTTAAAAGACCACCCCGTGTGTGTCCCTGAACAGGAGGACACAGATTTGGGACCCAGATAATTTTAGTTCTCTTTTTGGCTCTTTGGATGGCTTTTGCATAACTGTAGTCCGTTAATTCACTTCTCTACAGCCTACCATGAAACAGAGATGCTGTGTCTCCAGTGGGACCGTCCTTCTCCAGAGAGACTGCTCTGGGATAACATCCCTGTCATCTCCACACCACGTCCAAATTCTCCCTGAACCCTGGCCGCACTCAGTACAGCTTTTTTCCTGCACTGTGGGAACACTACAAGCAGAATCTCTTCAAGAGCAAATACGTAGGCACGTTAAGACAGAGGGTAGAAGATAATGTATCCATCCTGAAGGTAAACATGGGAATTCAAAGAACTCGGTGAAGCTGAGATCTGTTCCCCACATAGGGCCCCTAAACCAGATCACCCCACTGCTCGTAGCCTGTTGGGGAAAACCAAGCAGGTTTAGGGTAAAAGCTAAGCTCTGTTGGAGGCAAGGGGTGGGAAACAAGCTGTGCTCAGAGCATGTTTGCAGCTGATACTCTCTGCTCTGCAGGTCTTTCTTGTGTCTGATGTGCCTCAGAGCAGGGCAGGCTCTCACCCATCCCTCTGCCAGGGAAAGCAGAGCAATGCCGTGTCCTGCCGAGCTGCAGAGCTCATTTCCACACACTGCAGTGTCTCTGCCTGGGAAATCAAGGTGCCAAGCTCTTGCTCAAAGCATGGTTTCTGTTCCCAAAAAAGGCTGGCACCAGACCTGCCGCTTGGCTGGGGTGGCCACCAGCATCGTTGCCAAAAGCCCCTCAAGCCTCACATCCCTCCCTCATATGTAATGACTTCCACGCGGTGAAATCTGCTGGAAGTGGGGTCGCAGCCTTGTGTCAACTAGGCTACCAGGACTCCTGCAGGTGAGCGTTTGGCACCTGATTTCCAAGGAGAGTGTCTGGAGAGCCGAATATTTGGGGAGCACATCCCTCACACAAGCTCTTGTGGCAAGGATGCAGGTGGTGGCTGTAGGTATGCCATGAGGCTCCTGGCCCCTGTTACTGCTCGTAGCAGCTCCTCCCTGGCTGCTGCATCACAGCCTTTCTGGATCGCAGCCATCAGCAGCAACTTCCCCAGCCCTCTCCAGAGCATCCCAGGAAAGGATTTTTGCTGATTATAACCTCCAAATCACTTTTTCCTACATCTCAGTGGCCTGGGTCAGATCCCTCAGGCTTAACCCTGAACCGCGAGCTGGGTAGACAAACCCCCTTCATCCATCTGCATCCGTGCACACACTCCCCTGCACGCCAAAGTTGCTTCCAAAACTGACTTCCAGTTAGTGTGGATATTTAAGTTTTGCAAGTAATTCCTGAGTGCAGCCTCAGTGACTCCACCAAGTAAGAATAAGCTCCTAACTTCACAGGTATTTATCCTCCCCGTTCCCAAAAAAAATCCAGTTTCTGTGCTGGAGGAGCTCCTGTTCTTCCCCCTTCCTGACAGGGCCAGGACTGCCACACTCAGCTCTGCTCCACTCCCCCAGTGATTCACTGCCAGACACCTGCGGGTGCCGTGGCCATACCTGCAATGTCAGGCTCCTCTCTTTTTTGAGGTGAGGGTAATTACAGCCCTGTGCAGGATTTTTAGGAAGGCTGGGCAAACCAGTTTGGTCATCCCTCTCCCCAAGGACACATCCTCGTGTTGCCTGAGAGCAACAGGGGAGGAGGGACTCACTTAGGGGCAGGTCCAGGGCGGGTTGCTGGGGTGTCCATTGTGCAAATCCCTCAGCATCCCCCATGCATCCTTCCTCTTCCTGTAATGCCCAACCAATGTGGAAGAAAGAGTTCAGGGTCTGCTCTGCGGGCACTGGGGGGAGTTTGGGGGACTGGGGGAACAGGACAGGTCAGCTCTTGGATGTGTCACCCCAGGGCAGCCCAGCCAGCTCTTCAGTGGGGAACAGGACCACTGATGCTTGTCCCAGAACAGGTTATTTAATAAAGTATTTCAGCACATAGTGAGTCATTAATTACACCCAATCCTACAATGCTAATAGTAGTAATATTAATAAAAAAACAATTTTACTGCATTCCATACCATGTGCCTGCCCTTGCAGGCATCATGCACCTCCTCCTATCCCGCCTTGCACAAAGAGCCACTGCTGAGCTCCTGCTTCTTGTTACATTTCATCCTTGCTGCCCAGAAACACCTAGGGCATTGGAGGAATGTTCCCCTGACTGTCCCCAGAAATCTGGGCCTTCCCAGCTCCGGTGAAGCCATTCCTGGGTGGGTTTTCAACACTGGTGAGCATCCCCAAACTCTGTGTACTGGCATCTTCTCAGCATGACCTTCTGGAGCTCCAGCTTTCCTAAGAGACAGACAAATGGCAGCCTGGCATCAATGCACCCACGGGAAAATCCCACTCCAACACCAGCTATCCAGACACTGCCATCAAAATTCAACAATGGCATCTTGTAAATGGCAAAACTCCACGAAATAGTTTGCGTACTTCCTTTAAAACATGTACCTCACACTGCAGGAGCCATGACACTGGCCCCGGCTACCATCACTTAGATGTCCCAGTCATCCAAATTTCTGATTTTGTGTTCTACACATTTAACCCCAAGCTTCAGAAAGTTCATGATCACCAGCCTGAGGGCAAAACCCACAGCCTATCCCTTCACTCCAAGTAAATGGAACTCACATGTGAGGAGACAGCCTGCTGCCCCACACTGCGACAAGCTGGTGACAAGCTGAAGTATCTCCCGTGAGAGAACAGCACTGGTGGGAACAGCAGGCTGGGGATCAGTTTTTTCTCTCCACATTGGGTTATTTCTGTTTCCATCTGTTTCTCACTTGGTTCACCCATGCTGATGGAGCAGAGCTGTCCTTTACTCTGGGACACAGGGAAGGTTGGGGGTGATGTTGAACCACTCTCAGTGGTTGCTGGTGTCTCTATAGCAAGAGTTTCAGAAGAATAGAGATTGCTGCTTCCCATCATCTCTCTACTCTTGGCAAAATGAAAAGTCTTGGGGTGATTTTCAGATGTGATTCTTGGTTCATTTTTTTTTTCACAGACAGAAATCCCTTTGGCCCACCAAAACTGTTCGCAAACGGGATGCTAGATTACAGCCTGGCATCCTCCTGCACACAGCTTTGGAGCCCACTGAACTGGCAAAAGGACCACTGGGAGTATGTGGAACCACGTGCTCGGTGCTGCCTTTCCTGGGAACAACACTTGAGCACCTCCAGCCCTCAGCCCACCACGGCGGTGACGCCCTCCAGCACACGGCTCAGAGCGCACGAGTGCAGCCCCGCACGCACACCTGTGTGTGTACACACACCCCGCTGCTCCCTTGGCTCCAGCCTCAGGAATGCTGCCGGCATCACGCGCAGCTGCCAGGAAGGGGCTGCGGTCGATGCGGCTGCCGAGCAGGTTTAGCGGTCACATTGATCCCGGCTTGTGCTCTGTCCGCTTAACTCCCGCACCACCTTGTCCCCTCCTAGGGTCTTCCCAAAAACACTGGTGCTGTGGAAGTTCTTCGCTCCCCTGGCAGCTGTGGAGAGCTAAACTTGTAGCAAAAACCTTGGCGCAACCCTGTAGCTTGGCATCACCTGCAGGCAAAGCCAGCTCCTGCTCAGAGTTCCCCACTTTTGCATCCATCCCCTAATTCTCTTTGGCCACCCCATGGTTTTTTCCCCAAGTACCCCGAAAACTCATCCCAGTCATAACACCTCAACATGGCACTTCTCACTGCCAGGTAGTTTCACCCAGGTTTGATGAAGTTTCTTGCTGCTTCTGCAGAGAGGGGGCTCTGTCCCACTTCAGTAAATCTGCATTTCATTGTAGGATTAAATAGTTCCTCCCTTTGGTTTCTGAAGTATTTTCAAGGGTTTCAAATTCTCAAGTGTTAACACATGACAGAGTCATTTGTAACTCCCAAAAATAACCTGGTACACAGGCTAATGACACACTCCCATAATGTTTGACTGTCCATCCCAAGCATGGCCATATCGCAGAAACACGTAGCCACTCAACCATCTTCACAGTGGCCAAGAGGTGGGGGACGTCACCAGAGCAAAGGGATAGGGTAAAGTGGGTGTTTGTAGTCACTGAAGTTTTAAACAAAACCTCGAGGGCTTCACCCCAGAGTTCAGGCACATTCCTGGCAGCCAAAAAAATAAGGTCCAAGGCCTATGGGACGGGGTCAGAGGGATACCCAGGTCCCTCCCGATGCTCAGGGACCACCCATGTAAAACAGTGTTGCATTGATTGAAATGAGCCTCAGTCATCACTCCTTTCTTGGATGGATGATTGTTTGCTAAGTCTCACCTGGTTCATTAAGTCTCAGCCATCTGCATTGGGATATAGAAACTACTTTGCACCCCCCCTGCACCAGGCAGAAGCAGCAGCTTCAGGGCTTTACAAGGGCAATGCCGAGGTTCACAGGATAGTACAAGAGCCACAGCCCTCCTGGGTGGGTCAAATGCTGGGATGTTGTGTTAGACACCCTTTCTGATGGAAAAAGAGAAAAAGAAAAAGAAAAAGAAAAAGAAAAAGAAAAAGAAAAAGAAAAAGAAAAGAAAAGAAAAGAAAAGAAAAGAAAAGAAAAGAAAAGAAAAGAAAAGAAAAGAAAAGAAAAGAAAAAGAACCAATCCATACGTGTATGTCAGGGGCAGAGAGGGAGACACTGATTTTCACTGTCCCAAGTCAGTCTCTGGCAGCTTGATCTCAAAACTGTGGTGATCTGAGTTACACAAAGAGAACTAATGGGAAGTTGATATGTTTTGAAATGTACCAGCAGTGTTTTGCCTCCTCTTAAATTACTAATTTGCCTTTTGTATAGATTGTTTTGTGTACCTTGTTTTTACTCTCTGGTCACTTTGTTTGCTTTATGCAACAGGCAAGAGAGCAGATTTACCTTATTTCCTGTCTGTTGCCGGGTTGGCTTTACACTTAGCAACAAGGAGGAGAAACCCTTTTCTTTTTTTTTTCTGGTCGTAAAAAACAGCCTGAAAATCACATCGTAGACACTGAAGGAAAGGAAAAGCTCTGCCCCCTTTTCTCTTGCAGTCATGCCATGTTTTATCAGGGATGAGTGGTTTGCCTTGCCTGTCCCACCAAAGCAGCCCTCAGCAATCTCCCTGCAGTAGAATAGCGCTCTGTTTCCCAACCACAACAGAAAAAAATTCAGTCTCCAGGGAAGCTCCTGAGACAAGAGGCAGTGGAGAGAGCCAAGAATATGCAAATGTGAGTTTTATTTATTTATGGCTTAAATCTCTGAGTGCCAAATCGCCTGGCAATGTGAGTGCCCTCCCCGCCTTTCATCCAAACCCAACTTGCATATTGCTGAGACAAAGTCAGCAGAGGTGATGGTGGTGACAATGATGATGATGATGATGATGATGATGATGATGATGACCTTATTAATTGAAATATTCAAGCACACCTGACTCAGATTTAACAGCTCTGGCCTTTTTTATTCTTTGGGCCAGCCCCCCCATTCCAATGACTCTTCAAGACAGGTATGTCACATCCTCATTCACCTGATGGGGAACAGAGGCAAGGCAGTGGAGGGCTTTGCTGGAGTGCACATTCAGGAATTCAGGAAGGGCATTCAGGAAATTCCATCACAGTTCTCCACTTTGCTTTTGCTTCTCATGAAAACAGGGATTAAACAACAGTGTTGACTGTATCTCTGCCACATTCCTCCTAGTTTGTGATTTTTCAGCCCACAGGGGCTGCCTCACCTCCGTATGCAGGTGTTCCACAGCTGTTATGTGGAATTTGGCGGCTCAGCTGGGAGGAGGAGAAAGACCAAAGTCTTCCACCACGGGGAGGAGGATAGTGAGGCTCTCTGAACCACATTACCAGCCACTCAAGGCTCCACCTAAGATGGGTGCTACCAGAAACCAGCTTCAAAGCTCTGCCACTCCAGGAACACCTTGCAAAAGACTTACCCTGTGGGTGTTGAATCTTCTTTTTTCACGGAGATGAGCCCCCAGCATGTGGCCTCACCCCACGGTGTGCTTTTGGGCTGGGAAGGAGAAGCACTCTGGTTTTGGTCCAGGATGAACCCCTCTTTCCTGGCCCGTACAGCCCCTGCAAGGCGGCTCTGTGAGTCAGAGCTGTCATCTGCTCAGGTCAAAACCCCTTTGAGGTCTGCATGAGGGTTCTTCCACCAAAATAAAAACTGGGCATCAGCTTTGGGGAATCTCGGCAAAACTTTGCTGACCTTTAGCCTGTAGGAGTAGGAGTCACCTGTCCTGGCTTAGACACCAGGGAGAGACATGCCCCAAGATGAGTCAGGGGAACACGGCGTGAGGCCAGATGCCTCCTGGAGGTGCTGAAGGCTGCACAGAGAGCTGAGGGCTTTGTGCTATCTAACATGCAGGTGGATCCAAAAGTCCCAAAACCCGGGGATGACAGGCATGCCTCCTAGCTGAACGTTCTCTCTGCCCTGCTGTGTGTTACCAAGCCATGGGCAAAAGGTTTCCTGGGAGATGAGCCTCTGTCCTGACACAGGCTGGTTATTGTACCCAAGTTTTATGCTGGAGGTGAATGACTCTGCTGTCATTTGGGGTTTTCTTTGCCTCCCCTCTACCTGGTGTGGGAGGAAACACAAAGAGACAGATCCCACAGGAAGCAGGTCTTGCAGTCTGAGGACAGCAGCAAGATCCAGGGAAGAAAGTATGGGTATGGGACAATTTAAAGTCACCAGGCAGATGGTGGGCATCTCAGTTTTGGGAATTTCCCTTTGGTTTGTTTTTAAACAATCTGTGGAGTTATACCCAAGACTCATGGAGCTTTTTATGAAAGGAATGGAGACAAAAGGGAAACCATTTTCAGATGATTGTAGCACTGTAAGGTCTTTGTGTCCATAGGAGGAACAGCTGTGCAGGCTGGGAATCTTCTGTAACGAAGACAACACGGGAAAGTTTATAGTACATCCTGAAAAGTTACAAGGGGCAGAGTGTGACTGGATAGAAAAGGATCATTTATCGTCTTCTGCACTGTGAGGATGAGGGCATCAAAAAAGCTATCAGGTGGCAGGATCACAACAAGCCCAAGGAAATGATTCTGCACCCAAACAGGTCATTAGATTGGGCAGCTGTTTGGCACAGGATGTTGCAAATGCTTAAAATTTATCCACCTTCAAAAATAACTAAACAAATTAATGGGAGAAAAATTTACTGAAGGCTATTATGTACAAGGACACTTGTGACTCAGGGAGTCTGAGTCACAAAAAAATGTTGGAGGTTGAGGAAATATTCTGGAGAAGAATCACTTGTCCTTATACCCTTCCAAGGGTGGACTTCCATGAAGAGAAGTGCTGGGATAGATGGGTCCTTGTGGGCTATTTCTAGATTGCAAAATAGAGAAGCACTCAGCACTGAAACTTGGTGTTGGCCATGACAAGTTTGCTATCTACCTGTGTGAATCTGCCCCAAGATCTCACTGCTGTGCTGTGCAAAGCATGTCCTGGAGGTTCGGGGGGGACGGCACACATGGCCCCCAGCAGGTGGGGACAGAAGATAGTGCCTATCAGGACCTGTGCAAGCAGGTCCCTGGAGATAAGGCAGTGTCTGGGGAATCACTGAGTGCAGTGCCTTGATAGAGCAGCAGCTGCTGGCTCTCAAGCCAAGAAACCAAGCCTGAAGGTTGTGAGATAAAGTGAGGGCAGAGGGAAACCATGATCTGGCAGTGAGGATTTCCAAATTTCCTTTTTCGTTCCTGTGACACAGGAAAATGAGATAAAAAGGGAAAATATTCAAAGCAATACATACCCCAAGCAGGGACAGCTCATCCCAGCTGCAAGGTTGGACTCTGAAAGCTTGTGCAATATCTTCATGGTCTTCACAGTCTGAGACCTGTATGAGGAATGCCCTGGCAGGAACAGAATTCAATGTCAACCCAACTGATAGGAGCACTTTTCAATCTTCTGGGCTGTTCTTTCTTCTGTGTCTGTAAAAGAGTCAAATTCGCTGGCCCCAAAATAGCCTCCAAGTCTTCAAGCCTTCCATTACCCCCATATTAGTATTTTCCATTGGGTACACTGTACCCTGTACACCAAGGGCTCTGCAAAGCATTGTCATCCCTCTCTCTGTGTGCAAAGCATCCCTGGTGCAGCCGGTGTCAGTGCTGACAGAGAGTCTCAAAGCCTGGGGTCTCGCTCAGCAACCCCCTCCAGTGCCAATGAAATATGACTCAAATGCCCCCATTGCCAAACTGATGGCCATGAAACACAGGTAGAAATGGGATGCCATCCAGAGGGACCTGGACAAGCTTGAGGAGTGGGCCCATGAGAATCTCATGATGTTCAACAAGGCCATGTGCAGCCGGGTCAGGGCAACCCCCGGTATCAGCACAGGCTGGGCATGAACAGACCGAGAGCAGCCCTGGCCAGAAGGACTTGGGGGTGCTGTGGGTGAGAGGCTGGACATGCCCCGGCCATGGCACTCACAGCCCAGAGAGCCAAACGTGTCCTGGGCTGCATCCAGAGCCCCGTGGGCAGCAGGGGAGGGAGGGGATTCTGCCCCTCTGCTCTGCTCTGCTCTGCTGAGACCCACCTGGAGCCCTGCATCCAGCTCTGGGGTCCCGGGTATAAAAGTAGCACAGACTTGTGTGCTGGTTTTGGCTGGGGTAGAGTTAATTTTCTTCATAGTTGGTTTTCCTCACACTTGTGGGGCTGTGTTTTGAGTTTGTGCTGAACACATGTTGATAACATAGACATGTTTTTGTTATTGCTCAGCAGTAAAAAAGAGCCAAAGCCTTTTCTGCTTCTCATATGGCCACACTGGCAAGGAGACTGGGGGTGCACAGGAGGCTGGGAGGAGACACAGCCAAGACAGGTGACCCCAACTGACCAAAGGGATATTCCAGACCATATGAAATCATGCTCAGTATATAAAGTGTGGGGAAGAGGGAGGTAGGGAGACATTTGGAGTAATGGCATTTGTCTTCCCAAGCAACCATTACGTGTGATGGAACCCTGCTCTCCTGGAGATGGCTGAACACCTGCCTGCCCATGGGAAGCAGTGGATTAATTCCTCATTTTGCTTTGCTTGCGTGCGTGGCTTTTGCTTTTCCTATTAAACTGTCTTTATCCCAGCCACAGGTTTTCTCACTTTTACCCTTCCGATTCTCTCCCCAGTCCCACCAGAGACAGTGTCTGCCTGGGGATTGCTGCTGGCTGTGCTTAAACCACTACAACCTGTCAGAGAGGTGGTGGATGCCCCACCCCTGGAAACATCAATACCAGGCTGGACAAGGTTCTGAGCAACCTGTTCTAGTTGAAGATGTCCCTGCTCACATCCGGGGGGTGGAACCAGATGACCTTTAAAGGTCCCTCTCAACACAAGCCATTCTGATTCCATGATTCAGTAAGTAAGAAGCCTTTAGTTTTCTCCTGCTTTACCAAGCTTTTGGAAATACCTCCACAACTGAGAACAGCCAGGAGTCTCACAGGCTCCTGTTTTCCGAGAGCCCCAGATAAAATATTACTCAAATGGCTTTTATTATTTATTAATCATCAGGATATGAGGAGTAACAGCAGGGTAATTTGATTGTGCTCTGTTATCAGATCTTTTGGCAGCTTTTGCAGGTTTTTAGACAGCAAGTAGATGTGAAAGAATCATATATGTATATATATTTCATGTATATGTGAAAGTCAGTATGTGGGTGGCTATAAACAAAAGGGAGGGTAGGGCAGTAGAGTCAATGGGACAATATTTTCACACATATGAAAAAACCTCACAGAAAAATGCCCTCTGGCATTGAAAATTGCTCTGGAAGAAGCAGCTTTATACTGTTTTAGGACAAGCTAGGCACGCTGTTTGCAAACCCTCCCTTCTAATTTCTTTTGCTCATAAGCATTCAGGTAAATGAAAATATGTCTCACTCTAGGGAAAAACTCTGCATTTCTGAAGCTCAGCACGTGTTCTGATGCTTAGGGAAGGATCTGAGTGTCCTGGCAATGCTCACCAGTGCTGCACTTAAAGAAAAACAAAAAGGGATAAATACATTAAAAATGGATGCTGAGAGAAAAACATGCTTGAGGTGGAGAAAGGCTTTTATCTAAGTTTTGTGGCCTTCGTGGAATGTTGGCTGCTTGTTTGCAGAGAGAAGAATTCTCTCCTTGGAAAGTCCTTACTGCTTCCTCTGGTTCCCATTTTGCAGTCCCTGCTCTGTTCATTTTTCTTATGGAGGGAGATGTTTTCAGGACTCCACCCCTCAGGGCTTTTCTGCTTTACCTGGCTCTCACACTGAAGGGGCAGCATGAAGGTAGAAATAGCTAAAACTTGCCCTTTTTTCATTCTTCCTGACCACTGGCAAGTACGCTCATGGTCTTTTTTAACTTCCCCAAGGCAAAAGCAAAGAAAGAGCCTTTGATTATCTTGGAGATAAGGGGATGAAGACCCATAGGACCAGACTGCAGCCAGCTCACCCAGCCAAAAGCCTCCCCTGAAGCATCAGTGAGTGTCAAACACAAGAAGAAAAGCATCTTAATTTAAAGCACTGTGCAAACGAGAGTCCAGATGCAAAGATTTGTCTTGGCTCTTAAACTCCCTCCCTCCTACTCTTCTAGACCCTTGAAATGCCCACACATAGGAAAAACAAACCCATTTGAGATTAAAACCACAGCTTAAAGTTTGGGGCAGCATCAGAGCCTTCTCCACCTTTAAAATGGGAATTCTGCAGAATGGACTGGCCCTGATGTGCATCCAGATGCAAACGTGCCTGTTGGCTCTTTTTGCACCCTTCCTGCCCTTGAACTGACAGCTGAAGGTTAGAAGAGGGGAACAACCCATCCTACAGGCCAGGCAGAAGATCTGAGATGTGATAGATGGGACAAGGAAATGGGGTGTGCCAAACCTACCATGGACTGAGAGCTTCAGGTTGGTGTGGCCAACTGGTTTCCTGCAGGATGGAGAAGCATGAGGGTAATTAATGGAAATCTCACAGTAGGTAAACAAGTCTGGAGGAGATTTACCTGGCCCTGCAGGCAGCTGCAGATGGGGATTGAGATGTTGGCACAACAAAGCATTGAGGCACAGCACCTGCAGGGCACAGCCGTGCTCTGCCCTGTCCATGTGCCCCAGGGACCCTCTTGCAGGTCTGAGCCCTCCAGCCTCAGTCACAGAAACAAGACAGGAATATAACTGGAGTTGCCCCAAGGTCTGCAGCAGGGTGGTGATGGAGCAGGGGGAACCAGCAAGGGATGGCTGGAGGGGACAGGAGTGCAGAGGAGCTGGTAGAGCCAAGAGGAAGATGATCAAACCTCTGAACAGTCCCTGTGGGCTCCCATCCCTCTCTTCTCCAGGAGAGTGTGTGAGCACTGCTCTCCGACATGGACAATGCTGGAGGGTTTCAGCCTTGTGAGCTCAGTGGTTTTCTATTTTTTTTTTTTTTAAGACCCCGTAGAAGCTCCTTCCAAATTTCCACAGGACAGCAAGCCCCAGGGTGGAGATGACAGCAACTCTCAGCACACTCAGGCCAGGCAGGAAGGCTTCTCCAGACTTGTTCACCTGTCTGTGAAATTTGCATTAATTATCCTCCTGGTGATTCAGGCTCCTGCAGGAAAGTTCAGCTTCTCCCTCTTCACATATGAGTGCACAGAGCCGTTTTCAGGACCGTTGCAAGGGTGTTCCCCTGCCCAATTCTGCTTCTCACTCACCCCAGTGTGGTTTCCAGAGCTCACAGCCTACCAGTGCATACAGCAGAGTAAGATGCTACATGTGCCACACAAGCCCTACAAGCAGTTTTTCGAGGACCATCTCATTTTTAAGAACATGGAGGTGGAGATGCTAAAGGAGGATCCCCTACGCCAAACCCTCTCTGGATCTTTTCACCCAAGGGATTCTCTATGCTATTCAGCCACCCAAGCCTGCTGCCTATGCCTTGGGCTTGGTACTTATGCTGCAGTTCCGTTTCCTTCATCTGGATCTGTTCATATTTATTGTGGGAAGGGTCATGAAAAGGCCAAATTCAGCCTCAGCAAAGCAAGGTCCAACTCAACACTTGGCCCTCCCTGTTTCCTAATGGAAATTCTTCTTGTGGTCAGTTTTCAAGGCCTCAGGCAGGACCTGAGCTGGGCCTCTTCACCTACCCTTGCTGGCTCTGCATTTTAAGAGTTACTGGCAGAAGGTGAATGCATTGCTGCTGGAGACCAGCCCACGGAGACCACTCAAGGTATGGCAGCAAGTGAGAACATTGTAAGCTCAGCTGATAGCAGCTGATACCGTGCCTTTCAGCACCGAACATGATATTGGTGTCCCCAAGTCAGAAATTATGTGAGACCAGAGAGCTTCCTCCTCCCTCTCACTCACCTTCTGCAAAATGCTGTCCCTCACCATGGCTTCTGCCCAAATACAAGGAGCTGTCTGCTCTGAGGGTAAAAGCAGGGTCTGGTGGATCCACCAGGCAGCTGCTCTGTGGGCTCCAGCTCCTTCACTCTGCTGCCAGCGCCTGGCTAACGCAGATGGCTCATCCCCAGAAATGGGGACAGCTGTTAGTCCCTGCTTGATGGTCACCCACTCTTAAGGGATGGACAGTCCTGCAGAGCTGACCCTGCTGGCAAGATGAAGGTGAAGCACTGGGGATGTTGGCCTAGGTTGATGCCTCTCCCAGAGTACGTCCCTTGCTACCTTATCCCAGTGATGCTGGCATCCACGCTGTCTCAGCCACACCAGAATGCTTGGAGACGGGGACGTCTTGTGCAACAAGAAGAACCTGAAATTCCATCTCCAAACACAGAAACTGTTCCTGGGACTGAACAATATGGATATGCCAGTCACAGCCCCATCAATAAAGAATTATGTCCCACAGATTGCTACTTTGGAGGGGGGTAACAGTCACTTCAGGCTTCAACAGAATCCTGATGGGTCCCTTCCAAGCATTTTCTATGATTCTGTGAGATCATGAGTCTCTGAGGACCACAGCACATATCACCACCCCTGTGGGCAGCTGGAGGAATGTCCCTGTAACTGGCAGCTTGAAAAGGCTCAGATATTCTGCCCAGAATGGAAGGTGTAAGGTCACCTGAACAGCCAGGTACCCAAACTCTTGGAAATTCAAACCACTGTCTGGCAAGCATAAGGTCACAGTCGTCACACTCCTCAGACCCTGGAATCACAGCTGAAATAGCATTGTAATGCACTTATAATTTATTCATCAGCTGAATGGAAGCAGCAGGCATTGTGACAGCACTCTTTTATCAAGCCCTTGTGATGGACTGCATCCATTTTAAAAGAGCAAACTGGAGTTGAAAGGCAAAAAAAAAAAAAGTAAAGCCAACTTTATTCAAATTAAAACAAGCAGAAGAAAGGACAAATCAAAACAGAGAAAAAGGAAAAGCTCCACTAAAGATCTGTTTTTCTCTTCATTTTTCTTCTGCTTTGCTCTGAATCTTCCAAACTTTGCATTACTCTGCTGGTGGCTACTTTGATGTAGGAGGCTCCTGTTAACCCAGATGCTACTCACTGATGCTCAAAAGCATCTTTCCATCCCTGTGATGAGTTCTGCCTGAGGATCAGCTTGCCCCATTTTTAGGTGAAAGAGAGCCAGAAGGAGAGTTGCGGACAGACTTTTATTCTCAAAGATCGACAATTGCTTCCCTTGAGTACTTTGATGCTCTGCTCCCCAGATAGAGGAACTTGTACAGGTGTCAGTGTGAAGGTGAGGGCTCTTGTACAACTGGTTTTTCGGTTTTTTTTTTTGATGTGAGAATCACCCCATGCAGTAATACTGCATTGTTCACTTGGGCAGCAGAGCAGATAATCACACTTTGATTTCCCTCATTAAATGCTCAGGGAGTTTTATGGGGAAATCTTTCCTCGGCATCAGGGCATTTGTATCAGAACTGAGATCCATCAAGATGGTGCTTGTCTGTCCTCTGGTCTGGGGTACCCAGTGTAAATAAAAGAAGTAACCCCAGATTCCTCTGTTACTGGTTTCTCCAGGGCAGCAAAACCAGCCTGCAAGCCCCAGGTGCTGTTTCCCCTCGTCTCATGGGCAATGTCTGCTGCTGCTGTGGGAATGATGGGCTGCCAACACCTCTGTGGCCTTGGCTGGAGATTTGCACCCAGCCAGGGCAATGGCATTCCAGGAAGGAGACAGAGGAAATAATTCTGGCCTCTCTCTCTGTCTTCCATATCCCTACAGTGGTCTTGGCAAGAAAAAAACAGGGTAAGATTTGAGCAGGAGGGAGACCTATCAGCTCTCTAACAGGAAGGGGAGCTGAGTCCAGAGCTGAGCCACATTGACCTAGGAGCACGTGAATTTCCACTTTGGGCAGTCTGAAGGACAAATATTAAAGAACTGGTTGGACAAATATGTCTTAGGCTGTTTAGAACCAACTTTGGGACAGGACAATGATGAGGTGGACCTCCAAGTGTCCTGCTCTGTTTCAGTAGAGGCCAAGGAATAGCTGCTTGTTCTTTGAGCTACAAAGGGCTCCTGGTGGGGTAGCTGTAAGCTAAGCAGAACTCCTCCCCCCTGCCTGATCTTCATCACTTCACCATCTGACTTGCTGAGGGTAAGAAGGTGTTAAAGTCTAGCCCTGAGTCCCCAGGATCCCTCTTCATGGTTTCACCAAAGCACAGGAGTAGGGAGGAGGCAGGAGGAGAGGAAATGATGTTGATGGTGTTGATGGTGTCAATGATAATGTCTCTTATCTCAGGTGAATCCAGTTCCCCCGGGGAAGGAGCAGGTATCTCATCCTTTGAGCCACTCAGGAAAGAAATTAGATAAAGCAGAGAAAAGTATCATGTGAGAGGATTCAGTCCTAAGAATGGAGTCACACAGGCACTCCCACGTCTTCCCACCTCTTGTCCTCTCTCTCTGACAGCTCATGGAGCAGTAACCCTCTAATGTGACACCAAGACAGGTTTGCATTTTCAAAGCTTCTGCTGTTGCTAAGCAGAGGAGTTAACTCTCAGTTTGACATCCTTCAGGAACATGGCTCACAGGAAGAAAGAAAGAAATGAGGAAGAGAGATACTAAAAGCAGCTGATAAGAACAAAGCAGAAAGGACTTAGAGAGAAGTTTTCAACTCAGATTTAACCTATTGCTCTGGTGGCACCTTGAGGTCCAGTTTACAGTGACAGGTTCTTAGGGACTGGATTAATGGTACGTGTAGCCTCCTCCTCTGCCAGTGAGACTTCCCCTTCCTGGACCGCATGTTCCTATATCAAACTAAATTTCTTGTTCTCTGAGCCCAAAGAACAAACTGATGCATTCAGGTGAAAATAAAATAAAACAGAAGAAAGAACAATACTGTTTGTGGCAGAGCACACCCAATGTAGAGCCCTGCTTGCAGGTGAGCAGTGACCATCCATGGGAGAACAGCTGAAGGAGGAGGAGGAGAAGGCTTCATCCTTTCATTATGATATATCAGAGATGATTAGAGGGGAGAAATGCCATATGATAAACCAAAAAAGTTATGCTAGCCTCAGGGCAGCCTGGGCTCAGGGAAGGGACACCAGGCAGAGCAGCTGAGCCTCCCTGGAAGCACAGGCAGAAATGCAGGCAGGAGCCTTGGAGGAGGCTGTCAGGCTGCACAGGCTTCAAAATGCTCTGTTGCTTCAACAGTTTCTATTTTCTTTGGGTGCTGAATGTTTTTGCAGGAGAGGGAAAGAAAAATCAGAGGGAAAAAGACCAATATTCTTTCTAAAAGCAGACCCGATGGAAAATTTGCAGTCTGCTCTCTTGAATACACCAGGGCTTGCTTTGCTTCTGCCTTGCATGATTACATCTTGTGTTAACATTCAGGACAGGCAGCAGGCGGAGATAAATCCTGAATAACTCCAAACTTTGCTTTTCCCATCTCTTCCAGCATTAGGCGGGTTCAGACAAAGCCTGTGCTGGAGGCTGGCTGCAAGAAAAGATGTTTAGAGGACAGTGCAATACCAAAAGAGCTCAGCTCCTGTACATTTTCCTCCGAGCATGAGCAAATTCATGTTTTACCAGCAAGCCCTATTAACAGAGCAGGTCTTTGCTGGCTGGCATCAACACGGAAGTCTGATGTGTTATGTCCATCAACTAAAGACAATTTAAGAAGGATGCGAAGATCCATAAATATGTCCTGAGGTGTGCAACAAAGGTGGTGAAAAGGCTGGAAGAATGTCCTTTGAGAAGCAGCAAAGGACTTTGGGCTTTTCTAGTTTGGAGAAAGGGGGCTCAGGGTAATGCTCTCTACAGATTCCTGCAGAGGGGAAATGGAGAGGGAAATACTGAGCTCTTCCTGGTATCCAGTGATAGGACACGTGGAAATGGTTCGAAGATGTGCCAGGAGAGGTTTAGACTTGGCATCAGGAAGCATTTCTTTGCAGAGTGGGTTGACAGACATTGGAACAGGCTTCCTAGTGAGGTGGCCAATGCCCCCAGCCTGTCAGTGTTTAAGGGACATTTGGATAATACCCTGAACAACATTCTTGAACTTTTGGTCAGCCCTGAATTGGTCAGGCAGTTGAACTGGATGATTGCTGTAGTCCCTTCCAATAGAAATAGTCAATTCTTTTCTGTTCTATTCCACTGACATAAATAAAAAGAACATGGGATCGAACTTCCACCAGAAAACACACACAGCATGGCACTGCCCAGCCTCCAAGGAGCTTCTCTGACAAACAGTGTTTCATGATCCAGCCCTCCAGCCCCCTGCCGAGGAAGTGAGAGCTGAATTAAGCAGCTTTCAGTAAATCTGAGCTCACTCCAAGGTGGTAAAGAGTGAGCCACAGCCGCTGAGTTGTGCCAGTGGCTTACCTGTCCCTGCAGGGGAACACGCACATTATTTCAGCAGTCAGGCAAGCTGCAGATGGACGAGGGATGTTCCTCCACATTAGCCCTGTGGCACTGAGCAAGAACTCATCCCAGCTCATGAGAAAATTTATGCCAGTCCCCACAGGGACATTGTCCAGGGCGAGCTGGGATTGTGCAAGGGCTGGAGTATTTCATAGTCTGGAGGCAATCACAAGCCCTGGAACGGGTACCACTGCCAGTACTAGGGCAGCTTTGAAGAGGTTTTCCCCAGTCACCACCTTTGGGGGCGACTCTGGGGAAAGCTCAAGAGGTAGGAGAAGGGCAGAGCAATCTCAGGGACACGGGGGAGGATGCCTTGCCTTTCACTGGGAAACAGCAAGTTTGTCCTGGGAGCAGCTGGAGCTTAGGGAAAACCATCTGCTTTCTGCTCTACTCCCTGGGCCAAGGTCTGGAGAAGGAGCGAGAGCCAAGGCTGCCAAGGGTCAGGGAGAGACTTCAAGGTCCCCCTTCAGTGCAGGCTGCCCCAGCTGCATGACCTCCCACCAACACAGGGAGCCCTGGCTGTCATTCCTGTGCCTTTGGGAAAGTCCAAGGCTTTCGAAAACGCAGGAGATTGATCCAGTGGTCACCCATGCCTACAGGGTTGTCATCGGGATGGGAAAGCATGGGAGGTGATGGGGGCAAAGAAGAAGGTTAAAGCCATGTAATGACATAGGGATAATGGGACACATCATCCAGCCTGTTTGTCCAAGGATCAGGTGCCTCTGTCAGGTGGCCTGAGCCCTGAGATGTGTAGAAGGATGAAAGAAATGCCAAGCAGAAATGGGTCATCCTCCTCCTGGACAATTACTGTTATTTTTCTTTCTTTACTTTTTTAATGAGTATTTTTTAAGTTATTCATTAAATATTTACTAAGGAATGGGTGCTGGCTCATGTTTACTGGTTGATATATCTCTAAGCTTTTGGAAGCATTTTTCACGCTTAGCCAAGCCAGGGAATGGGAGGAAGGCTGGAAATGGCATGTTCTGGTGTGACCACATCACACATCTACGGAGAATGTGAGAACAACATGTTGGGGTGAGGGATGGCAGCTGCCTATTTGTGTCCTACTGCAGCTTGGGAGCTGCTGTAGGATTTTTATGGGGCCCTGAGTCATGTGAGTTCACTCCTCAAAAACCATGTAAAAACCATCTGGTTTGTGACCATGGGTGCCTGTCAGTGGGCCAACCATGCCCTGTTGTACCCACTCATGACCTGTGACTATTTGGACAGGCAGGATGGATGGACCAATTGTGTGATGTTCAATAAGGCCAAGTCCCAGGTCCTGTCCCTGGGTCACAACAACCCCTGCAGCTCCAGGTTTGGGGGCAGAATGGCTGGAAAGCTGCTGAGTGAGAAAGGACCTGGGGACTGCTCAACAGCAGCTGAACATGAGACAACAGCAGTGTCCCCAGGTGGGCAAGAAGGCCAGTGGTATCCTGGCTTGGATCAATAATAATAAAAGCAGCAGGATTAGGGAAGTGATTCTTCACCTGTACTTGGCGCTGGTGAGTCACCTCAAGTGCTGTGTCCAGTTCTGGGCCCCTCAGTCCAGGAAGGAGATTGAGGTGCTGGAGCAAGTTCAGAGAAGGGCAGTGGAACTGGTGAAGGGTCTGGAGTCCACATCCTGTGGAGGAGCGGCTGAGGGAGCTGGAGGTGTTTAGCCTGGAGAAGAGGAGGCTTGGGGGGACCTTATTACTGTCTGCAACTCTCTGACAGAAGGATGTAACTGGGGGTCAATCTCTTCTCCCAGGCAGCCAGTGACAGGATGAGGGGATGTAGAATCACAGAATAAGTGGAGTTGGAAGGGACCCATCAGAACCATCAAGTCCAGCTCCTGGCCCTTCACAGGGCACTCCAAGAGTCAAACACTGTGCCTGAGGGCATTGTCCAAATACTTCTTGAGCTGTGTCAGGCTTGGTGTTGTGTCCCCTTCCTTGGGGAGCCTGTACCAGTGCCCAACCACTCTCTGGTGAAAAACTTTTTCCTGATATCCAACATAACACTCTCCTGACACAGCTTGATGCCGTTCCCTCAGGTCCTGTCACTGATCACAGAGCAGAGATCAGTGCCTGCCCCTCCTCTGCCCCTCACGAGGAAGTTGTAACTGTGATGAGGTCTCCTCTCAGTCTCCTGTTCTCCAGGCTGAACAGACCAAGTGCCATCAGCTACTCCTCACACAGCTTCCCCTCAAGGCCCTTCACCATCCTCACTGCCCTCCTTTGGGCATTCGCTAGTGGCTTAATGCCTCAAGTTGTGCCAGGGAAGGCTTACATTGGATGTTAGGAAGAGTTTCATCACAGGAGGGGTCATTATACATTGAAACGGACTGCCCAGGGGGGTGGTGGAATCANGAAGGCGCTGATGCTGGAGCTGAAGTCGCTGCAGGAGGAGCCGGTCGAGGGCTTCCGCATCACCCTGGTCGACGAGTCCGACCTCTACAACTGGGAGGTGGCGATCTTCGGGCCCCCCAACACGCTTTACGAGGGCGGGTACTTCAAGGTACGGGCCTTTCCCCCGCGCCGCGGGCCGCGGTGTGGGGCTGGGCCGGGCCCGGGCCNGCCTGCCCCTCCTCTGCCCCTCACGAGGAAGTTGTAACTGTGATGAGGTCTCCTCTCAGTCTCCTGTTCTCCAGGCTGAACAGACCAAGTGCCATCAGCTACTCCTCACACAGCTTCCCCTCAAGGCCCTTCACCATCCTCACTGCCCTCCTTTGGGCATTCGCTAGTGGCTTAATGCCTCAAGTTGTGCCAGGGAAGGCTTACATTGGATGTTAGGAAGAGTTTCATCACAGGAGGGGTCATTATACAGTGAAACGGACTGCCCAGGGGGGTGGTGGAATCACTGTCTCTGGAGGTGTTTAAGGAAAGACTGGACGTGGCACACAGTGGTGGTGTTGGGTCAGAGGTTAGACTCGATACTCTCAGAGACCTTTTCCAAACGAATTGATTCTATGATTTTGTGACCCTCACGCTGCACCACCCCCGTTCCTCACGCCCACGGCCGTGACTCTACCCCCCGCCCCGGGCGACGGCGGCCCCTTTAAAGGCACGCGGCGAGGGGCGTGGCGCGCGGCAGCGCGTGCGGCGGGGCGTGGCCCGGGGGCGCGGCGGNACACGCTTTACGAGGGCGGGTACTTCAAGGTACGGGCCTTTCCCCCGCGCCGCGGGCCGCGGTGTGGGGCTGGGCCGGGCCCGGGCCTGCGGGAGGGGGCACGGGCACGGCCTGGGCAGAGGGGGGGCCGCGCCACAGCCGCCGCTGCACTGTTAATCTTCATTTTCAGCCCCAAAGAGCCTCCTGTAGGAACCTCGGGGCAGGGTGATAGTTTTCCCCTTCCACCCCAAGTTGCCCCCTGGGCTCTGCTCTCTGTGTATTTTAGAGAATTTTTACGGTTGGAAGGGACTTCGGGAGATCATCTAGTCCCGTATTTCCATATCCTTTCTGTACGTGAAGGAACTTACAGGAAAGATGGGTCGAGACTATTCACAAGAGCATTTAGGGACAAAACAAGGGGGAATGGGTTCAGACTGAAAGAGAGTAGGTTTAGTTTAGCTAATAGAACGAAATTGTGCATTGTGAGGGTGGTGAGGCATGGGCACAGGTTGTCCAGGGAAGCTGTGGATGCCCCATCCCTGGAAGTGTTCAAGGCCAAGTTGGATGGGGCTGTGAGCACCCTGGCTTAGTGGAAGGTGTCCCTGCCCATGACAGGGGGGTTGGAACTAGATAATCTTTAAGGTCCCTTCCAACCAAAACATTCAATGATTCTGTGATATTTATTTCAAAGTGAGTGGCTTCCCAGCCATCCAGTGATAGCTTCACTGGTTTGTGACCAGTGAATTGATGGCTGATTCAGGGTAATGGCAGTGTTTTCATCAGAACTACGTGGGCTTCAGGGCTGTTTGGCACAACTGTTTTTCCGCCCCTGTGTTCTTCCTCTCCAAACTTTCAGAAGGCAGCCTTCAAAGGGCTCTGGCAACACATAATGGGCGAAGGTAGATCCAATTCCTCTCTCAGCCTTCCTGTTAATACAAAAAAACTTTTGTGGTTGCTATTTCCACTCTTGTGAGTAAAACGAATAAGAAATCTGTCACAGCCATCCCAGAAAAGAACTGTAGGGAGTGTACTTAAATTATCAAAACAACTGGAGAAGGAGGAAGAGTTGCACTGTTTTCTTCAAATGGGCAATTGGAAAATCTTGGTGCCTGCAGAAGATGTGTTGCATTAGGCACACTCTTCTGCGCTTGATATCAGCTTGATCTCTGGCAAAATATTGTCCCCATGAGCTTGCAGTTAACTGTTTTAGTTGTGGCTCCTGCATCTCCTATTTCATGCCCTTTGGCTTCTCTCAAACTGAAAAAAAAATTTGGATGATGTCTTTGCTTGACTAACGTGCACCTTCGGTGCCTCTTGGCCTCTACAGGTGAAGGTTTAAGAGCTTTGTTCCACAAAACCAAAATAACCTGTAGCTTGGGGAATAATGGATTTGAGTCACGTTCAGTTTGGCCTCATTGTTTGGAAGGAGAGGAAGGCTTTGGCATAAGGCTTGCCTTTTGTAATGAGTTGGCTGGCTTACTCATGTAGGTGTGATAGGTGTATTCTTAGACTCACCTCCGTTATTACTTATTCAGGAAGTCGCTTGAGTCTTTGGTTGGTAACAGTGTCATCTTTACATCCCCGAATGGTCTGGTGACCTCTTCCTGCGCTTATATTACTCATCCATTTTTTTTTCAAAGAAATCATGACTGGAGCTCTCTGGACTGCATATTTGCAGTTGTTCCTGGAAAGAAGCTGAAGCTGCCTGAGAAATAATTTGGGGATGTGTGTTAACAAGTGTGGATTTAGGCAAGGCTCCTAGTTGCCTTACCTCAGCATTATGATTGTGCTGTCTTTTTGGATATTTGATGTCCTTGAACTGCTGTGCCTTTCTTCTAAATTCTTTTGACCAATCCTGTGATTGCTGTTTTGAGAGTGGGAAGCTGAGGTCTCATGATGCTTCCACCCCTCCCCAGCAGTGGGATTCCCTTCAGGTGCCATGGCTGAAATCTCTCATGTGTTGTTTGTCTCCTCTTTCCTCCATGAAGAGCCCTGTATGGCATATTTTTGTAGTGTCTGATCTTTGGTTATGCATCTTTACTTCTGAGACACTGAGAAAGTGGTCTTAGGCCCTCGTGCTGTCCCTAGGAAGAAGGAGTCCCATGAGAAGTGATATTCTTGGCTCTCTTTGTCTTTGGTCTTCACATGTGTTAGGCTCTGCTTATGGAATCTTTCAGGGATAAGAATAATACCCTAACTTTATTTGACGGGTTACTTCTGCAGTATATTAATAGTACATGCTGCTCTGAACTAGTGCTCACCTTGCATGTGTTTCATATTGCAGATTTCTTAACTTAATGAAATACTTAGCTACATCTTGTTTTGTGTTTTCAGTTTACTAAGGTTAGGAAAGCAGGATTAGAAAGATGCAGTTACAGGATGTAACTTTTCTCAACTTCGTGGCAGTGAGAGTTTGGGAATTGTGTTCCACCTGAAGTGTAGTTTAAGGGCAGAATCTGGAGGGAAAGTACACAGGCTTCTAGTTAAGCTAGAGCATAAATATTTCGAGGAAAACTTGTGGTTAAGGTGACCTTAATAAAGGGGATGGTTGATTGGGAATACAAATGCTTGATCTGTGTTTCGGGAGCTCTTGGAGCTGGTCACATCAACTTTTGGCACCTTGTTTATTCTTGGAGAAATACGACCTTTCTCTCTGGATTGTTGAACTAGCTGAATAAACTGAAATGAGGGAAGTGCTCTCTCTGCACGTCTTTGACAGAAGCTACTGCTGTCTAAAGCTGGTTCAACATTTCGACAGATTTTGGTTTCAGTTGCAAGTCCTGTAACTCTAACATCTGATAAATTGAAGCAGAGAACAAGTCCCCTTGAATGTTTGTTTAAATGGTAGGTTGTCAACATGCTGGCTATAATAAAGTCAGGGACTTCTTAAAAATTCAAGCACGGTATCTAAGCATATTTTATCAGCTGATATAGCATACTGCAGTGCTTCATGGTTTGGGACTGCCAGCTAGATGGAAAGGGCAGCAGCCTCCAGGAACAACAACTACATGAAGAGCAGCTTGTATCAGCAAGGGATCATCCAGCAGGCCCCCCCACCCCATCCATGTGATCAGCTGAAGGTGGACATCTGAAATGCAAGTTACATCAACTTTTGTCTTACCTGGTGACTGTATTCCCAGTCATGCTGAATAGCTTTGTAATGTTTTGAGCAACCCTTTAAATTCCTGACTGCCGTCCTCAAGGAAGGAGTTGAGCTATTCCATGCAGTGGTTACCTCTCATTCCTTGCTGGCAAGGCGAAAATAGTTCAGGGGCAGTGATGTTAAGTCCTTCAGAGAGGTTGTGATAAGAGCAAATGTCTGTCCTTCAGCTGCTGTCAGTAGGATATTGCCAGTTTGACTAAAGTCCTAGCAGAATCAGTTGTGTTGGGCCACAGGTATTGGACTGCACTAGGTGAACTTGGTTTTTGGTCCCAGACTCACTCACAGAGTGTAAGGGTGAAATGTGGATAGGCATTGTATGTCTTAGTTGTTGCTTACATCTGATTCAGTTGCTGAGTTTTTTGAGTGACAAAGGGAAGATTTTTCTCAGAATGAATGCTTTGTGTCCAGGTCACAGATAGTGACAATTGCTTCTTTCTTATCTCAGCTATGAAGGACATGGTGTGATAAGATGAGTCTTTAGGTCAGGTACCACTGGGCTGTGTAGAAGTTTTGAATTGCTCTGGAAATGATGGAAATGTGTTTTTCTGGTTTTGCAGGCAGTGCCTGAGCAGCAGAGAGCCAGAATGTGCCATAATCTGCAGAATTTAAGTGTGAGCAGTTCATCAATGCCACCTTTATGCCATAGGCATCTTCTGTTCATCTGGGAGGGTCCTTTGCTACATTGCAGGAGAACTTCATCTTTAGTTTTGGCAGCAGATACATAAATGGGGACCACCAGAACAAAGGTTATTATGCTGTAATCTGGTGTTGATAGGTTCTAGTTGGGATAGATCTTGATGGCTGAGAGTTGTGCATGGTGAAATCTTTACCATCTCAGGTGACCATTCATCTCTGTCTGTTTTGAAATCCAGTGTCTTTAATGCTTGAGCCTTCAGAGCCTGGAAGTTGATGAACCTCTGCCCAATGCTTTGATCAAGCAGTGGATAATTGCAGGACTATTAGAAAGTGTTACCTGATGACTTGCGCGAGGTCCTGAATGTTTGGTGCGCTTGTACCTTAACAACACAGCTTTTAATTGTTTTTGAAAAAGAGAAATATTCTAATTTTTTAGTTGAATGGTATTCTTGTGCTGAGAGCCAGGGTTTCAGGAAAGGTACAAGTGAGAAATTATACAAATAGAAACTTCGTTAGCACTGCTCAGAAGCATGGTTTGACCAAGTGCACTGTGTCAAGAAGCATGTTTAATGTAGACCAAAAGTCAATATTCTAAACTCCTTCAGAGGTGATTCAGGCTGGGTAGATTAAAATGAATATACCTAGCATGAAAAGAAACAAGAAAAATTAACTGCATTGTTAGAGTTACTATTTCATAGTTCTTGAGGCAGTTTATTTCATAAGGTACTTTTCCTACTTGAAGGAGCAAGCCTTGACACATCAGTTGGAAGGGTAAAAAAACACCAAGCATTATGATTAGTTTTATCAAATAATTTGGGGACTAAATATTTGTCAAGGCACTCTTATCCTTGCTTTTTGTAATTCATTAGCCCTATGCTGTATAGAGTTCTGTATTGTTGTATCTCAGCTTCTTCCAGGTGATTTGATTTCAAAGTAACTTGCAAAATGTGTTAATATTTCAGAGCAGAAAATAGATAGAGATCTTACCAATAAGTGATGGCAACAGTGAACACCACATTTAAAAGTTTGGTATTGTAGTCTAGTTCTCATAAAACTTAAAATTAAGTAAATAGAAGTTTTCTAAGCACTTAGAATTATATAACTGGTAGAAGATTTAACTCCACAAAAATGTCCTTAATGCCAGGATAAAAATGTGAGGTACTCTCAGCACAAAAACTGCCTTCCATGGGCTTCTGCATTGCAAGGTCCTATGGAGTTTCTCTCTGCGGCATTTGATCTATTTTTGTTGCCTTTATGTATCATTGATGCTAATAAGCAGTGGTTTGGTACAGCAAAGGGACACAGAATTGCGGATGAGTAGAGCCCTGCTTGCTCCAGGCCTGTGGAGCTCCTGTTCAGTCTCAAAAGCCAAGGAGCCTCCAAGCTGTCAGAAGGCAGGGAGGCAAAAGACTTCTTCCGATGTTGGTTCATGGATCAAAAGCACAGATACAATCCCAGACTCTCAGGCCTGGGGAATACCTGATTGTTCCTCACTCTGCTGTTGCATATAGTTTTTTTGGATGGCTGTGCCTCTGGGCTGCACAGACTACTCACCCATCCTGTAGCCTGTTCTGTACATCAGTGTATCCTCAGGAGGAAATGGGCTAAGTTGTGGTGCTAGCCAGCTCCCAGTCCTTTCCCTAGGGCTCCTCTGATCTAGGTAGGATTATGGTGTGTGCTGAGAAGTACAGATAGTGGTTTCCAGTTCTGATACTGCCTGAACATAGGAGATCATGTGCAGTCAGGTCCTGTTGTACAGCAAGAGGAGAGCTGTAGCACAGCCCGACTCTTCTGTCCCATTAGAATTAAACAGAAAGCTTTCCATATCAGTAAATTGAGCACTGTTCATTTGCCTAATTTTTGTACAGTGGTCCTTGGATAAGGTGAAATACAACTTGAGTTTTAGGTTTTTTTCTTAGGTAAGAACTGTGAATGAGCTGTGCCTCTTGAAACTTCTTGTCTGTCTGTTCAAGGGATAGTAGCTAAAAGCGTGTAGCTTCATATATGGTACATATTATAGGAATTAATGGAGGGTTTTGACTCTATAGTGTTAGAAGAGTGGGGGCTTTTTAATTTTTGTGTGTGTGTAAATCCTTTAGATCTAGTATTGCGGTGATGTTATGCCGGTGTCTGAGGGTTTTACATGTCTGTAACTTTTCAGAAGCTCAAACATGTTTTTACCTTGCTGTTTCTGAAGTCACTCTTATGCTGCCTCACTATTTTACAGGGTAATATATTCACACAGGGTACCTTTTCTTTAACAGCAGTTTAGGTGTACTGCACAATGCTTATTTTGCATCTGGAGGGTAGAGAACGCCAGAAAAAAACACCTGTAGAACCTTAACTCTGATCTTTGATGTGCAGTTTTGTTGTGTGGTTTATGGCATGTTCATCAGGTATTTACGGTAATGAATAGTATGGGCTAAATGGTGGAGATTTTTTGTTGAGCTTAAACGTAGCTGAGTTCAAGTGGGAAATGTTGCAGTTACACATTGTCTGCTATGTGGATGGATTAGAGGTGATGTGACTCATAAATACTGCTGCTCTTATAATTTGAGCTGCACATGATCAGATGTGTACATACACGCATGCATGTACACAAAACTAGCCAACTATTTCCAGAATGCTGCTTCATTTTTAAAGCCTTAGTGTTTTTATCCAGCATTATGAGTTAGGGGAATTGCAGTTAATCTTGCTAAGCTTTTGTGGTAGTGACTTGCTGGGAATGTCCCATCTCACTAAGCCAGTTTGATAGTAATAACTTTGGCATTGTGTACCCACCCTTGAAGCCAAGAGTAACTAAACTGATTGATTGATTGATTGCCTGTTGTCACAGCTGCTGTAATATTTAAAATGCATTTGCACAAAGTGGCTTACAAAGAGAAGAAAAATGAGAGCTACTAAATTAGGGTGTGTTTAGGATATTTTGGAATCTTGCTTGTCTTGAAGAAATGTGACCTCAAGACTTCCTGGATGTTTGTTTTAAATGGAAGCTTCTACCTGGAGAACAAGAGCATAAAGGGGCTGAATGTTAAGTGGGTGACACTTCGAGGCATCATAGTATTTGTGGTTTAGAAAGAGAATGCTGCCTGGCAGGCAGGCTGCATCTTACTCTTTAAAGTTTCAGTACTAAAAGCATGACATATGTTCCTTTTGGACTGCTTTGTTGTCTTAAAATTGTACAGTTAATTTAGATATTCAGGTCAATAGCTTTTGTTTGAGAAACCCAAGTTGATAGCAGTAAAGGATGTTTGCAGTAGCTCCATGACTCTTGCCCGAGTTATGTATCCTAGTTAAGTATTTAAAACATATGTTTTAATGTTCATTGTAGCAAAATATTTGAAGAGGTTAAGATGCAAAACCCTCTGCCACAGTATTGAAACAGTGCAAAGACCAGTGTTTAATCAGTTGTGTCACTTGGGTCAATTTTTTTGAGTGATAGATACTTGTCCATTGTGCAAAAATTCTTTGGTTTTAAATTAATCTTCAGACATCTCTGCAGCTAGAAACGTTTTGCTGTCGGACCTAGGTAAAAACTGAAATAATATTCTTTTTCGCAGTACCCTCTTTGGCCTTGTCAAAACAAAAGCCATGCAATGGACTAGCTTTGACTTACAATACATTCTGTGAATACACATTTGTTCTTGCATAAAGTCTGCTCGTATAAGCCCCTTATTCATGGATGTAAACCACACTGGTGTGCAAGTGTTTGCTTATCTTGGCTAGAATAACTGTCTGTAAAAGCACTCACCTTTATTAAAAGAATGGGCTTCTTATAATGTATTGAAGAAAACCGAATTTCATCTCTGTGTTCCCAGTTACTTCTCTGCAGAAGAGTAACTGTACCCACACTTGGTAGCTGAATGCCTTTCAGCAGTGCATTTAGCGGTATAACTTGAGAGGCTGACATCTCTTCTGTACTTTTTAAATACCTTGTAGCTATTATCTAAATCCCTTCTAATTTGTCATTCATGTGGTAACAAAATGCCCCTACCCAGATGCTTCAGATGAAGGTGCATGGCACTTTTTGTTAAGGGGGAAAGAAAAAGCCTGGTCTGTTCTTAATGATATTGCCACTTCAGTGGCATTTCTGCCTAACCTCATTTTTTCATTGCTGTGTCCACGTTACTCAAAATACTAAGCAAGAAAGATGTTGAGAGACAGCTCGTATTGGAAACTCATTGTTCAAGTTCAGTGGATGATGGTAATGTTTCTTCTCTTGTATAATCCTCTCAGTGTCAAGTGGCTGTTTCTTGAGTCAACCGCAGCCATGTTTAAACAATTCTCTACAGAAAACCTGTTGTTATTCTTTTTTTTTTTTTTTTTGAAAGCACTTCTAAACAAAACTAGGCATTTTATATTGCTATATGATCTCCACTGGAGCATATAAAAATGAAAATTTTGAGACCAACATGTAGAATGATTTCCATTTCTCAGTCTCTGCCAGAAACCTGAAAGCTTATGTCCTTCAAAATTTGTCTAATACACTTTCTGTGAAATTTAGCTGATCTTTTTTTTTTCCTACTGGTTGCAGTCTTTAATTTGTGTGGATGATGCCGCGCTGGCTTTGGCCTGAAATATGGTGGTAGTGGCATTACTGGGGAAAGCCAGGTAAGTAGGGTAGACTTGATTGAGGCTATGGACATTTGCGGCTTTCGAATTTTGAAACTGCCTGTATTATTGCATATTTTTTGGTACTGAAGATGGTTTTGACCCTCAGAGGTTTATGGACAGACTCATCAGGGGCTAAAAACCAGTCTCAGCAGAGTAATTGTGGCATGTCACTCTGGAGATCTATTTTAAATTACAGTAATAGATAAGTGTATGGTATTGTACCCATGTCATCCATGACTATGCTCCATTTGGAAAGAGATCGGAGTTATACGACTAAGGAGGGATGGGATAAGAAATCTGCTAGTCTTGGCCACCTTCTTGGTGTTATGAAATAAACCTGGGTTCTGTTGCTGTTAGAACTGATACTCCAATTTCACGGATTCAAAGCAGCCTGCTTAATGTTCAGCTTGGATAAATCACTGTTAGTTTTCACCCAACTTGCAGGCTTACCCCACACCTACTAAGTTGCTCACTTTTGTTCACATCTCTAATGTAAGTGATATACTTATGCTTGAGCTCTTCAACCAGGGATCATATTTTGCCTACAAAAACCAGCTAAGTAACCTGCTGGCAGTCAGCGAGAGCTGTGAGAAGCCGTGGTGGGATGGCTACTGTAGGTATGTGGTACCTTTCTCAGCCAGGGAGCTTCCTGCTCGCAGTCATGGATGTATTGGTGAATGGTGAATCAGATTGGGGTAAGGGTCATGAGTAACCATCCCAAAGCACAGCATTGCCCTTTCCTGTGCCTCGTGGGAGTGCAGTGAAATGTCAAATGGACATGTCTTCAGCACATACACCACACTTGGGATCTCACCTGCTGTCCAAGCAGCTAATGCCACATCCGCCACATCCTGTGAGATCAGCTCTGTGTGTGCAATGGCAGAGGCATGGAGGAAGGCTCTGGTATGCTTGGCCACAAAAGACCTGTCATTGTCATGCCACCAGGCCTCTTCATTTGTCTTGGCATCTCTTGGAATCCAAGCCCACCTCAGGCATCTCCCTCTTCCTTCAACTCTCTTCCTAAACTAGAATAACTGTACTTGAGTCATGACTGCAGGCTCAGGAGGCCACTACATGTGACCTTATTGGTACTCCTGGTGTCTCAGCCTTGTCCGTTTCATCTTCTCCCCTGCAGCTGTTGACTTTGCTGAGCATGGGGATGACTTTCACCTCCTTAGAAACATAGAATTGTTAAGGTTGGAAAAGGCCTCTAAGATTGAGTGCAACCACCAACCCAGCACCCACCACCATGTTCACCACTAAACCATGTCCACAAGTGCCACATCCACACTTTTTTCCCAAGAGAACAGTGAATTATTTTTGACCTGCCTACTTCTACCCTGTACTTCCAAAAGTGTCTGCTTTTAAAACAAAAATGGTGCTGGGGAGAGCCTGTAAGTTATACTACAGCAAATCTAGGGAAGCTCTGGCTGGAGGTTAGTGGACAGAAATAAACTGTTCAGGTGTTGGCATCTGCGTCAGTTCTGTTGTTCTTGCATGCTCCAATTTATTTGGGATTGCGTAGCTTTTTGTTCAGATAGCATTAGTTCATAGCTGGGGTTATGAGTAAGTCTTGGAGTTTCTTCTTTCTTTTTCTTGTGAAGTACAGAGCAGTGACTTCTGTGCTCTAGAAAGAATGTTTCACAGAATCAATTAGGTTGGAAAAGACCTCTGAGATCGAGTCCAACCTGTGGCCAGACACCACCGTGTCAACCAGACCATGGCACTGAGTGCCACATACGGTCTTTCCTTAAACAGCTTCAGGGACAGTGACTCCACCACCTCCCTGGGCAGACCTTTTCCATATCTAATCACCATTTCTGTGAAGAAATTCTTTGTAATGTTCAACCTAAACCTGCTCTGGTGCAGCTTAAGACTGTCTCCTCTTGTCCTGTCACTGGTTGTCTGGGAGAAGAGCCCGATCCTCACCTGGCTACACCCTCCTGTCAGGCAGTTGTAGAGAGCGATAAAGTCACCCTGAGCCTCCTTTTCTTGAGGCTAAACACCCCCAGCTCTCTCAGTCCTTCCTTGCAGGACTTCCCCTCTAGACACTTCACCAGCTTCACTGACCTTCTGTGAACCTGCTCCAGCACATCAATGTCCTTCCTGAACTGAGGGGCCCAGAACTGGACTCAAGGTGTGGCCTCACCAGTGCCAAGTACAGGGGGAGCAAACTCTGTGTAAGTAGTGGGTTTTGTATGGTCGTCATCTAAACTCTATGATAGATCTCCTTCTAGTAAAAAGAAAATATACTGTGAAGGAGGTGTTTTATGGAAGAGGAATGTAATGATGGTACTGGGAAGAAGTTTCCCTGTTCTCAGAAGGGACTTCAGTTTTGTTAGACTACTTTTGTGTGATGCATAATTTGTACAACTGTAGTAATGCAGGAAAACTGAGGATAACAAAATTGGGGCTGTGCCTAAAACCCGCTTTTAACGTTAGGTTGGTGTATTGAATTTGATTCTTAATTTGCAGATTAGTTACTATGCAATGTCAACTTGAAATAAGAGGGTTATGGGAAATCAACTTCTTCCAAGAAAAGTTTGTGTTTATTACTAGATGTTTTTATGGCCAACCAAACATCGTCTTCTGCTAGGTAGCAGCCAGCAAGCCTCCTTTGTTCAGCCTACATGTTCATCTGAGCTTTATTTGGTAAAACTATTAAATATTGCTGTGTCACATTTGCTCTGAACGCAAATTGCTACAATCTGATGCTAGACTGAGTGAAAGGGATGCACAGTCCAGAATCCGTCATCAGTTAGGCCCTTTGTGTGGGTGAAGCACGGCACTTGTCCAGAATAGTCTACGGATGCTACACAAACAGGATGAGAGAGCCACTGCAATGCTTTGTTCATCGTCTGTAGTGACTGTAAGAGGTGCTCACGTGAAGGACACTGGGCTGGCATTGAAGGAGCCCTGGAGCATTTTACAAAATGTTCTTTGTCTTGTCTTGTCAAAATGTTCTTTGACAAGAGTAAGAGTAATTTAGTGAATAGAGACTAAGCCTTCTATCTGGTTCATATTCATTATTCTGGATAAATTAACACTTTTATGTAAAATATGTATATCTTATAATAGCATAATTGACTGAACCTGTAGGTAGAAAGTGTTTTGCTTTTTTAAAATGACTCATGGGGAAACTTTCTTCCAAAACAAATTCGGCATGTATGTTTACAGTATTTAATTAAGTACAGTATTTAATTTTGGAATAGCTGAAGAAATTGTTAAGTGAATAGGTTTCAGAGCGCTTAAGCACAAAAGTAAAGAGATTTTTTTCAATAAGAACTTCTGCTTATTCCTAGTTTTTAAAAATAAAAGGCTGAGCAGTTTCTTGAAGCGCCCCAGCACAGAACCTGATGTACTGACAAGTCACACTCCTCTGCACAGACTTTGTCCGTGAGGCAGCTGCAGCAATTCTCTAAGAGCGAAAAATAAAGCTGGGGTTGTGTAACTTAACCTGGGGGAGGAGGGGGACATTCCTGGTGCTGAAGAGAAAGCCATCAAGTCAGGGCCTGGGTATGTAGGCTTGTGAGACGTATGCTATGCAGGCTTCACAAATAAATCTCAGAATGTATTGTGGAGAATCTGGGTGAACTCCTCATTGGAGGAGGCAAAGTTATCCCTTGTCTTGCCTCATCGTTTGAAATGTCAGAGGGGCCTGCACCGAGTTCGAAGCCACCCTGCTTTTTTACTTCCCACCTCTGGGATTTCTTTCTTGTACTGTATTAATTGCTCCAGCCTCTTGTGCACTTCCATTACAGCCACCCCAGGTCTTCTCTCCTGTGCTTTGAAGGGTAGGTTCAAAATAAAGCTTCTCAGCATAGAGAAACCAGCATGTGGGATTTGATGTGAAGTGTGGAAGTGTGAAAGGGCTTGCAGCTCTGCAGCACAGCCAGGGAAACAGCCTGGTGTGGCATGTCATGGAGCTGGCACATTCGCTGGGCAAGATTTGGTTCCAGTCAGTTAAGACGAGGTTTGAAATCTATTACTGACATGCCTCTGAGTTCTGTTGTGCTTGTCACCCCAAGTGCAATTACCCAGGCTATGCCACAACACTGAGCTTAAAACACATGGGCAGAAAGCCAGCTTCTGCACTTAGCAAGCACTTTAAATAGAAAACTACAGCTGACCTGCAGGTACCTTTCCTTTTATAAGAAAAGCTGGCGTTTCTAACTGCTTTAATTATAAATGCATTGATAAATGCTGTTGTATAATATTTATTCACTAAAATAATGTTTAGTCACAGCTTAATGTGACTGCTATGTACAGTTTGAGTTTCAGGCAGAATATAAAGCCTTTACCTTCTCTAATTTTGTTAACCTTGTGTAAATAGGTACAGCAAAAGGAATACTTAGAGCATTTTCCAATGATACTGTGGCAACCATGGCAAATCACCAAGGTCCACACTAATAAACCATTGAGATCATGTTGTAGTGTTTAAGTATGTCTGCAATGCAGCAGCGGCACATTTGACCTGTCTCAAGCCCAGCAGTGGGGTCTGTTAGCAACAGCGTGATACTTAACACCAGTTGTGAACTGACCCAGCTTAGAGTTGGTTTTGCAGCCCATGCTTAATCCCATGTTGCCATGGTTCATCCACCACCTGTATCCGTGATAATGGATGCAAAGCCGGTACAGTTGCAGCTGTAAATCTCTTAAGTCACAGCAGTGAGGGCCATGTGGACAGAAACTTGGGAAGCTGCTCTGATGTGGCTTCAGGTGTTGATGGTACAAAGATGCTGGTAGCTTTGTTGGTGTTAAAACTTCACCAGACCTGGCTTGGCTGCTTCTGTTGGCTTATCCCATATTTTGTAAAATGTAAATTCTGATCAAAGCTCATGTTGTGATTGAAGTTGTGAAGCCTTCTTGTTTGTGTCTAAGGTAGATGGACTGGGGGAAGAGGAGTGCAATACAGGATCTTATTGCCATACTTCTACTATTGAGAAATTCCTGGAAATTGTATTATATCATCCTAGGACTTGGCTGCCTGCAGAGCTTAGCTGAATTTGCCACTTGGTTTCATGGCTGTCACGGGTGGAAAATTTACCAGCTTAAGCCTCACTTAGTTAAAACATCCATGTAGTTATGGGGATTATCAACTTACTAATTGCTTTAGGGAGGTTCTATGACCTTCTTTAGAAAAGATATGTGTGTGGGTGTGCATTTCAAGGCCTAGATGAGTTTAAGAAATCTTCTATGACTTTGTTTCTCTTGGTAACAAAATCGAAGGAGACTTCAGTTTTTGAGTTACTGAAAGTGACAGCATAGGTGTGCATAAACTTGGTTTGGATGTTTACCTCTGTGATTGTCTCAGTGCCTTGGAATTTAAGCTATCAGATTTTTTACCGCTTTACAGGAGGCCTCACTGCTGAGAGTATAATTTAAAAAAAGTTCCTATGTCAGGAACTTGAGATTCTTAGGACAGAAGATCTGAAAGGCCACTAAAAGTTAAAAAAACCACAAAAGCCATATTTCAAAAATCACTGGTTTTGGCAACTGATTTCCTAGAAGTTATGGTGAATGGAAGGGAAGCCCAAGATAGATGAGCTGAGGTACTGGTGTTGATGAAGTGGTTGTCTTGGCAACTGCAGTCACTTAAATATCCTGAGGAAAATAGCAAGCAAATGTTAAGATTGAGAAATGGCAACTGGTTGACAGAAGAACCAGGAGCTATGAGCAGCTTGAGACTTGCACAGGGAGTTGATCTGACTGCAGTAGCAAGTTGCTGTTTCAGCAGTGGGATTCTTGAGTGTTGTAACCCCAACAGTTCTTCTCTTGTAATGACAATGTGCCTGGCTGCCTACTTGCTGCATGAGGCAAGATCTCTGGGAAGACACCTTCCAGGGTATATTTGTTCCCAAAAGGTGACTCGTACATGTGATGTGAATTCAGGTTCTACGGGAGTGCTTTATTTTGCAGCCCCACTGTTCAGTGTTGCCATAAAAGTACTGCAGCAAGATCCCAGTGCAAAATAAACCCTGCCTGCAAGCAGGTACTAGCATGAGAATTGCATTCCATGTCAGAGATAAACTGCTGGAGCTGCAACTGTGTCAGGGATTGCTCTAGGTCCCTGTGGTGCTTTCCATGGTGAGAATTTGAGCCATCTTGCCTAGTGTTTTGCTAATTGTGATTGCACATGTTGATTTGTGGTTCTATAGGTAAAAACTGGTAAGTTTTAATCTTTTGCTTCCTGCATGAAGCACTTAATTCTCTTCCACTTCAGCACAAAAAGCACAGCCCAGAGAAAGCCCAGCTGAGTAAAATGAGTGGAATTTGAGCCAGTCTTTTCCTGCTGCCACAAGCATATTTGTAACTGCCAGCTATGACAGGTATTTCTACAGGCACTGAATCTTAAGCAGAGCACCAGGTGCTCAGAGAAGTTAAAGAAGACTAGGTGTACTCTTTGTGCCTTTCATCTAATACTTGGTTTCTGAGCATCTCTTTGTGTAGTAACTTGTGAAACAGGCAGTTGAAAGCTTCGTTCAAATGGAAGTGAAAAACTCGTAAGCTACTTCTTGCTGCAAAGGCCAGCAAATGGTGAAAACTGCTGGTAGGATTAATTTCCTATCACATTTATTCCCTTCTCTTTTCTAGGAAAAATCCTACCCTACAGATACCGGAACAGTCACTCTATCAATGTTTTTTTTTTTCTTTTACCTGCATGTTTAAAAGCTACTTGGCTCTACTGGTAGTAGTCAGGGTACTAGGCAGACTTGATGTTTCTGTGATACAGATCCAGCTTGGTGCTCTGGTTATTTCATTCAGTCATTTGACCATCTGTTTCTGCTTAGCCACATTTTTCAACACAGGCAAAATCTCTGCTAACTTTCTGTAATAGCGTTGTAAGCCTGTGCTACAGTTAATAGTTGATTTACTTCTGAAGCTTTGCCTAATTAGAAGGAAGTTTTCCTTGGCAAGTGATACCAGCTTCTGCAGTACTGAAGTGTTAGAAATAGCAGTCCCTGGTGTAATGCAGATACTGATGGTAGGTGTTTTATTTGTGGGTAGCTTTTGCTGAAGGAGCAATGGTAAAAATACCTATTTAGGCTTTTCCTCCTTCCTAGCTTATAAGTTTTTAACCTGTATTACATCTCCCTCTGACCCTTCAAGGGTTTTTTACGCTGAAAGTGCTTATCTGATATAGGACTTCTTAACGTATCTGTAACTTCATCTGACACTGATCAACAGATTAACGTTTACAAATCGCTTCTGAAAGTAGAGTGGTATGTTTTCCAAGTATTTCCTATCATTGGAAAGAATATTTTATTAAAAAGTGAGGGAGTATGACATGAAACCTGGATCACTTTATGTAGTCACTTCAAATTCTGTGCTTATAGTGGTCTGCTCTGCTGTTAAGATCTGCTATATTTATCCTTCTATTTTCACTAGTTTAACAGCTAAAAGTTCCAAATAGGCCTAGTGCAGTCCAACCTACCCTTTTGTCAAAATGAAGCTTGATACAGGAAGTTTCATAAGCTAGGCACTACTACTACTTAGAGTAGTCTGAGTTTCCTGAAGAGAGCATATGGTAGCTGACACTTCAGTGGAGATGACTTGGTAATTATAGATCCTTTGTCTGAATCTCTCTGCCATTTCATGGGGCTAATGACAAATTAAGCTTTTTGTAGATGCAAGGAAAGCAGGTTGCTGAAAGTATTTGGGTTTTGTACATCTTTAATCATTTTATCAGACTTGGACTAGAATAATATCTTGGAGTCCAAGATAGAAGGTCAGAGTGGTTAAACTCCTCTAAAATGAATAGTCCTGCCACTGGAGCAAGGCTTCTTGTGAACAGAGGTCTTGATTCTCTGATCCCCTTTAGAACAAGAGAAGGCAAGCCTCTTAGGACACTTTTGAATTTTTTTTGGTTTTAGCTTTAGGTGGTAGCTGTTTACTGAAATCAGCAAAGATTTACTTAGATGTTTCACGGTGATAGTCTGGGTGTTTTGCTGTGATGATCTGACTTTGAGAGTGTTACATCAACTTCTGTGACTTTAGTGTCTCAATTCTAGTTGAATGTGTCGCAGGCATTTGTGAATGTGAATCAGCAAAAGTTTGGCTTGAGTTGCTTTTATTCAAAGATAAATGTAATATACAGTTGTTTAAGCTAACTAGAGGAGCCTGAACCTGAGGTAGTGAAATCTAGTTTGATTTTGTTTTTTGTAATCTGATCCTTAGTGCAATTTACCTGTCAGTTGCTAGAACAGTGAGCATGGTTTCTGGTGCTCTGCAAAACAATGAGAAAGAAAAATATATCTATGATATAGTGGCTGACTTATACCACAAGGTGTGGTATTCCTTTAATCCTTTTATAAACTTTTTTATCCTAGCTAATGTAATTGTGGATGTTCTTATTACCCATACAATGCCTAATTCCTTTTGAACTCTGCTAAACTGTTGGCCTTAATGTTGCTTAGCAATAATTAGCAAAACACAGGTGGTTTGTGTATTAACTCTAGATCAAACCTTCAAAATTTTGTTTGTGCTGACCTGTTATGCTTTTATGTTGGTAAGACTTCCACTGCTGAATGGTGAATGGGAACTCATCTAGATGGGTGCTCAGATCAGCCTCACTGCCAGCCCTTAGCTTGGATCTTCTCTTGATTTTGTCTTCAAAGCTCTTGTATTGTGTTCCCACTCGACATGCCAGACTTTTAAGAGTGCTTGATAGCTTCCTTCCCTAACTATGGAATATGCTATAGGAAGCTTCACTTTCACAAAGTAAACAAAGCATCTGTGTCCCTTTTTATGGAAACTTGAGATGCATTGCTGTACCTCATTCTGCTCTTTGCAGTTTAACCATGCTGCTCTTACAGGAGCTTACAAGTTATTATAAAGGATAAAGGAGTAGTGGTAGTTGGTGTTCGGATGTTTTAGATGTCTCATCTGGAGGTTGCATTACTTTGCTAGGATACTGGAGAGCCCTTCATTTTGTGGTTTTGATTCCACATTCTTCCTTGCTCAGATGTTTGTTCTAGGCAAGTTTGGTTGTTCAAGGTCAAAGTTCCACTTACAGTTAAGGAATAATACAGGATTCTTAAATGGTCCCTGCTATGCTTTTGTGGCAATACTTTTATCCCATACGTCTTGCCTTGTAACTATCACCATTTTAGAGCGATCTGTGTTAAGTAGGGTAAAGAACTAAAATTGTGCAGAGGTGCCTGAAATGTCAACAGCTTCAGTACAGAAAGGTGGCATTAAGGGCCACCCCACTTATTTTACATGCCCAGCTTTGGAGGGCTTGGAGAGGTTCAGCCATCTCTTGTCTGGGGACAACTGTGTCCTCCTTAGGGAATGGCTCCTGTGAGAAATTTAATATGTGGCTCTCAGCCACAAGTACTGGAGATGTATTTAGTTCCCAGTACAGCTTTAAGGGACTAATGGGACTTAAACCCTGTATCTTCTAGGGCTTTTTTGAGGTAACGTAGTTATAAGGCTGTGAGTTCATATTGAGGGGTTCTTCCTTTCCGTTGTTGAAACTTTTACTTCCTGGGCTCTTGGCTGTGTAGTGGGGTAGAGCGAAAACCCAGCCAGCAGTGAAGGAACTTGCCTCTGTACCTTAAGGTGCTCAGCTGGAAGGAGGGATTGCTCCTCTTTATCACCTCACATGCCAGTGTGAAATGTTACTGATCCTGACAGTTTTTTCCAAGCTCTGTGCTCTGAGCTGTCAGTCTCCTTTTGTTTTCTGGCTTGGGCTTTTGCATTCCTGTCTGGACAGTGGCCTGATGCCAAGGGGAAAGCTGAAGAGGGCTGTGCTTAATGCCCTTTAGGATAGGGCATCCACCCAGAAGGTGGAGGATGCAAAGTGCCTTTGGGCCAAATGCCCCAGTGCCAGCTGAGTAAGGTGTCCCAGTTTAGCAGATTTTTTTTTTTTTTTTTTTTTTTTCAGGAAAATAGGACAATCGTCTGAATGAAATGTGTGGTAAAAGTGGTCACGTACAGAATTTCAGGCTCTGAGTCAGCCTTGTGCACACGTATCTACTTGTAACCTTGAGTTCAGTATTAAATTCCCAGAGCTCAGTGTTCAGGGCATGTTCAGGGCATTTTGTTTCTTGTCACTTTTGTTGGGCAGGTCAGCAAGCAGTACTGAGATGAAACATAAGGAGAATGCTGAGTCTGGAACCTGGAGTTTTCAAGGGTGGGTCCCTGGTCTGCACTGACTACTGAGATGCATTTCACAAGTACCAGGCTTGTCGTGCTCACCCATGCAATGCTTATGGTGTTACTCCTGTTCTAGCAGGGTCCAGAAAATTGAAGGATAAGCTACTTTTAGGTAGCTATTAATTACTCTGTTCTGGAGAATGCAGGATCTTCTTTTCCTCTTTAAACTTTTGTTCTTGTATTTTTGCAGGACACATCTGTAATAGGGGCTGAGAAGGTAGCCTCAAACAGTTTCTGTCCTGTGCTCTATGCCTAGTAATGTCTTTGTGGCAGAAAATCTTTCAGTGCAACAGGGAGATGACTTAAAAGTCCATCCTTATAAACACTTTGTCATTGGCTAACTTTTTTACTTTTTTTTTTTGTGGTGAAATTTTCTCATTAGTTTGCTGTAGTCTGTTGTCTCTTGGATGAAGCTGTGATTTTAAAGACAGCATTTCACACTGGAAGCAATTTCAATGTCCTGTGATAACATGTACAAGAATGTTAGATCAGTCAGTGTTTAATTTGCAAATTAAAAATCTTGCTGTTGTGGCTTTTTGTGTTAAGCTACTGGACTGTAAGGATAATGAACTAGTGATGCAGACTTCCATGATCATTAATCTGATATTGCAATAGCTGTGTTTAAAGCTAACTGCTCACAGTAAAAAAGCAAATGAGCTATGTGTTACCTTAGATATAATTAGATATGCTCCCTGGTATGTTTATTTTGGACATTGGAGCAGAAGCATAAACCCCACTACAATCCAGGCTGCAATGCCCAGTGCAGAAGTGGTTGTACAGGGAATGCGAGCTCTGCAGCACACACAGCTTAGTGCACAGTGTAGGTTACTGTGCCCTGTATTTGCTGAGAATTTTTTTTTTCATGCTGATGGGAGAATCACAGCATTTTAATCCTGGTGGCTGCAGTAGTTATGGCGCTGTGAGAAATATGAGATCTGGTGTCCATAGACTTAGTACCCTGAAAAGGTGGGCAGCATTGCAGCAAACATGAAGGAAGTTGTGCATACCTCATTGCTAGGATACTCCTGAGGTCATTTCCCCAGCATCTGACTCCTCAGTTTTTCCTCTGAGGAAGATCAGGGCTCTTGAACCTGAATTGCTGTCCCACTTGCTGTTAATACAGACTATAGACAGCCAGTGTTCAACCTTTGTGTCTCTGCAGGCTTTCTATCTTGAAAAGATGGCATGACTTCGCTGAGCAACACTAAACAATAGTTAATTATATAGATGTCTTCCAGATATTTGTTTTGAAACACTTTGAAGCCATAAAATATACTGGATCTGCAGCAAAGCTGCCAGTATGTCTGCACTTAGCACAAGGGCCATTTTGCCAGCAGGAGAAAGTACTTTGTCCTGCAAAGTCTAAATTGACTCAAAGGTTTTTGACACATCTTTGGTGTGATGTGGGTTTTCTGGGGGTTTTTTTAAAGTCATCTTTATAGGTAGTGGTCTGGTGTTAGGTTCAGCATCTGAGTCTTCTTTTTCTGCTTTCATACATCAATAACGTGCTTTGAATGATGCCTGGTTGGGAAGAGGCTAACTGAAAATATTGCAGAGTAACTTGAGCAGCAAACAGGATGCTATTCAAATAAGGCTAACTTCTGTATAATGAGAGTGAAGGAGGATATTTTGAAAGCCGTCTCTTTTTACAGGAGGCAGTCAGTGCTGTTGGCGTATAGATGCGTTACTGCTTGTGTAACATCCACTATGATGAGGCTGTGACTTGCTGGGGGCTCTTCAATCTGCTAAGTTAATCCAACCCACAAATACAATAAGGGATTTGTGGCTACTAATGAGCTGCAGAAAAGATGGTTGCTGTGCAGTTTGTTGTATGCAAATATAAGTAAATTAGAGCCCTCTTGAAAGCCCAGCATACTCTGAAGGGTGGTGACGTGATTTTTGCTGTTACTGGGCTCTGTAAGAGTTGGCTTCTGGTGAGTGCTTGCTTCTTCCACTCTTCCAAAAAGTCAGACATGGTATGTTAATAACATGCTCCACGGAGGTACATGTGCTGCTGAGGCTGTAATTCTAAAATGTGCATTATAAATCAGATGATCATGAAGTCTGGCCAAAAATTGTTGGCTTGGCTGTCTTTATCACTAAATAAGCAAGCAAGTCACTAATTTAACTTGCTTAGATTATTTTTCCCTGCTGCCATTCCCCCGCCCTACACCTGCCAAGATACTATTGGGTGTTAGAATGGGAAGGAAAATCCTGACTATGTTTTGTCTTCCCGAAGTAGAAAAGTACTGATAGAGTATACGTATGCAGTATTCAGATTATCAGCAGAGTGTTAATACCTAAAGCCACAGCTGACAGTGCACAGAACTGCCCCATGGGTCTTCTACTAGGACAGGCAACACAGGCATTTGTGGAGGATTTCAGTAGTAGCCAAAGGCTCCTGGTTGAGATTTTTTTCTGTGCATGCAATACCACACTTGCTGGAAGATTCAACTTGCTGGTTGGTCTAACGTTGTAGTGACTGAACTGTTGACATTTAACTCTATAAATAGAGGTCTAAAGGATGACTTCTTCCAAAATAAACCTTTTAAATTAAAAACAAGGGACTTTCTGGCCCGTTTGTTACTTTGCTGCACAGTTGTGCCAGGAGGGGTGAGAAGAGGAACCTCTTTTGTGACTTACACCAGTTTGTTCTTCTCTTCTTGCACAGGGCTAGTTTGGATGCTGAGTTGTTTTTAAGCAGTAATACTGAGGATTTATCAGACCCATAGCTGAGCATAAGAGATAGGAAACAACAGTTTATACCCTCCAGATTTTGTGGTATTCAAATGCCAGTGGCAATGCTGCCCACACTGTCATCATTCATCTGGTTCTTAATAGTCTGTTTGACGTATTAATTCCCACTGTTGCTTTTGTCCTGATTTGACAACACATTGACTGTGGGGCTTGTTTGGGACCCTGAGCTGTCCAGCTCAGTGTGTAACTGGTAACATGCTCTTACAGTACCTGTTAGACCTCACTTGTTTAAAATGCTGTAAATCTAAACAAGCTCTGGGAGTGTTTTGGCATTGAGCTCCTAGTGCACTGCTGTTTCCCTCAGCAGCTGCTGTGCTGCAGCTGCTTGTGCACAGGCACAACTGTGCTCATGAGCATCGTCATAGCTGCTACTCCGAATGTCTGTAGCAGTGCGGAGAAAGCATGGAAGTAGTGAGCAAGCTTGTTACTGAGAAGATACCCGATGTTGTTCAAACATAGCTGGGGAAGGGAGGGCATCTTCACTACTGAGAAAAAAACAAAACACAAGCTCGGGTTTTTAGATAATTTGAGGTAAGTTCCACAGAAATTTATGAGGTGGCAGAGTGGATACTTTCTACCATGCTGGACAACTGTAACCATGAAGTTTACAAGGATGCCACTTCCTCTTTGCAGTACCGTCTTGGAACTGAAATCTCCGAGAAGTCCAAGCTGCATCTTTAACAACTTTTACAACTAATTTTCACTTATGCTCAACATCTTTGAGCTTTCTCTGTGCTTCAATGAGTTCACTGTAACATTTTCTGTTGTTCTAAAGTGCCTCCTCACTGTTGACAGGCTCTTCATGCTGATCTCCAGGTGTTAGAAAGGTACATTATTTGTCAGTAGAACAGCCTTATTAAGGTTTAGGGCTTGACATGTTTCAATTGTGTTAGACCTAGGGGGAGATTAATAAAGCTAGGGAAGTAGGATGTACCATTGATAGTGGGCACAAAGAATACAAGAGTTAACTAGCCACAAGGACATGTGGCAGAAGTCCCAAGATCAGAAAAAAAGTAATAAAGTCAACAACTGAGAAATCGGCTCCAAGTGGAGAAAAAATAATTCTGGCAAGGGAAGATTAGGACCGCCAACTCATGGACTACTGGCCCAAGAAACCCACTGACTCGAAAGAAGAGGACTGCTTATTAGCTGGTGTGCTCTGAGAAGTGAGGGAATCATTTGACTAATAGAAGATAAAATGCTAACTAATGAGGGAACTATGTAACTTGTAGCCAATGAACATTAATGCCTTTGTTTGCTAAAATGTATATAATACTGAAAGGTTTTGATAGTTGTTGTGCTGGCTTTGCCAGCAGCCCCCATTGCTGTGCAGAACTGTAAATACATCAAATACCTCGAATCTGTATGGGGATCGGCCTCTTGCACAGTGGGTGAAAGAACCCATTTTGGGACAACAATGCTATAGCACAGTGAAGCTGACTGCATGGAAAATGAGCTTGAAAGAATATCCAGATCTGGCCTTGGCACTAATATGAGTTTACTTCCAAACAGTTGATATTTGAATCAAACTGTCATATTGTAATTTATTGTCCTTTCCAATACTGATTTATGCACTACATCACAATTGCTTCTGTCTGCTCAGTCCACTGTTTCATCTTTAATACTGCCTGGTAGGTTTTAATAGATTACTTAAGGCAGCTGAACTTGCAGTGTGTATTTTGATGGGAAGAAAAAGAACAACAAAGGAAAGGCTTTAAATATGGTTTGGCCATTCACTGTAAATTAATACAGGCATTTTTGTATACAGTTAGTAGCAAATGCAGATGAGATGCTGAATGTAGAGTGGCAGCCTGTCTGCCTGAGAGGGACACCAGGGGCTCACCTGGGGTCTCTGCAGTGTTTTGACTAAGAATGTCAGAGTACTTCCTACTCCTGATCTTTCACATTAGCAGGAAGATAGTTCTCAGTTAACCTTATATATCGTAATTTTCCTACAGCCTCTTTTTATTTAGCATTATGACAGTTTGATAAGTACCAGTTGAACTGTGTAGCACATAAAGAAGTAATATTGGGGTAAATATGTCTTTCTGAAAGCATCCTCTGAGAGGAATCCAGGAGTCTAAATGCTGACTTCTGGAGTGTGGGTAGTCGGTTTGTTGTCTTCTCTGTGTCTTTCCTGTACAGACAGCTAAGTGCTTCAAGGCTGTGAAGTGACAGACTAAAATGGCACACATAGTACCTAAAATCAATTAGGATTTTAGATTATTCTAGGTGATTTAGACCAAGTTAATGATCTAATAGGTCAGTTGCTGAAGACTAATAGCTGTTAAGACATTGAAATTATAATATACTACCAAGAAGAAAATAATTAAATTACCATGTAGGACACATTCAAGCTGATGCTTTGTGTTGACATTTTGGGGACAGGGTAAATGTGTTAATGAAATTAAGGAAGTTTTCTTGAGTTGGATGACCAAGGGGTGGCAAGGTGGTTCCATGGAAGGGAACTGAATGATCATGTCGCTTGTGATACCATGATATCACTTGCTCCTGTACTTCATTATGGTACTTTGTATGCAGGTGAGGTGGATTTTATACTGATGTCTCTGCAAATCTCGTGTGGTAAGTAGGGTCTGATGACCTAGTAAAAACATTTCTGAAATGGGAGTGCCCTGGCTCCCCAGACATACCATGCTTCTGCATGTGCCGTTCATGCTCCAGATTCTATAGAGGAACTGCTGCTTTGCCATACAGACACTGCTTAGCAGTTGTGAAAATGCTGATTATTAGAGTGGGATTGCAGACATTTTTGCCATAGTACCCGACTTGAACCAAGCAGCTGCAGCTGGTTTCCTGGGATACCAGAGCAGAAGCCATGAACAGATTAGATGTTCCCCTTTTGCTCTTAGACTCATTGACTGGCTTGTCAGTGTTGTCTAATCAACTTACATTGCAGGTTTGTTTGAAGTGTACCGTATTTAGAATGGATTAGCAAAATCAATATGATGTAATTTATTTTGCAGCACATGAAGCTGAAGGCTGGTGATACAGTCAAAGGCAAGGGTCTTTATCATTCCCTCTGCTTTCTGTCGTAGATACCGGTCATCTACTTGTGTAGCTCTCAAGTATCCTGCTAGGAAGGTTAAGGATTCTTGGCAATGCTGCATATTAATGCAACTACCTGTCTTAAAATGAGGTAGGGGATAACTTGTCAAGCCTTCTGATATTTTTTTTTAATACCTAGATGAGTTATATGATTTCTTACTTTTTATACTAGTGCTGAAAGGTGGCAAGCTCTGACCTGAGCACTTCAAATATCAAAAAGTCCCTTGAAAAGCGATCCTTTTTAGAGCTTCTCTTTTAACATAGTGAATACTGAACAGTAACCTTCAGAACAAAACTTGTATAGTTTCTGTGATAGGAGTTTTTAGGAAATCTCTTGCCATTTGTGGTAGTAATTCATTGGGGTGGAGAGGACAACTTCTCTGAACTTCAAAGCATAGCTTGTTAATTTGAAACCCTGTTGGGTGTCTTGAATTGCAGGCTCTTTGAGAGACAGATCCTTACCCTACTGTTAAGCCTGGTTTGGTTTGAACACATATATTTAATGTCGGTGATGTTGATAATGGACTGAAGTTATTGCACTTGAAAGTCCTTCAGCAGCATTGTGGCTGAGAAGGGAGGAGGCTGATCATCAAGAAATATGTAGCTGAAGATACTCTGTTTAGGAGGGGGAAATCCCTATTGACAAATATTTTTTACTTCCTCTGTTTCTGAATTGGACTTGAAACGAAAACATAAATAAATGATGTCGTAAATACTATATCTGAGTTCTGCTACTTCCTGGGATAGTAATGGCTTTGATTTCCCCTCCTGAATTCACATGACAGTGGTAAATGTGGTGTCTCCTTCTCCACTAGGTTTCAGGAAGTGCCAACTTGTGTTGACCTAGTTGATGCCAAAGGTGATAATTAAGTTTCTAAAAAACTCTGGAGATAGTCCTATTAGAGTAGGTATTCATGACTGTTCTGATAAGTGGGTGCAAAGTGGGAGTTAAAAGGGATTCTCTCATCATTGTGTGATTGCTTAGTATTGCTGTGCAGGGGAGGAGAGCTCTGCTGCTACTGCAGAGTCTTTGTAGTAAGAAGATGTTCATATTGATATGTAAGCATTGCTTCTGGATGTGTTCAGGTGCACTGAAGTGTTTTGTAAGAAAAAAACCCCCGGGGGTTTGGTTTTGTTATTGTACTCCAAGAAATATGTCTGTTCATAAGAGCAGTGTGAGGGTTTTAATTAAAATTAACAAGTTCAATGTTGTGGTACTTGTGTGAACATTAAAATGGACACTAGTGATGTTCCTTGTCTGTGGGTTTGGTGCATAGGAAAAAATGCTGCAATGTCATGGAACGACTTTGTACTTTAAAGTCTGACACTTACTGAGTTTCAGGTGTTTTCCATTATTAAAAGTAAGCTTGTTGGACTCAAGTTTTGAGTAGCATGGTGTAATCCTCTGCTTCCAATGGGACAGTTGAAGTCCAAGTAGTTTTGGACATCTGCAGTCCGAATCCATCCATATTGGCTATGGAACAGTATAAAGCTGAGCAGGCGAGTGTAACGTTAAAGGTCAGATGTGTAGAGATCTTTAGAAACAGTTGTGCTGCTTGGTTGAGCTGTTTGTGTGCCTAATGCATAAAATGTGTGATGGCATGGCCGAGGTCTGTCTTGGGAGTGTGAGTGTGTGTTACGCAGGTCGCCCAAACCCCTACTTTAGTGTACTTTATAGGTATTGATGGAGCTGTTCTTAAGGTGCGTCGTCTTCTTCACAGCGCAAGTTCGGGATTGGAAGGATGTGGAGGCAAATTGTCTGGATCTGGAAATGCATAAACCTTTTAGTACAGCAAAGAAGACCCTTGGATCTGATACTTAACTCATCAGACTGTCATCAGTGCCACTGAAGGTCACTGCTTTTGCAGTATCTGTTGGAGACAGTTTTGCTCATCTGAAAATGCTTTTCCTTAGAGGCAATAAAAACTGGGCCAAGGTAGGGTAGGAGGGTCTGAACAGCAGCTCTAGTAAATAATACAGGATGTCCAAGAATAGGAACAAAAGGATCTTTATGGGTGATTTTTCTGGCAGGCTGCTTGGAATGAGTTCGTGCAGTTGTTCGCCATTCCTCCACCCTTATAGTGTAGGTTCTTCCCCCCATGTGTTTCTCAAAACTCTTCAAAGTATGACCAGGGTGCATAACCTGGGATTTTTTTGTGAGCTGCTGTGTGCCAGTATTGCCCCTTGTATGGCTAGATACTTTTAAAACTGAAAACACATAGCATAAAGATTTTCTTGGCTAAAACTTCCATCCAGTAGCTGTTCCTATAGAGAAAAGCAGCTGAGAGCAGCACAGAGTAAAGAAGCTACAGGAACAGTTGACTCCTGTTGGTCATCCTGTGGTGTTCTCCCATCCAAGCCAATACTGTGATCTCTCCCCAAATCTGCCAAGGCATACAGAGCTCTTAAATGCACATCATTGTATGCTTGTTCCAGAGTAGTATCTGCAGAATTCCTTTTTTACAGGAAATTCCATGCAGGAATAAGACTCTAACCATGTAAAAGTATAGCTTTGTAGGCAACATAGGGGTAAAGAAATTCTTCTTGTCTTCCAGTAATTTTGCAGTATAATTTTCATCCAGAGGTCTAACATAGCAACATAATTTCTTACATTTATAATTTAAATAATGCTTACTATTTTATATATTATTTTCTAGGGATATGATACCTCAAAGACTGTACTTTTTTATTTCATTATATCCAAGCCTTCTAAAACAAGCCCTGACAACTGTCAATTGCTATAAACATACTGATCATGTGTAGAAGGATTTTAAGTTACTTTTAAGTTACTCTGCAAACAGTTACATAACTTTTGGCAGTATTTGGGGAAGAAAAAATCAGCATCAGTTCTATTAATTATTTGATTTTGGGGAAATTCTACTTTGCATGTCAGAACAAGTGTAGGAAAGATAGAGACCCATGGTTGTCAGACAATTTTGGCTGCTAAAAAGCAAACCTCTGGAGTACTTTGACAGTGTCTAGCCTGCAATTGTTGTTGCAAAGTGCTGAAACAGCATTAAACTTTTTCAGCATCTGAACCTTGTAACTACAAACAAAAGCTGGCTGTTTAGTTCAGTACCTGATGCCAGATGCTCCAGTTCTTTAAGGTCTCTTACTGAAACCAAAATGATATGTGAGTCGATGCAGCCAAATTGCCAAATGTGGTTTTTTGATTTTCTTTTGTGGTGGGCTAAAGGAAGTGTTGCATTAGTATTAATGCTTACCAAAAAGGGTAATGTTACAGGGCCTCCTGAAAGAGTGAAAGCAGCTTTCCAGTTACGTGCCACATCACTGTGGCTGTAACAGGTCGCAGGATTGGAAAAACTCCTCTGTTAATGACACCTGCTGGTCTTGCCAAATGGAGTTCAAACAGACCTGCTTCCAGTTGATACTATCAAAGTTCACGCTCTGGAAAAGTCCTTTTGCAGCAACAAAACATTCTCCAGTGTTGTTACCTATGGAAGATACTGCTCTAACATCACTGTAAAATTGCTCAAAGGATGTGTTTCCGCAGTGCAAGGCTTCCACATCCTTGCCTTCTGTGTGCATAGACACAGTTTATTTAAAAATAGTGGTCTGCCTGTGTCGGTATAACTTGTTGGAGAAAACTGGTACCAACACTGCTCCCTATTTTAGGAAACTTTCAGAATTCCTGAGCTAGTGATTGAGGAGGGGTACAATTAGGGGAATGCATTAAACCAAAAAAGGCAAAGAGAAGAATGATGGTTTACTGCCTTTCCTAGTTCAACAATGAATATGCATTAAATGCAATTATGAAGTATGTAGTCAAAACGAAAGTGGATTTTTTGCACAGCATGCAGTTGAAGCTGTAGAACTCACTGCCACAGGATGTTGTGCTTCCACCTACCTGCAAAAAATATTAGTCTGAAAGAGATTAAACAAGTTGTCAGGAAATACCTCTATTCAGTTCATGCACTAAACACTGCATACAAGCTGAAGAGAACAAGAAGCAAGCTGTTTGGTTCCCTTATTGAATTAAGGGAAGGCAAAACTTGTAAGTAGAGCACTATTGAAAACATCCTACTTGGTCCCAAGTGTCTGTGTGTGGCTTGCAGGTCGCATTGCTGGTAACTTGACTAGGAGTCATGTGTCTTCTGTAGGCTGTGTGAATGTTAGCAAGGCTCTTAGCTTGTCCTTGAGCATCTGCTAATTCATAATCACATCTACTTTATCACCACTAGAGGCTCCTCCAAGTCATGCTTTGGATTCATTTCTCTGGCAGGAAGCAGCTTATACTCTAAGTAGCATGCAGATGTCTGAATCTGTCACTGTAACACCTCTTTACATGCAGTGATTTTTTTTTTTTTTTTTTTTTAACTTCAAAATACAGCCATTCTCTTGGTACCATGGCCGAATCCAAATCATCTGTTTGAGATGGTTACTGGTAATTAACTACTGACGAACCTTAAAGCATCAGCACCTAGAGGCTTGTTGTGTTGCTTGCTAGTAGGTGGAAAAAACAGTCATGAAAATATTTAATGGTGAGTGAGGGTAAATAATTTTCTTTTAACATCAACAGATTTTATCCTAGCGTAGATAAGGCTTTAATCACCAGCACAGGTTATTTTATGGTTCACAGGCTTCATTGTGTAACTGTGGTAGGTTTCTCATGACAGGGCTGTACTTATAAAACACTGTTGACTTTTGCTGCAAATTGCTTATTACTGCATTGTAATTTGATAGAGTGTATCAGGTGCAGTCTGTCTTATCTAACGGCCTAACAACATGAAGACTTAAGTTTTCAAGAATTAATCTGATCAGACAGGAAAGAATGACATCATGGGATTGTCCAGTGTACAACTATGGATGTATTGTCTGTTCTTTGCCGGTCTTGGGGTTTGGTAGCCTTGCCTATTCCATACACAACAAGTCTAGTGCTCAGTATTAGTTTTTTGCAGATGTGTGGGTATCATTTTTCTCTGGATGGAATAAGAGAACCCAGTTTCTAAACTGACTGTATGAATGCTGCGTTTTCTGAGTGTGGGAGCATGCTAGAGCACTGTACTTGAGCTATCAGACACACAGTGTTCATACTGTTACTGAGAAGGTGGAGGAGCTTTTGGATGAGTCTTTGGGGGAAGACAACATACCTTGTTTCTGAGGAGGCTTCAACATATGGAGTTGATATGTGGCTACTGGCATACACATGAGAACACTTTGGAAGGTCATTTTTTTGTCTGTTTCTCTAGGATTCAGCTAAACTTTTAAGACCTTGAAAAGCAGAGCTGAAAAATAAGTTATCCAAGAGTCATGACAAGGTAGATACCAGAAGGATCTAAGTAGAAAATGATGTCTCACAGTAGAAAATTTCTTCTGTCTGGAAGTTCTCTCTTTTTTTTTCCCTTGGCATATTACCTGTTCCTACAAATCTTTATAAATGTAGCGCCTCTCACAAGAGCCCTTGCTGTCAGTCTGATAATGGCAGTTCATCTTCTTGTTCCCCTTAGACTGGCCTGGTTTTTTCCCCATTGTAGGACTTGGGGGCTTTTTTCATCAACACTCCAGTTCTTACTAAGAGCAGACTGTAGATCTACCATGGATCTTGTCTTATCTTCCCTGTTATGCCACTTACGCGTGATCTGTCGCAAATTTTTTCTAAAGTTAAGTCAGATATGACACTGTGAATCAAGAGCAATATCTATGACATGCTTAGATACAGGAAGAAAAATTAAATTAGTTCTAATTTCCTTTCAGATCCTTTCTTTGTACAGGCAGGAAATACTGCATAATGTGAAAGCTACTTTAAGGGGTGCTTTTAGTCACACAATTGTACAACTTTCCTTTGACTTTCCTACGAGTTCCATCTTTCTTCGTCCAAACTATAAGATCCTTTTCCTGTGTTCTCATCTTACATCTGTCTCATTAATTTTTTGCCTTGACCTTAATCCTCTTAACCTGTGGTAGGCTTAAGTGGTTCTTCCGGACTGCTACTCTTACCTTGTATGCCTTCAAACATAATGGTTCCAATTAATTAAATACAAGCTTGAATTTCAAGGCTGTGTATTCTTGTACCAAGCTTCATTTGGCTGCAGTAGTTCTGCTTTTATAAGAAGTATAAATGATACCTTCAATTACGCTGCACTGCAGATGACTCAACCCGCTTTGCTCTCTTTTGCTGGCTCTTTCAGGAGATTTTTCAGCAAACTGAGGTTTCTGGCTTTATCTGGACAGTGTATTAGTAATTGACATGGCAGCTAGTTGGAACATAGGTAGAAATATCAATGATATCCTTCACTTCAATGTTGTACTTCTCTCTTGCATATCCATAGTAATGTTACACTGGTTGTAATGCTGTGACCTCCAAATCCTCTGAAACACAAGGCTGGGGTGAAAAGAGGTGAAGAATGACAGAATGCTGAATATCTCTTTAATTTGGCTTCTCACTAGCAAAAAATACCCACCCAAAACCTGTTACTGTAGAAAGAATAGCATGAGGAGCAAGGATGACTGTTGTATCAGCTAATGCATTTATCCAAGCTAAAACTTTAAACTTGGTCTGGTCGGTGCAGCCCCTGATAATGAAGCTGGCAGGTGCATCATACAATCATGCGAATATTTGCCTTTGTGTATCAAATATAAGCTTCTCACTAGCAAATACCTTCTGACATAGTGCTGGCTCCCGCAGTGGACTGGATTATGCTGGGCAGGGGGCAGCTGTGGACCCATGTATCAGACTTCACTTGTGCAGGATCGGAGATGCTTTGTAGATGGGTTGTACACTGGGAGGGGCTATGCGTTATACAGTTGTATTACTATAGGGTTATACATCTAGACTAACACATTGCTGGTTAGGTCTCCACACTAGGAAATGGTGCTGCTGATTTAGCTGTTGACTTGGAAGTGGTGCAGTCCTGCAGACTCGCTTGCCACTGCTCAGTCTGCCTAGATTTACTGCCTGCGTCCAGCTCCAAACAGGAGGGCTTACGATCGGTAATGCAGTGGCAGAAAAACAAATGACAAGGCTGCACGAGTGCTTAGTTGGCTTCTGCATGGCAGCCCGCATAGATGAGATTTCAACTGCAGTTCCTGAGTGCTGCCATTCACTTTCCAGAAGCCTTGGTTGAGGAAAGGCTGCTCGTATGCTGGCTCGAGAAGTCTCATCAGAGAGCTGCTGCCTGTCATGCTGGGAAAGGCAAAGTTGTGTAACACTGCAGCACACTGCTAGGGTTTACACTTACAATGCTATAAATATGCCTTTTCCCTTGCTGCTTATGAAAGAGGTGACTGCATCAAGACCTGCCCTGTGTTTTTAGCAGAACATGTGATGGGCTGTCCCTTGAGGAGAGCTTTCCTCTTGGATCCAGCCTGGCTTGCATAGGAAGAGAATCAAGGCAATTAGTCATTCACTGACTCATGAATGGTACTTGTTTAAAGAATTGGCTAAAAATAGTAAAAACAGGCTGAAGGAAAGAGTGTTCTCACATTGAGCTGGCTTGGACATATCACTCAGCAGATACAAATGGTATGGCTTGCATCACAGAGCAACAAAACAATCTGCTGTGTTTTGGTAAGGATGCAAGTGTGGGAATGAATAGGTGAGTTCACAGACACTCTGTCCAGCCTTATTGAAAATTGGGATGTGTTTTGGCTGCAATTAATCACAGAACCTTAAGAGTTTGGAAGGGATCTTAAAGATCAGCCAGTTCCAACCCCCTGCTGTGGGCAGGGACACCTCCCACTAGACCAGGTTGCTCAAAACATTATCCAGCCTGGCCTTGAACACTTGCAGGGATGGGGCATCCACAGCTTCTCTGGGCAACCTGTGCCAGTGTCTCACTACCCTCACAGTAAAGAATCTTCTCCTAATATCCAACCTGTATCTACCCTCTTTCAGTTTGTGCCTATTACTTGTTGTCCCATCTACAGTTCCTGATGAGTTCCTCTCCAGCTTCCCTGTAGGCCCCTTCAGATATTGGAGGGTTCCTATGGGGTTTCCACACAACCTTCTGTTCTCCAGGTTGAACAGCCGCAACTTTCTCAGTCTGTCTTCATAGGGGAGGTGCTCTAGTCCTCTTAGCAACTTTGTGGCCTCCTCTGGACTTGCTCCAACACTTCCATGTCCTTCTCAATGTTGGGGTCACCAGAACTGTATGCCGTAATCCAGGTGGGATGTCACAAGAGTAGGGGGGAGAATGACCACCCTCAACCTGTTGGCCACATTCCTTTGGATTTAGCCCAGGATACATTTGGCTTTCTGGGCTGTGAGCATTCACTGCCAGCTCACGTCGAGTTACTCATCAACCATCACCCCCAGGCCTTCTCTGCTGGGCTGCTCTCAGTCACACAATTCTCTGTGGGTGTGCCACAATCCAGGTGTAGGACCTCACACTGCGTTGTTGAACTTCATGAGATTTACACAGTCCCACCTGTCCAGCCTGTCCAGGTCCTTCTGGATGGCATCCCTTCCCTCCAGAGCATGGCTGCACTGTACAACTGGGTGTCATCAGTGAACTTACTGAGGGTGCCCTTAATCCCACTGTCAATCAATCCCACTGATAAATTACCAGGGTAAGTCTGAAGTATATCATGCTATCTCACAGTCAACCGTTCCATAGATCTGCCTGTGTAAATCTGCTTCAAGAAGGTGTGAATTACTTACCCAGTAAAGTTAAATTCCAAAATGTGAGATTGAGCAGGATGTTGAAGATGTCATAGGCTAATTAAGTTCTTAATAAAAGAGACAGTCTTTTGGACCCAGAAGCCTGGCAAGTGGAGAGAGGTGCCCAGAAAGACAACACTCGACATGTGTAATTGGAAGGCGTCCACGTGTGATTCTAGAGGTGCTGATAATGTACCATGATACTTTGAATAAGCAGTCTCAAATATTCCCACCACTGCTCCAGCAGAACTACTGTTTTTACAAATGGAAAGAGGTGGAAAATTGCGTTTTCTGAAGTGGACAGAAACTGTTTCTAGAACAGTTATGCTCATGTTAGAGCTTTACCAGTTCAGATATCAGCGTGCTCAGTTATACGTGCAGTAGGGTATTTCAGGTGCCAGCTTCTACTCTGAAGCAAAGACCTAAGAGGAGATGCATGATTTGGTTTGAACTTCAGATGTTGTGTCTCCAAGTATCTCTGGCTCCTTCAGCAAGTATCAGGCTGCGCAGGGAAACTTACGTTTCACACATTTGGAGTTGTTCTTCCTATTTTGTACAAATGGGGAAGTCAGTGTGTTTGTACGATATAAATAAGAACTGAGTCATCTGTTTCTGGCTGGAAAATAGTCACACAGAACAGCCTTTCTGCATAGCACACACACAGTGACCCTGATCTCAAACCAGTGTACAGTCTGGGGCCTGAAGGCGTCAGATCCAAGAGCACAATCTCTACACGAGGCCTTCAGCCATGGCAGAACTCTCCTAACATCTGGCCTGTCACAGTCTCTAGTACATTCCATCTGAATCTTTTTTTTCCTCCTAAGATCTCCTGATCCTGGAGTGAAGGTTAAATTGAGGGTGGAGAATCTAGTAATATTTCAGCTTAGGAATTCCTGGGAAAATACATAAACCTCAATATCACATCAGCTTTCTCTCGTGGGAATCTGAAATTGCTTTAGTGCTTGGCTCCTGTGTCAAAGCTCAGTATAGCAGCTTGCCCTGTGAGAGAGGATCAAGTAGTTCCGTTTGGTGGTGTGTCTTACATAGCTGCTGGTAATGGCCTTTTCAGTGATGAGATGGCAGACAAGAGCAAAAGTTGAGTAAAAATGGGCAGGTTGTAGAATAAATACTTTGTTGTTTCAGGATGCCACTGTTTCCAACGCAGTATCTCTTGCTGAATGCTGCATCTCCTGCACTTCTTGAAATGATAGCGTTTCTGTTGCATCATGAAAAGTCAAACTGACAATCAGAGCAGTGGAAATGGACCTGGCAGTTGTTAGCTGAGTGTAGGTGGGTGCTCTTGTAATCTGCCCCTTTACCTGCTTTGGTCTGGGTTGGATGACTTGCCAGCAATCTCAGCTCTATGAACATTGCTGCATGAACAGATAAATATTTAATAACATCTTACGGTTAAAAGAAGTTCTGGTAAAAGGAAATCTAGTTTGTACCAGAGGGAGTCTTCAATTGAAAACAACAGATTTAGTAGTGCCCCAGAAAACTAAATTAGGAAATGTATTCAAGATATGATTTAGTGTGAAACAAGAATGGGCTGGTGCCTGTCAAGCCAGTCTCTGATTGTGTAAGCTAGCCTTACTTCTTGACTGATTATTGCTCTGCTGTATTTTCTTTTTTGTTTAGATGCTTCATGTCCTCATGAGATCTAGTTCATTCTTCATGTTGAGATCTTTGTGATTTAAATTCCTTACGAAACAGTGCAGGTAATGCAGGATATAAGGGGTTTTCTGCTGTTACTGTTCATATTGCCACTGCAGCACCAAGGGAGTTTTCAGGACTCACGAGACTTAAGTGACCTGGTCACTCATCTTGGGTCAGAGATGTGCTCCTATTCTCTGAAAACACAACAGATACCAATAAACACTGATACAGTGCTGCTGGGAAATGAAGCAATAACTGGATTTAAAGTACCAGGCTAGCACCCAGCTCTGCTACAAGAAATTACTTAGGACATACGTCATAATTGGAGCTGAAACAGCAGTGTTGGTCCTACATTCATTTTTACCTCACCAAATAGTTGACAATGCAGTGGGACTGGCTATAATGCTGTTTTACAGGTTGTGAGCTGGATGATACCAGGGTGCTTTAAACCTCACTGCTGTGAGAAACAGGCTGCTGGTACTGGCTGCTGACCTCTACTGAACATGCTTTCCAGCACATAGTGTTTAATACTGCATGCACTAATCCAGGCTTAATGTGGAAGAGGAGAATCCATTAAATGAATTGTATAAATGTTTGATGCACCAGAAGCAGGAAGGGACATTTTGTGGGATTAGATACAAACACTTAACCCAGTAGTGGCCTGTAGTTCCTTTTCTCACCTTTCTTGCATGCTCAGTGTGTGCAGCAGTCAGCAGGAGCACAGTGGGGAGCCTGCTTGTGCCCCTTAAGAAGGAAAATGAGGAGTTCCTCATGCTGTCTGCAAGTCTTCCAGGGCAGGTGGGTGATCTGTAAGAGACCTTGGTGGTACCTGCACAGAGTCATTAGGAGCTTATCTGTGGGCTGGCTGTAGCAGATAACTACAAATAACAGCAAAATAGTTTAAAAAGTCAAAGCACTTCCTTTGTATCTGATCTTAAATACAATTTGCTAAAGGTCCTTGGCCTCACTAATGCAGAGTTTTAGAAGAGCTGGCATTAAGCTTGTGATGTTTTGAAATAAAAATAATCTCTAAATGGCACTTCCAGTAACACCAAACAGCTGCAATTTGTGCTGGCCACTATAAAAGCTGCTGGTGTTTCCCATTATCTTCAAATCAGATCAGTTGTGATCCTGGTGGCTTTCCAGGAAATATGTGCGCTTCCCCCATGGCCTGTCAGCACTGGTCAGGTGGAATGGATTCAGCGTTCCTTCCCTTGCTGCCTGAAAATTAGGGATCTCAGTTTTGTCAGCTTGAGATGGGTGTAAAAAATCGGTGTCAGACTCCTGAAGTGTCACTTACAGCTAGGCTGGAACAAGGACTGAGGCTAGGAAGGAGTCCTGCCTGTGTTGGTCGCACTCGCCATGCTATTGCTGATCCAGGCCAGGATGCTCTTGGCCACCTGGGCACACGCTGGCTCATGTTCAGCCACTGTCAACCAGCTCCCCTAGGTCCTTTCCCGCCAGGCAGCTTTCCAGCCTCTCTGCCCTGAGCCTGAAGTGCTGCATGGCGTAGCTGTGACCCAAGTGTAAGTGTTGAGTCAAGTGTGTGGCAAAATCTCAAGAAACAAGCTGTTGTAATAGTTATTTGTAGTGACTGAATCAGTGAATAATTCAGTGGTTGGCAGAAATATTAGGTTTATATTTTCAGTCACATAACATAAGATCTAGTGAGACTGTGTATTTTTCTGGCATACATAGCAGAACCTGTGGCTTTGTCTTATCCAACTTAAAGGAAATTAACAAACCTGAAGTGCAGTCACTGTTGAAGATGCAGGGGGGCAGTAAAATAGGAAATAAAGTGACTATGCTGATAGCAATATTCTTAAAATATGTGCTGTGATGTAATTTGGAAGTTGAAGTTCTTGTAGCAGTAGCTGTAAAAGCTTGCATCTTCTGCCAGGCTGGACTATTTAGAAGAGTTTATTATTTTTCTAGGGGCTATAGGCATGAATACTTACAGACTAGGGAAGGGAGGGATGAGTTGACTGATGACTGGTCTTCACCTTCCTTGCTGTCGAGTATGTTCAGTGATGTCAAGGAGCCATGACATGCAGTTGGCTAAAATCAACACCAAAATGGGATTATTTCTATTCTGTTTAAGCTCAGTTTGAGGAGTCAGGCACATGGTGGATGCAGTAACTGTTTGGAACTTACAGGGAGAAACTGAGCTGCGTCTTTAGTCCTCCTAAATTAGTTTGTGTGGCTGTAACTGAGCTAACAACAACCTCCCTGAAAACTCCGCCACTCTCTAGTACCTAGCAGCCTGACTGATTTTTTTTGCCTTATATCAGTGAAATTGTAGGGAAAAACCATTCTGTGAACTCTATTTAAAATTAAGTTTATTGCTTAATTTTTTCTTTTAACACGTTTAGAATCAGGCTTTCAGTGGGGGGAAAAAAAATGACCTGTAATTGTTGTTGTTGCTGCATCTTTGCAAGCAGTCTTGCAGCTTGTCTTGGAAATTCTTGGCTTGCTTAACCCACACAGAAACTCAAATAGCATTCAGTGAGAGCAGAGTGGGCTTACGTAACTTTCCATGGTTTCTCTTGCAGAAGAGATGAGGTAATTCTCTCAGACCTGTTTGTAAAGGCCTGGAAAAGTGTTTGGTTTCACTTTCAAATTCTGGATGATCTCACCATGGAGACCTGACAGCTCTTTTTGTTTGCGAAAAATCCCTGCCTGTGATGTGAGATTTTCTATTTTGGGGGCTTTTGACTCTGAAATCAGGTTTGTAGAGAAGCCTCACTTGCTTTATGCTCCAGTACAGCATCTCAAATGTGCTAAACAGCTACAGACTAGTTAGAAATAGCTGATCAACATGGGATGTGACTGCTTTCTCTAAATACGTGATGGATTACAGGGAAGCTAGGTTCTTAGCTGCTTGCATGTGGGAAGGAAAGCTTTCTCTTATTTCTCCAGTTGCATTTTCTGTTTCTAGAGCTCATGAGAATCCTTCAGGTGACACAACACCGCATTCCATAGTGATAGTTATTGTAGGCAGGTAGTCCTTTTCCAATAAAGAGTTGTGTTTGTCAAACAGGATTTAGAAGTTTAGAACAGTCATTCAGGATCTACAGCTTCTGCATGAGTCTTCATCATATACAGGGACATACTTGTGCCTGTACAGCTTCTGGAGTGGTCTTTATGAAATAAACCCATCAGGGTTAGACAGTTTGAAAGCAGAGGGGTTTGACTGAGAGGAATGAGACCCGCACTCTTTAAGCATCTCTGTGGCTTATAAACATGGCAATGGTGGTAGTCTACTGGCACAATGCTTTTTGTTTTGGTCACCTGGAAGCTATGGCAGTGTAGAAGGCAGATTTTGCTAAGAAATCTTGTAGGTAGCTCAACCCTGAGCTTTGTTGTCTCTTGCATTTTTAATCTCAGTCCTTGTGCTGTTTTATGTCTTAGATTTCACAAAACTGCATGTAAGCACAGGAATGGGCTTTCTTGGGAAAACCCCAGTGTCTGGAGGAGTCTGCAAGCTATATGATGCAAGCACTTGAGTTGGAGTGAACGTGCCCTGCCCTGGATAGACCTCTGCTCTGCTCCCAGTGCAGGGTGGCACGTTGTAGGGCAGGCATGTCCTTGCTACAGCAGTGTGTGGTGACAAGAACTCTCTTCTGCAGGGGTGTGGTGACAAGAGTCATTCACTCACTGCTCTTGGAGCAATGCACTTCGTGCAACTGATGTTAAACTATGGAATTGTTTAAGTGGATTGTAAATCTCTTGGCTGTGAGTGTGTTGTGACAAATGACTGCGGAGTTAGGACTTAGTGCTGCTGTAACATAACCACATACAGTCACAAGTAGACATGTACAGACCATAAGGCCATGTGAGCTGATGAAATTTCTTTCATAAAGGTGAGCAGGAAACCTTTTCTTGACTACCTGGCACTCTGACCCCGTAAAATTTGGGTGGCAAAGGTGTATGCTGATAAGTAAAATCGGGTACTTAACAGCTCTGTAATCCATCTGTTTGGTTCTCTGCTTCTTTGTACTATGGAATAAAACTTTCCATAGTTTGTCTTGTTGAACAAGTGGCATGGTTAGGTATTTAAGTGGAAGAGAGTGGCCTGCAATTCTGCTCTTACCATGTGAATCTTGCTTTAGGGATCTCTTCTTGCATTCTCAGTTGCACATGAACCTGGCCGTGGTTGAGGGATCAGAAGATACTTCTCTGGAGATCCCACACTGGGCTGGCAGTGGGACTTTTTGGTGGGTTGAGCAGTTCCAAGGAAAGGGTTTGTGCTCCACAGTGCAGCAAGCAGCATGCAAGTCCACCTTCCAGAGAGAAGTATTTTGGGCACTTGATCAGTCCATATTCAGACTGCTGTGAATGGCAGGATAGCACAGAGAAGTAAATATCCAGTCCTAGGATCTCTGCAGCCTTCCCACAACCAACTCGACTCCGTCGTGCCCCACAGGTGGCTGTTGACCACTGCAAGATGTTTGCTGTCATTGCCCATCAATATTTCTCAAGGTGCACTGATTTATTAAACAGACGCAGATGATATAGAGACTACAAAAATGCCTGTGGTGGCAAAACAGGTAGTATTAGAACACAGGTGGATGGACCAGCTTACTGTGAAACAAAGGCACAGTAACTAGAGCAAGTTACGTAATGATTTTTTTTTCATTGTGGGAAGAGTAATTTTAAATATTTGTACAGGCAAATATAAACCAGGTTTATTCAGCTTAGTAAACATTTTTTAGTCTGCTTTTTAACCCAAAAAGACAGCAGTACTATCTCAAGTTAAAACTTTTCCAGTATATTTTACCCTGTTCAACAACAGCTGTTGAGTAGTGCTTCTTGAGTTAGGACATGGTAAATGCATTTTGACTTATTTTCTGAGCATTACCAGCCCAGGTGTTTTGATTTTTCTTGTTCAGTTAGTGTTTTGCTCGTAAGAAACTGCATAGAGTTATGCTGTGGGGCTGCCTGGGCACTGGTTTATAAAATGAGCAATTTAGTAGCCTTAATGAAATTTTTTTCCCAATCTTTTCAGTGTAGTTGTTGCTTGTTGGTCTTTTGTGTTCTGTTGCATAACTAAAATATTTTGCTTTTTTTCAGGCTCACATTAAATTTCCTATCGACTATCCATATTCACCACCTACCTTCAGATTCCTGACCAAAATGTGGCACCCCAACATTTATGAGGTAAGGTGCTTTTTAAATAACTTTTTCTGGGGTGTGTGAGAGAGTTTTCTGCTTCCTTAAACTCTGTACATGTATGGGTTACTTTCAGAGGGTAGTCAAGGCTGTGGACTCTCAGTAATTGGATCACAATAGAACTACACAGCAGGTCCAGAAGAGGAATGATCCTACGTAGAGGCAATTGATTCAGTATCACCCAATTCCATAGAGCTGTGTTTGAAGGCTGAAGGCCTGTTTTTGTTCAAAACGTGACTTTTAGTGGAAGTCTGCCAAATCTTAGCTGAACTTTTGGATGTCCTAGAAGAATGTCAACCTGCTAAGGAGCACTGGTTCTACAGTTTTGGGAGCTAAAGGATTTCAAAATGTTCCTGTTGGTGCAGGTCTCTCACCTTATCACAGGTTTTCTTATGTGAGGTTCTGCAGGCTTCCTTTGAACCTACTTGAAAACAGGAATGTCATTCTCTTCCGTGCTGTGAATCAATGACGGCTTCAGTGAATGGCTTGGCCTTGGAAAGCCCTTTCTGATAAGTTCTTGCTGCTGAATGTCCAGCTTGGAATGGGTGTGCTTCAAATATCATGGTGAGAACAGCACTGAAGGCCTAGTAATAAATGGCTAGAAACCTTGCCAAACTTCAGTGCAGAACAGAATAGTAATCAGCTTTAATTATTGACTAATCAGGGGGTTGCCCTAAATCTGAGGACATTCTTGAATCAGTTATCTGACAGTTTTCTGATGTGGGCCTTGTACTTGGCACAGGATCTTGCATGTAGCCAAGGATGGTGTTTCTCTTTAAGGCTCTATTTCAGTTACATGGAATTTTGATCTATAAATAAAGATAACTTTGAAATCCTCAGATTATTGCAGACCCATACTGTGGATGTTGGTTCTGAATCTGGAAATCCTCATGCAGGAGGTGAGTGGGAAATGGTTACCAAAATGAAATGTACAAAAACAAGCCTTGGAAAGGACCTCTCCTAGTCCTGGTAGGAAAGGTGAAAAATTGGCTAGAAACAACTGAAGGTAGGAGGAGACACTAACCCAAAACTTGATGGGTATATTTTGGGTTTACTCTTCAAATACTTGACCTCTCAGCTTTGTGTTTGTAGCAGTATTTCTTGTAGCTGTGGGAGTCTGAAGCAGCTTGCAGGCTGTTTGGGAAACAACATTTAAGCAATGGAGATGAGGCACTGGGATAGTCTCAGTTCCATTTGGAGTTATCTCAGCAAAGTGTTTGAGGTTTGAGGGTTTTTCGGGAGGAGAGGGTGAAAGAAACCCTCTTAGTGCAAGGAAGATGAAAGACAGTAGCAGTTTACAGAATCTGCTGGTAGGACCACATGGAGAGGCTGGGACTGACATTGCAGTTCTGAGCAATGAGGCTTGAGTGATGCATGTTTTTCCCATCTCCAGTTTACTTGGGTCATCTTACTGAATTTTGGTAAAACTGCATTCCCTTGCTCTTTATTTTTATGACAGAACAGTTCTTAGTCCTGATAGAAGTGTAGGCTGTTTCTCAGTGGCAGATGAATACCCCATTCTCCTTGCTAATGTCTTTCAAAAATGCATGCAGGGAAAGGCTTGGCCTGTAGCTGTCCTGTTCTCTAGAACCTGGTGCTGATCTCATCAGGCCCCGTTATACCTTTACCCTTCCAGGCTCTTAATGGAGTGCGGTTTCCAAACATGTAACACTGATTGTGGCAAGACAAAAACTTGTCACATCCTTGCTTCTCTGTATCTTCATGTTGCTGAGTATCTGCTTGTCCACATGCTGCTGATCTGATTGCTTCCGGAAGTTCTCGCAAGTGCTGTGCTACCTCCTCCGGGCCACTAGCATTGCATTCTCCCGGGAAAAGGTTAAAGGAAAAACTAATAGAAATGATTAGTAAAAGCAGGCAGAGCATAATCTAACGTTAGTAAAGTTATCTTCATCTTGGAATGATACTAAAAAAATTCCAAGATTTCACAAACCTGCGGGGGTCCAAAAAGGGAAACTGCCTTCTTACAGCAAACTGTTCCAGCAGCATAAGTACATCCTCTGGAATTCAGCAGCTCCAGGCGCTGCATTGCTGTGTTCTTGACTAAAATCTGCTTCAAAGTGGCAAGGGCTTGCTAGAGTAGCATACCTGGTGGGGTTAATGCACCACTGAAATCTGGATACGGATCACAACCCTCCAGGTGATCTGCTGCTATGTGTAGCTGCGATCACTGGCTTGGGCTCAAAGGCACAGATGCTGTTGCTGTGAGCAGCCCTGCTCAGTGCTCCAGTAGTGTTGGAAGGACGTGAGATCAGATGTGTGGGGAGCTGCCAGCCTGGAGTCCTGAACAGAGCTGATCCTGTCATAAGCCTGTGCCTTGGGCCAGTGTGACAAGGGGCAGCATGAGTCCTGCCCCTCCGCTGAGGTTGTGCCTGCTGAAGGTGTCGGGCTGCCTCTTGGAACTTGTGATTCACCCCACAGCTGGCTGCAAGGGAGAGAAAAGCCCAACATCTGCTGGCTGGCCTCAGGCCTCATCTGCACTTTCACCCCATCCTGCAGGAAGGCACTGGGACCACATGAGTCCCTGGAGTCTGCCTCAGTGGAGGATATCAGCTGTGGTGGGTACTGCTCCAGCACTCCTACAAAGCAGTTGTGTCAGAGTGCTGTTGCTGATGGAGAATTGGGTTGACAGCTTTCTTAAATAGGCATTATGGAGCTTTAAATCTATATTCAGGCCATAACACTGGTGAGTAGAACACATATTGAGGATTATGTGGCTGTATGGCTTCCATATGCTGCCAGAATATTCTTCCTCTTGCATGCTGGAAGGGATTTTCAGTGAGATCTTCAGAGAGCATCTCCTGCTTTTTCATCTGGTATTTCGAACACCTGTGTCCTAGGGGAGCTGTGTAAACCTGCCCCACACCATCTGTTCAACATCCTTGTGTCTTGGGAGAAGTAATGTTTTCATACCTGAGCTAGTAGATGGTGATTAAACCTTTCAATTCAAAAATCCTCTAGCTAACTCGAGCTACCACTAGGAACACAAAAAAGCCTACTTTGGGTCTCCTGTGATTAAAGCTTATGTTGCTGTGACACTAGTGCTTGCTGTCTGGTGACCAATTTAGTTTTATGTTACATTATTACTATTTTTGTTTGTTTTGCTACATTCTTTAAACCTCTTGACTTTAGAGTGGGGGGTTTTTTTGCCAGTTTGCAGGCTAACAGTTGTGTATAAAGCAGATCGAGGAAGAATTCAGAACCATTTCCAGTCCTTGTTGGTTTTTACTGGCACTGGGGTGTTCATATCAATGAGGTTAAACTGCTCAGAAGACAGCCAGAGTGGTAGATTTGAGTCATCAGACCTCAGCCTCCAGCCAAGCTATTCTTAGTGCTTTTTTCTGTCTTGCAGAATGGAGATGTATGTATTTCAATTCTTCACCCACCTGTAGATGACCCACAAAGTGGAGAGCTGCCATCAGAGAGGTGGAACCCTACTCAAAATGTCAGGTAACTGTGAATATGTTGTGCAGTGGTGACCTCAAAGGCCTGTCATCTCTGCAAGACCTAAGGTCTATGTTGGGAGACATATGGGAGGGAATTTCAGATTTTGTGGGGTTTCGGGCTTGAATCAAGGGAACCAGACTTACCAGTCTGTCTGAACATACTGGGGTGCTGTGTCCTCATACTGGGCTGACAGTGCACAGCCTTCTGTCCTCTTCACAGAGTTTCATACTCTTAAGGCGAATTATCTCAAATGTTCAAGCGTTTCCCGGTCACTGTTATCTTCTTCAAAACAGCACTAGTGGAAAAGTATGTGTAATGGGTGCCAGGTGCCCACCAAGCTGCTCTATTACTCCCCTTCCCAGTGGGACAGAGGAGAGGAAAATAACATGGAAAACAACTTGTAGGTTGAGATAAAGCAGTTTACTAAAGCAAAAGTGATAGCTTGTGTGTTCATAAGCAAAGAGGAAAAAAAATTAATCTCTCCTTATCATTGGTGAGCGATGTTCAGCCACTTCCTGGGAAGCAGGGCTTCAGCACGCATAGCAGCTGCTCCAGAAGGCAAACACTGTAATGTAACAAATGTCCCCCATTCCTCCTCTCTCCCTTAGCTTTTGTATCTGAGCTGATGTCATATGGTATGGAATATCCCTTTGGTTAATCTGAGCCAGCTGGCCTGGTTGTGTCCACAGGGCTTTGTTTGGACAGGACCGTGGTGGTCAGCAGCTCCCCTAGTGTTGACCAGCCAAGTGGCTTCTGCAAAATTTGCATCCCAGTGCTTTCATGCCCCATTACCTAACACTCTTAACAGTCTTCAGCACCTTTCAGTCTTTCCAGAGGTTTGTGGGTGATAAGGGATGTGATATATTCACTCAATGTTTCTTTGCCCAAGAGTTTATGAGGTTATTTTGAAAATGAGTCTCATTGCCTGACTCAGTTCTCTCTGTGGTACCATGTTGCCACAAAATGTGTCTCTCAAGGCCTGAGGTCATGTTCTGAGCAGTGGCACGGTTTACTGGGTACATTTCCAGCCAGCCTGTTGTTGCCTCTACCATGGTGAGCATGTAGCTCTTGCCTTGGCATATTTGTGGCAATGGCCCAATGCAATCAGTTTGCCAGGCTTCACCATACTGGAAACCCAGCCACTGCCCTCTATTCCAGCGATATTTCACTCGTGTGGCTCGCTTGATGGCAGCACGTTTCACATTGGTGAATAACCTGTGTGATGGCCTCTGTGGTCAGGTCCACCCCTCAATCACGAGCCCATCTGTGTGTTGCGTCCCTTCCTAGGTGTCCTTGAGTTGCCTGGGGCTAGAAATAGCTCACCCTTTTGCTCCCAGCCTACGTCTACCTGAGCTATTCCAGTCTTCCCAGCCTTACCTACCTGTTCGTTGTTCTGATCTTATCTTCAGATAAGGACCAGGAGAGATCACTCACCGAACACCATCATGGACAAAACAGGCTAGAATTAGAGATATTAATTAAATATTACCAACAAAATCAGAGCAGGATAATGAAAAGTAAAATAAGACCTTAAAAACACCTTCCCCCTGCCCCTCCCTCCTTCCCAGCTCTACCTCCTACCCCAGCAGTGCATGGGGTTAGTGAAATGGGGGTTACAGTCAGTTCATTACATGTTGTTTCTCCTGCTGCTAAGGACAAGGAGCTGCGTCATGGGGTCCCTCCCACAGCGGGCCAGTTCTCCCTGAACTTCTGCAGTGTGAGTCCACCCTACGGGCAATAGTCCTCCCCAAACTGTTGCAGCACGGGTCACACTTCCACAGGATGCAGTCCTTCAAGGACAGGCTCCTCCAGCAGGAGCTACTCTCTCTCCATGGATCTCCCACAGGAGTACAGCCTCTTCTCAGGCACCTTCCTGCTCCAGCCTGGGTTCCTCCAGGGGCTGCAAGTGGATCTCTGTTCTCCCGTGCCCTCCCTGTGCTGCAGCACAGCTGCCTCACCATCATCTTGACCACAGGCTGCAGAGGAATCTACTCCAATATGTGGAGTAGCTCCTGCCCTTCCTTCTACACTGACCTGAGTGTCTGCAAGGTTGTCCCTCTCACATGCTCTCACTCCACTCTTCTCTGGACACAAAACTTTTTTCTTATTAAATATATTATCACAGAAGTATTACTGCCCTTTCCAATTGGCCCAGCCTTGACTGGTGGCACCTTGGAGCTGCCAGGGATTGGCACTACTGGACATGGAGGAAGCTTCTGGCAGCTTCTCACAGAAGCCACCCTTGTAGCCCCCCTGCTACGAATGCTTGGCCCTGCAAACCCAATACAGGATGTTTTTGAGTATTCTGACCAGTAGAAGCAACTTCGAGGAGTCCTGCGTTTTGTTCGCCTTCCATTGTTAGTCTCTCTCCTCTCCTGCTGAGTGGTGTGTTGAGCAGCTGGGTGGTTTTCTTCCTGCCAAAAATACAAAGGATTGCTAAGTACCAGAGGCATTCAAGGCCTAACCTGTCCATGTTTTTGAAACAGCAGCTGAATTTCATTCTCATTACAAGAACCTGTCAAATTAAGAATTGACTAGGTGACAAGCCTTAACTCACAGTTCAGATACAACTTTGGGCATTAATTACGTATATCACACATACATGTTGAGTATTTCATTATATTCAACCCTAGAGACTGACACAGAGCTTGTTCTCAAATTTCTGCTCTCCCTCACCGCAGCTGCAGTTTTTGGTGCTTATGCTCTTGAAACATCTTGGGCTTAAGGGTGACTTGACAAAACACTCCTCAGCAAATGAGTGTATCAGCAAATGAAAATAAAACTGATCTTCCACTGCTAGCCTGCTACCAGTATCACCCATTGGGCTGAGTGCCAACAGCAGCACATCCTGCTGGGCTCCCATCTGGCTTGGGAAAACTCCAGAGTGTCAGACAGGAGGCAGAGGGGCTGAAGGTATGGGAGGGAGTTGCTCCTCAGCTGCTGAATTCTGTAAATCCTGCCAAGTGTTGATTGTTTGCCCACGGATCAGTGGGGTTGAAGTGTCTGAAGGGGAGAATTTCATTCTTCAACTGTGAGAGATCACCTGTGCTTCTACCTTTAAGGGTGTCAGGCAGGCTCATTTATTTCTTTAAACACAATCAGTATGGAGTTTCCCATCACTGGGAGCTAGGTGAGGCAGGCGTAAGTAAATACAGCAACCATCCAGCAAGATGTGAAGGAATGCAGCTCTGATCTGTTTGGCAGAGAATACTGCTTCCTGTGTCCCATGGTTCTGAGTGTGTGGTGGCAAGGCTCAGGATTGAGGCTCTCTGATCATTTTAGCTGTCCTTCTCCACAACTCCCCTGTCTCCCCCATCCTTGAGCTACCCAGGCCAGGACTCAGAACAGTGTTCAAGATGCTGGTACACCTGTATCTCGTGCAGATAGGTGATGTACTGTCTCACTGTTGCTTTGTTTCCCGAGGATTCCCATTTTTGTTGGCTTATTTTGCTGCCTAAGATTTGGGCAGATTCCACAAACAGCTTGGTGCAGTAACATGACTGTCAGTGCAGCCTACACTAAAACTTTTAACTTTATACCAGAGGGCAAAAATGTACTTGGACCAATCTATACCTACCTCTAGAGGTGGCTCTGTGAGGCTACAATGTGGATAGCAGCTGGAATTTTTAAAAAATCCTTTTTCAACAAGGAATGTAATAGGATGTGCTGGTTGGGAGTACCAGCCAATCTGCCTCATGTCTCTTTGGGACAAAACTGATCTGTCTCTGAGCCTTCTTCGGTTGATATGTAACAAAAAAAGGTCCTTAACTGGTCTGTTTCCTTGAGCCTCTGCTGGCTGCCCTTCTGTGCTAGAGCAACCTTGTCTGAGGGACAGACAGCTCCCTGACAATATCCCAGAGACTCAGCCTATATCCAGGCCATGTAGTTTGTGTCTGGTGCTGAGGTTTTCAGTCCCACATGGCTGAACTTTTTTAGTAGTTTTAGTCCTGTCAGATCCCCCATGCTGGAGTGCCTTTCTGTTACCGTGCCTTGCCCACAGCAACCAGGTTTGAGTTGAAGGACTCTGTCCAGCTCTTAAGGATATCAGCAGTGATGGAGCTGATCTGATGTGCTGGACATGAATGAAGAGCTCAGAGAGCTTCACTTTTAACGCAGTTGCCTTGGTGCGTTTAAGTAGCTTTGCAATGACTTTGGTGTCTGGACACCAGTGTGAAAATTGGCTTCTCCTCGCTGTTGATGGTAGTGTGGTAGAGCAGATGCTAAATCCAGACATGAATTCCTGTCCCTCCCTAGACTTTGTTTGCACTACATGAGAGCTGCTGCATGATGCTGGAGCTGACATGCTGGCTTTGCAGCCTGCTTGCAGAGAATCAAAGGCTCTTAAATGAGTTCTTGAGATGAAGTAGAAAATGATCTCTTATGCCCATCATTCCAGTCCAATGAGACAGTTTTTTCCAGAGCTGCTGTTCTCTTTTCATACAGAATTATATAATTTAGAAAACAAATTGTATAAGACTCTCTTGATAGCTGTACTGAACAGTCTGTCCAGATACAAGTGTTTATTTTCAAAACCTTTCAAGATACTCAGTATCCAAATGACCAAGCATTTCCTGGAATTGTACCCAGAAACAGGATCTGGTAGATGCGCTCTGAACATGCCCCTAAATCAGTGCAAACATGACTGTGGCTCCCATCTCCTTTAATCAAGGTCTGTGAAGTGGCTGTTAGGTAATTCTGTGTTTCGAGAACTATTCCCTGTCTCTTGTTTGTCCCTTCCACTTGAAAGGGAAGCTGTTGCTGGCAGGACCGCTGGGACGGGTGATGCTTTCATGGTGGCAGCCACAGCCGGTGGCTGAGTGTGGGTGTTTGCGCTGGTTGGGGCACTGCCTGAGCAGCAAAGGCCGCATCTCTCAAGTGCAAAGGGTTCTAGGAACTGCAGGAGATAGCTCTGGGCAAGAGGATGGTGTTTGCAGCTGGTAAATGCCAGCAGAGCACAGCACCTAGCTAGAAATCCCAGAAGGCTGTCTGTCTGTCTGCCTGCCTGCCAGGGGTTACGTGACTGCCTCATGCTGGCTCTGCTTAGTACCAGCAGCTGAATCCCGCTGGGCCCTGGCGCCTTGCCTGGGCATTGAAAAGCATCCCCACTGTCCTCCCCTTGCTGTGCTCAAGAGCTGCTGCTGCAGCCTGAGTGGGGCACGAGCTGAGGAAAGGAGAGACCTGCCCCAACCTCAGCCTCCCCCCACCCGGCAGGGCAGGGGAAAAGCAGTGCAGCCTTTTCTGATGGCCTTGGGTCATAGTGGTCCTTCTCCCTGTGCTGGCAGGCAAACAGCCTGGCTTTCTGCTGGAGGCTGCAAGCTACCAGGATCAGCTCACAGAGCAGGTTTCCAGCCCCACACCATCTGTGGGTGGTGCAGACGAGCTGAATACTGGTCTGATTGTAGCTTTGCCTGCTGTCCTGCCCCAAGCACATGCACAGACACAATGGTCTGTAGTCACATGAGGTTTGTGTTGTATCTCCTTCCCTACACCAATGACCAGGGTCTAAGGTTCATAAATACCTGCTCTCACTTAAAACACTGTCCTCTGGTTAAGACTTAACTTTAAACAAGTTTATGATGCAATACCTAAAGAAGTTGTGGGCATCTGGAATCCATGAATGCATTAGCTCTGACTCTGCTGTTGTGGTTACCTCTTTCAGGACTATCTTACTGAGTGTAATCTCTTTGCTTAATGAGCCCAACACATTCTCCCCAGCCAATGTGGATGCATCAGTCATGTTCAGGAAATGGAGGGACAGTAAAGGAAAAGACAAGGAGTATGCCGAAATCATAAGGTAAGCTTTGCTCTGTGTGATACTGGGCTGCTGGGCTCCAGCTTTGAATCCTATCAAACAGGCTGCTTCCAGAATTTGCTGAAACCAGCTTCATGCAGTAGAATTTTATTTGGAAATTAATTTCAGTGTCTTATTCAAAGTCCATGCTTCTGGTCCCTCCAGACTTTTCAGCACACAGAGGCAGTGCAAACTTTTGCGGCAGGAGGACTGGACTGATACGTCTTAAAATTGTTCTTCTTTCAGACTAATCTGTCGTGATGCTCTGCAAAACCTATTGGCTACTAGTAAATTCCAGTCAAAGTCCCTGCTTGTCTTTGAGCCATGCATTGCTTTGGATGTGATGCAAACTGACTGCATCCTACTAATTTCTGTGCTTAAAGCATGCATGAATCATAATCTTGTCCCTCCAATTCAAAGGAGCATCAACAGGATTTGTCAAGGGCTTGCAGTGTGGGGTTGGATTAGCTGGAGGCACTGCTCATTGCTGCCCTTGGAGAAGTCCATGGTTCGTCAGGAGCTGCCAGGGGTGATGGGAACGTGGGCCAGGGCTGCTGTGGAGGGACAGCCTAGCCTGGAGCAGGACTGCTGGCACAAGGCCACATCGGTGTGGTCTCTGCCAGCTGGGCAGGCAGGATGTGGCCCTGCATGGGGCCAGCGGGGCTCTGTCTGTGCAGAGAATCCTGCAGCTCCCTCGGCTCCAGCAGAGCTGGGTGTACTCCACACAGGGAATGGCAGACTGACGAGTAGTGGGTGGGTGAGGGGACAGGCTGCCATCTGCTCCTCCCTGCAGGGAGGCAGCAGCCAGGCCTGTCCCGGGGTGATGGGAAACACTTGGTTTCTGCCAGCCCTGGGCTGTGTCCTGGGGTGCTGCCATGTGCCCCAGCTGCTCTGACCCTCCAGTGGGAGCTGAGAGCTGCCAAAAGCTTGTGGGAATTGCAGTTTTGAGCACACTGTGGAAGAGTTGTCAGCGGCAGAGTCAATAAATCATCATAGGAAATCCCTGACCATCCCTACGGTAGCGAATGGAATTTGCTTTGGCCTCTGGCAGGTCTCTAATGCGGAGCGCTGTGGAATAACTGATTCCATGTGTTGCTGAGAGCGTGTGTGCTGCAAACACCCTTGGTGTGCTCCCAGGCCTGGGGCTGCAGGAACCAAATCTGTTTCCAGTGCTGCTTATGGTGCTTCCTGCAAACCTCAGCTCTCCTGACCCTGAGCTGCCAGGAGGGCTGGGCAGGGCCTGGAGGGAGGGCGGGGAGTTGAGCCACTGGCACACGGCCCTGCTTATGTTCCTGCTGTGTCCTTCTCCCCACAGGAAACAGGTTTTGGCTACCAAAGCTGAGGCAGAGAAGGATGGCGTGAAGGTCCCCACTACACTGGCAGAGTACTGCATCAAAACTAAAGTGCCTTCCAATGACAACAGTTCAGATTTGCTTTACGACGACTTGTACGATGACGACATTGATGATGAAGACGAGGAGGAAGAGGATGCCGACTGTTACGATGATGATGATTCTGGCAATGAGGAGTCGTGACCTGCTCCCTCTATGCCCCTGTACTGCCCTGCCGACTCAGGCCAGAAGGGAGCAGCGGTAACCTAGCAGCAGTCCAGCAAAAAAGTGGGGGGGGGTGTCAAAAAAAAAAAGAAAAAAAAAAACCCAACACAAAACTTTGTCTCCTGCTGTCTCCTGTTGTATGGATCTGTTCGCTCCTTTTTTATGGACCTCTTAGAGACCCTCCACAGAATGTCTGAATTCTTGCATTCTTAACCCTTTCATCACTGTATTATGATTTCTTTTTAAAAAAGAAACTCCCCTTTTCACTTCTCTACAAAACGCTCACAGCAAAACAGGTTTGCTTGTGTTTAGATTCTTGAATTAAATACAGTCTTGCATTGAGATGTTTAATGTATTTAAAGCTGGAACAAACCCATTGGAAGCCGGGTTTTCGGGAGCTCAAGTGCTGCATTTACTGGGAAGAAAAAAAAATCCCCACGAAGCAAATTGCCAAGGTTTAGCTGCTCCATTTACAGTAATAGCGTGTGTACATTCGTTTAGCCTTGTGGTGGTGGCTTTTCCTTTATAAGGTGTGGGGCGGAGAGTATAAAGCTACTGTGTGTTGAGCTTGATGGGTTGTCACTGAAAGGTACAGTATTCCTTTTCAGCCTGCTAAGTTAGGAAATAGCTGACCCCTGGAGCCCCAGAGGGCACAATCAGCTTTGTCTCTGGAAAAGGCTTGTGATATGAACCCTAAAATAAACACTTAACACTTCAGGTCTGTACAACTGAGCCCTGGGTTGCTATTTATTTTTTTTTTTAATTTTTTTTTTTCAGACTAGGATAGGGTTGAAAAAGTTCAGTTTAGCTGTTCTGCTGAGATCTGCTGCCAGCTGCCCCTCTCCGGAGGGAGGAGAGCAGCTGTGCATCCTGCTGCCCAGCAGGCCACCCTTCATGCTGGACATATTTTTGGCAGTGGGACAGACCAGCAGCCTCCTGCCCCGTGCTGGCCGGCAGCCTTTGCTTCCTGCAGCCGCAGCCCTGAGCAGCTGGAGCCGCCTTCTGTCGCTTGTGTCGGTCACCTGTGGGCAGGTGCGGCTCTGCCGCGGGCTCTGCGGGGCCAGCGGAGGTCGGAGCTCGCCTTGGTGCCCGCGGGGGTGTCCGGGCTGTCCCTGCGCTGTGGGGCGGACGCGGGCGATGCTGGGCTCCCTCTGCCCGGCTCCCTGGGGCACAGGGGTGTGTGCAGCCCCACAGCAGAGCAGGCCAGCAGCAGGTTTTGACAGGCTCTTCAGCAATGTGCTTCAGCTGCTGCCCCGAGCTCAGCCTCCCGCATGTTTTTGGGAGCCCTTGGTAGAGCTTAGGGCGCTCCGTCGTGGGCAGGGCGATCCCGCATGTTCCTGTCTCAGAACCCTCAGGCCCTCGGCGCCGTCCCCCCGGTTGCAGCGTGCTCCTGTTTGGCTGTGGTGCAATGTCCCGAGTTCCCCTTTCGCATGATCCCTGGCTCGGCAGCCGGGCCTGGCAGCCCCGGGAGCAGATCGGAGGTGCTGGCCCTGCTTGGGCGAGACCCTCGGTCCCCCACAGGTACAGAGGCATCAACCTGACCAGAGCCTGCGCCTCCCCTCCGTGTATCTCAGGGTTTTCCATGGTACGTCACCAGCTGCGGTCCCTCGGGGGTGCTCCGGTGGGAACAGGCTTTGTTCTGGATCTGCTCCGTGGCTTCGTCCCAGGGCGAGACTGAGCAAATGCTCCGAGTGCGCTTCCCGGAGGCAGAGGAGAGGAGAGGAAGGCCCTCGGAGCTCCGCATGAAGTGAGGGAGGCAGATCTGTTTCCAAAATGTTGCTTGGCTGGGGTTTGCAGGGACAGTCCCTGCCCCGGCGGTGCATCCCTCTGGCCGCAGGCAGTGAAGGCAGCCCAGTGGCGATTCCTTGTCCCCGACGCTCCCTCGGCCGCCTGCCTTCCTGCTTGCATGCTATCTGGGAAGGCAGCTGCACCCTCCCGAGGTGTCAGCCTTCTTCCAGCAAGGACTGACTCAGCCCCAGGTGCTTTTTGGAGCCGGCAGCGGGGCTCCCCTGTGTCTAGTGACAGTGTGGGGCACCCCCAGCTTCACAGCAGCCCTGAGAGGGCAGCGCCAGGGTTGGCAAATGGGCCCGTGATGCTCCCGGCTGCAGGACTGGACTCGGGGCCACACCAGGGCAGGGGCACCAAGCTCCAGCTTTCAGGCGGCTGTTGGGGGGTGAAGGAGCAGAGTGTGGCAACGCTGGCTTTGCTGATGACTTGGTTGGAAATGAGGATACTGCATCTTTCAGGATTTCCCTTGTACTTTTGACCGTCTTCACTGTATACTCTCCAGTGACTCGTATTTCCAAGCTTGGTGTTGTAAGATGCATTATTATGACTCTTCTGTTACCCTTTTTTAATGACAAAAAAGCAACCTCTTTTGAGAGCTCCGACATTAACCAGACTAATTTCTCTTCCCCACTGTCCTGTGCAGTGTCATTGCTTGTTGACTTGCTGGTTTCCTTTTCTGAGATACAACTGAAGTATGAGGGGATTTTTTTGAAACTATTTAAGAAATTGCAGAAAAATGTTTACCTGCTCTGTGTATTCTGTTTTTTTCTTAACCCCTTTTCTCCTGTTTCAGCCAATATTAGCGTTTACATTTGCAACTACATGTCCCTTCAAATGCAGTTTTCAACCATTCTGAAACCAGCAGGGTACACTAGATTTCTTAGTAGTTTTCTTAGCTGAACTCCCAGATCTTTTCCTTTTTTTCTTCAGTATAATTTACCAGAAATAATTAACTGATGCATTTTTGTGTTGTCTTCTCCTTCAGTAGTTATATTTTGTCTTTTCTGCACATCTGTCTACTAATAAAAATATGAAATGAAAATATCTCTGTGCTGTTACTTCCATGTTCGAGTTGGTTGCGTTGCATGGGTTACTCAAAGCTTTGAATAACAGCTGTTGATGAGTTCATTGCTGCCGTGGTATCAGTAGGCATATTTATACACAAATAATCTATACTTTTATTGCAAAAGAAAGCTGCTGTTTGACGGCTGCCTGCACCTAAGACTGAAGAATAAACTGATTTAGAGAAGGACTTAGGCAAAAGGCCAGAGCTTTGCAGTTATATTTAGTCTTCCCAAGTCAGGAAGGGGGAGACCAGTGAGAAGGTTGTTCATGGATTCATGTGACCAGAGCAGGGACGCAGGACTCGGGCCAGAGCTGCTGGTGGCCTCTGCCCTGGCAGGGCAGGAGCACGGTGCTCCTGGAAGAGTTGGACACAGTGGAGGAGTTTGACTGCTGGGTCAGCAAGCAGCTTTGGCAGAGAAATTGAGATAATGGCTGCCAGCCCTCCCAGGTGCCAGCCCTGCCTGTCCCAGGCTGTTCCCTGCAGGCTCAGGAGGTGAGCAGGGGGTTTGCAGTGACCCGGCTGCTGCAGTCAAGCTAAAATTAGTGGGACAAGTGTCAAGGAGTTGCACTGGGTGCACTTGGTTTCAATGGCAGCACAGCAACTGCTGAGTCAAATGTGGCCGGGGCCCGAGTGCTTCTGCTGCACAGCCGAGCTGGAGGAAGGGTGATGGCCTTTTGGAGATGCCTTCCCAAAGGAGTCTCCATACTGGGGAATGGGACCAGGAGCAATGGTGCTGTCTGGGATCTGGCCCGCCTGTATCTCCTGCCTGACCCCACAGCACTGGGCAGCCCAGAACTGCCAGTAGCTGCTTCCTCCAGCAGCAGCGTGGGACCAAAGGCAGGGCAAATGCTCCGGCCCACCCTGCACTGGGTAAGCCCTGCGGGCTGCGAAGGGGGGTTTTCCCCTCCGTTCCTTGATGGCCAAGTGCAGCTGGGCAACCTTGGCTCTGCCATCAGTGGAAGAGGGCTTAGAGAGGAAATTGCTACAGGCAAGTTCTGCCAAAGTGAGAGTGTAGGGAAAGGGAGAAAGATTCTGTTGAGCCTCAGAGAGGAGAGGAGCCTGCCTGTGGCTGAAGGCAATGCTCTGCCTACGGGCAGGACCCTAAAGCAACTGGGAAGGTGTGGGACCCAAGGCTCAGGGGCTGCTGGTTGCCTTTCCCCAGCTCCAGCTCCTTCCGGACTGTGACACACACGCAAGAACTGAGCTACACTCACAGGGCAGCACTGGTCTTGTATAAACAAGACCTCAAGAGGGTGAAGGCAGCTCTGGGGAAGTCTGTGTGTGGAAGCAGGTAAACAAGGGGCTGCTGCTGTGAGGGCTCAGCTGCTGCTGCAGCCTTGTACAAGATGACAGGCCCGAGCCTGCAGAAACATTTCTGGTCTCCTTGACATTCAGGCCCCAAAGCTCGTGGCAGAGGGGCAGCAGCTGCCAAGGGCTTGGGGCAGCTGTTGGGAGTTCCACCAGCATCAAAACCTGATCCAGGGCAGAGGAATGCCATTTGTAGCTCTTGTGCTGTTCAGAGGCTGGGGGAAAGCTGGGTGACAACTGGGCCTCACAGGGCCCAAGAGCTGGTAACAGAGAAATGGTTCTCAAGGTAGAAACAGACTTCTTTTTCCTTGAGGATACTGAAAGAAAAAAAGCCCCTTGCCTGTTGTGTGCTTCACATTTACCCACCTCCTCTGCTGCACAGGGACAGGATGATCAGAAGGATAAGCCTGGGGCAAGACACTTCCCTCAAGAGCCGTCACACACCTGCCCTTCCTCCCAGTGGAGCCCATGGACCTTGTGGTAAAGAGAGAGGGCAGAGCTGCAGCTGTGCTCCATCCTTTACCAATCCCAGCTGCTCACAGGGACTCAGAGCACCACCCCAGGAGACACCAAAAGCAGAGACAGGCTGGTCATGGCAGGAGTGAGGGTGCTGCCCTGGATCCCATCCCTGCTGCGGGTGCCTGAGAGCTCTCAGCACACAGATGAACTCACCACTGTCAGACCCACCTGCTGCTCTTACGCTCCCAGCTTGGCTGCTGTTGCAGGAGCAGGTGGAAAGGAACAGGCTGTAGAAGTAAAACTGCTCCTGGAGCCTTTGAGAATGCAGACAAACACCAGTGATATGCTCAGATCTTTATTAGGTGGAGGAAGGGCTATAAAGAAATTAAACTCCTAGAACATTCACCGCACTGGTGCAGGACAAGAAGGACCAGGAGTTGCCTCCAGGGTCTTTGTTTTAAAAAAAGTGGGGAGGGACAGATGAAGTTTCCATCCAGTAGCTCTGGCTTTCCTGGGAAGGTGGCTCAGGGCAAAAAGAGGTACAAGACACAGCTTATACTTTTATTTAAGAAACCGCTACATAGTTTTTGCCTCTAATGATGCAAAGGAGGTTCCAGGACACACTGAGCCATCCAAAATCTCTTGCTAGAGAAAAACAACACCAACAACAAACCCCCCCTCCCCAAACAAAAAATAAAACCCTGTCCTTTTTTTTAATTATTATTAAAAAATTGAAAAATTAAAAGTTGAGACTGTAGCTCAAGGCCACAGTGATGAAACTGCCCACAAGAGCTTGTCTTCCACAGCGAGAGGGAGGGAGGGAGGAAATGAAAGAAAGGGGAAGGCCCACAAAACATTTTTTTTTCTTTCTTTTATTTTCCCCCTCTAAAATAACAGCTATATTGGGGGCCGGGGGGTAAAATCAAACCAACAGGACACATCTTGATTTGGGTTTTTTGGAGGGCAGGTCTCCTTATTTGTTTGAATTTAGAACTGCATTAAATAAATGGGCTTCAGCTCCAAAAAAAGGCGCAGTTTGTCTTTGACAGAGTTATAAAACCCATAGAGCTTAAAATAAAAAACAAACAAAGAAGGATGCCCTGGTGCAGATGGGAAATGAATATTAGTTTTCCTACAAAGAAAATAAAAGAGGCTGCAAGATGCAGAAAACCACATTTAGGCTCTATTACATTTACAAATACATACATAAATATATTACATATAACAGCAACTCAAAGAGGAAGCAGGCGAGTCACACAGAGGATGGCTGGCTGGCTGCAGTTCTCCCCACACAGATGTTTGGCTGAGCAGTTAACTTTTCCTAATAATTCCAGGAATGGGCTTCGGCTTTTATTTTCTTTTTTCTCTTTTCTTTTGTTTTTTTTTTTTCTTCTTCCTCTCCTTTCATTCTGTCCCCCCTCCCCGGTTTCGGATTTAGTTTGTCCAGTATGGAGAAGTGCCATAGGCGGTTTTGGTAGCCTGAGACTTTTGCTGCATGGTGCTGGGTTGGTTGCGTTGGCCAGATCCACCCTAGAAATGGGAAACAAAGGAGACAGGGGCATCAGCTGCCAGAGCACGGGCATTCCCAGGAAGATAAGCCCACCCCAGCATTGCTAGAGACAGCCCTGACACCCAGCAGCACAGTGATGCTCCTCCCTGAACACATCTGTTTCTGCCCTGCACCATCTCTACATCCCACAATCCAGGCCAAGCAACCATGGACACATGAAGCAGGAGCTGGGGGATGCACCATCCCACTGCCTCCCCCCCACAACAGGCTCAAGCACAAGGGAAGTGAGGAGCAGGGCCAGACACAGCAAAGGAGCTTTCGCAAGGTGAGCCGAGGTGGCGCACCAGACAAGGATGTCACACACTTGGAGCGCAAAATCATGTCGTGTTACTGGAGTCTAAGGCTGAACAGTGTGTTTTTCAGGGAATATTTAGGGTTTAGGAAAGTAAACACACATGCAGGTGAAACCAGATCGGAGCTGACATGCAACCTGCAAGGGAGTGCTTGATTTTTCCCCAGAATCACAGCACAAGTGCTCCCATCCTGCCCTCCTGCCACAGACAGGGGACAGCAGCGCCTGCCTCGGCTTCACACCCCACAAACCATCCCTCCCCAGTCCACAGCAGGTGGACTCTTCACACAGTCAATGCCTGGCTGAGGCTGGCAGGGATCTCTTGAGGTATCTTGCCCAACCCCTTTGCTCAAGCAGGATCACCTACAGCCAGCTGCCCGGCACCATCTTCAGACAACTTCAAGGATGGAGACTCCACCAGCTTTCTGGGCAGTGTTTGGTCACCATCCCAGCAAAAACATTTTCTCTGATATTCAGAGGGAATCTCTTGTGTTGCAGTTTGTACTCATCACCCCTGTTGCTGCCACTGGACACCACTAGAAGGAGCCTGGCTCCATCCTCTTTACATCTTCCCTTTCTGTACATTGATGAGATCCCCTCTCAGTGCTCCCCAGGCTCAACTGTCCCAGCTCCCACAGCCTTTCCTCACAGGAGGCATGATCCAGCCCCTTTGTCAGTCCTTCACTGGACACTCTCCAATACATCCACATCTCTCCCACAGTGGGGAGCCAACAACTGGACATGATGCTGCAGCTGTGGCCTCACCAGGGCTGAGCAGAGGGCAGGCATCAGTTCCCTTGACTGCTGGCAATGCCGTGCCTGGTGCAGCTCAGGATCCTGTTGTTCTTTTTTGCTGCAAGGGCACATTGGTGGCTCACAGTCAACTTGTGCCCACCAGGCCCTCCAGGGCCTTTCCTGATGAGCTGCTTTCCAGCTGGGTGGTCCCTGACATACACTGGTGCACAGGGCTGTTTTCTCCCTAGGGACAGGCATTTCCCCTTGCTGAACTTCATGAGGTTCCCTCCCCAAGCTGGTCAACAGCCACTGCTGCCAAGGCCCTTTCCCGGTGAGCAAAGCAAACAACAGAAGGAAACAAACACGCCAAGACCCTGCTGGGATGGGGGAGCAACATGCTCTTGGGAATGCTGTAGAGGCAGAAGGGGCCAACTCACCTGCCCATCCTGCTGAAGGTGGTGATGCAGCATCTGGGAATGAGGCTGCTGATGCGCAGGGAGGATATGGAGAAACGGGGCTGGAGCATACCCTGGGGCAGCACCAGGGTTCAGGGGCCCAGTCGATCCGAGAGCAGAAGGCAGGCTGAAGGGAGGCGGAGTGCCAGCATGGAATCCCTGCTTGTCAAATGTCTGCACAGGGGACAGTGGGCACAGCGTCAGAGACTGGTGTGAGTAGCCCCAACCAGACCAGAACAAGAGTGGCCCAAACACACATCACCTGAACCTTTCACCTACCCCACAAGGAAGCCAAGTCACAATCAATACCTACAAGCACACCAGAAGATGAGTTTCAGCTCCCGTTTTCACTCGTATTTCTGCACTAATGGCTCTTGACATTTTTATTTTCACAGACATTGTGGGGTTTTTTTCCCATGACCTCTTTCTATTCAGAGGGACATGGGATGGCAGCAGCTGCCTAATCAGTCCTTCCCCCACTGAGTGGGCTCAGCCTAGAATTACTCAACCTATCCAGGGCAGCCCAACAAAAACACAGGAACTTGCACCAATATTCTCCTCCTGCTGGCCAAAGCCTGACCCCTAAGCATGGAACTGACAGCTGGCTTCCTACCTGTAAGCATGGATCACAGCCAGACACCGATTTCCCCTGCTGAGGGTGCAGGGAGGAGCAGACAGGAGCTGGACATAAGCCCAACGCACACCACAGCTTGTCAAAGCACTTTCTGCTTTGCCTGGGAAGCTGCACACTGAGCAATGGCCACAGGAGAGCAGGACAGGGACCCTCGCGTGTTAGAGGTGGTCACTACTGCCTGATCCCTCTGATGGAAAGCAAACAGCCTCTCAACTCACCTGCTTAGGGGACTATTTTGACTAAAAATGCTAACACCCATAAACTTAATTTGCACCCAGGACACTGCTGGCATGGCATAGTGTGGGCAGTGTGCAGCACAGGGGGCACTGAGCCTCTGCCAGCAGCTGCTGTCAGGAGCTGACACCGCAGGAACAGTGGGACAGAGGATGAAGCTTCACTCCAGCAGTAAACAGAGCCAGTGTCAGAGATGCCATGGCCTGCTGACCCTTGGACTGGCCAGCCTAGGAACAGAAATCATCAGCCTTGGGCTCTGAGGGAGGAGGGTCCAGCACTCCTCACCTGAGTCTTGTTATAGACTGAGCCGCTGATATCAGGCACACCCGTGTTACTTGAGGTCACAGAAACACCTGGAAAATAGAAATGCCACCAACAGTGAGAATGTCACTCCCCCCCCAGCCAGCACAATCCCAAGCCTTGCTCCTGGCACCTCTGGCAGCTTCAGGGGATGCACTGCCCTGCTGGTTCTCCATGATCTCAGACCCACAGCACCCCCACACGGGAGAAAAAGAAAGGGCTCAGCTTCTTGTTCCCACTGCAAAAGCCCACTGGGATAAATCACTCAGGTCCACAACCCAGCCATTAACACTCAAGATTCCAATGCGCTTCACCAGGCAGCAGTTGGCTGCACCGAGCACTCAAGGAAGCTCACAAAAAGCCAGCTCTTCCCTAGGATCGGAGGTGCATTCGGCTCTATTGAAGCATTCAAGAGCTTTCCAGCAGTGCCCTGAGTGATGAAACTCAGCACCTCCTACACATCTGAGCCCTTGTCCTTCCACATCCTACAGAAGAGTGAGGTCTGCAGTGCTCCTCTGCCCTGATAGAATCAGCATCACTGGCTCAGACTGGCTTCCACTCGGACTGGCTCGTGCCACAACATGCTCAGAAACACTCGCCATCGAGGTGGCTCAAAACAGACATTTATTCACAGTTTTATAAAGGGTGCCTCTGATCATTTCACTTGGATCAGAATAAAGCCAATAGTTGCTTTGTTCGGTGAATCAGAGGATTGGGCTCAAGGGCACTGCTCTAAGCTTGTAACCCTCCTTGGACACTGCTCCGTTCTGGATTGCTTCTCCACCGAAGAGAGTGTGATCACCTGGTGTTTCAAATGCACAGCAAATGCTTGGTACCCACTTGAGCACAAGGATGAACCAGTTAGTGCTAAGCAGCCCAGTATACACTTCTCAGATCTAACCAGCATGTGCCGAATAAAGCTTTTGTATGACCTGGATAAATTCTTCAGCTTTTATGGTCACAAAGGAAACATTTCCAGGAATGACACAATGCTATGAGTTACCGGGTGTACAGGCAGCAGCTAGACAGCCCAGGGATGTGTGAAGTGCACACCCTGCTCCTAACACACGGCTGTCTCAGGTGCCTTCCAAGAAACTTAAAATCTAGCTATGATTTGGCAGAGGATCATTTCGGCAACAGCACTGACCTGCTCAAGTTTCAAAAACACAGCACTGTTGAAGGATCACTATATTCTTCAGCAAAGAAAGCTTTGGCTTAGGAAACAGCTTACCATTTCTCCCATGTGTAACTGGACCAAGCTGTGCATCAGCCACACAAATCCTTATGCAAAGTTCAACCATGAGGTTTAGAAGGAACAACTGGGCCATTAGAAAAGCATTTTGTATACGGGAGATGGAGAAACAGCTTGGATCATGACCCTGTTTAGAGCTGGCTGCTATGCTGACTGCACAGCACGGGGAGTTTGCCCTACTAAATCCCACTCCAGAGCAACCTCCAGTCTTGAACTGTTACCTTTCCCAGGTCCAGTGCCAGCAGATTTGTTTTGTGCTTGAGATGACCCACTGTAGCCTCCTTTGCTGTAATCTCCAGCTGCCGTTCCCTGCGTTAAGTCATCGTAGCCTGCAGGTGTGCACAAGACAGGGCGTTACAGTGCGCAAGTGGTGCTGCGGGCGCTCACGGGGAAGCAGGGGCTCAGGGCTTACCTGTGCCGTAGCCATGCTGGCCGTAGCCACTCGCCTGCTGGAAGGGAGTTGACGCCGTGTTCAGGTTGACTCCATGCTGTTTAGCCGATGCTGGAGGCACCTGGACAAAGGACAGGAACAAAAGGCGCCATTATGTGGAACACAGGCTCCCTCTGCCATCTAGTGGGGAAGGCACCTTCCACCTCATGTCGGGAACTCAGTACGGAGTTGGGAGGACTGGGATGGCATGGCACTGCTTAGAGCAGTAACTTGCAAAGCGGATTTGTGCCCTAGGATTTCTCCTAGAGCTGTCCCTGTGATTGCAGTGCAGGTCTCCCTCAGCTGCGTATTTCTTTCATGTGCTGAATGCAAACAGCAGATTTTTACCCACTAACCTGAGAAGAACAACCACAGAATCAAAGTAAACATCAATTCCTGCCTGAGGCTGTTCATAAAATACTATCCTACAGGGCCCTAAATAGCCTCATCTACCTTTCTGCCTGGAGCAGCACCTCTTCCCAAATAACGTTCTTCCTCCTGAGACTTTCAGCCCTGCTCTCTGACTTAATGGGGTCTCCTCCCTCCATGCTCTCTCAGCTCACTGACTCACCTTTGGGTCTGCCCTTGACTCTCCAGATACTAGTAAGGGCTTTCAGGGACATCAAGCCAACAAGCTACAGCTGTCATCTATTTACAGGAACTTGCACAGGAGTCCATGAGCTCTGGCCTTTTAAATTTTTTTTCTTCTGGGTGGGACTGCAGGTTTTTTCTCATGTTACATATTTTTGGAGATCTCCTGCAGACTGGAGAAGCTGACTTTATTCCATTCTAATGAGAATCCACCTGAATACTGACTCCAGCTCCGGGGTTCTCAGTATGAGGAAGCTGTGGACCTGTTAAAGCAGATCCAGAAGAAGTCACGAAGATGATCATAGGGATAAGCACTTGTGTCCTGTGAGGACAGGCTGAGAGTTGGGGCTGTTCATTCTAGAGAAAAGAAGGCTCTGGGGAGACCTTTCTACACTTAAAGAAGGCTTACAGGAAAGATGGGAAAAACATTTTACCAGGCCCTGTAGTAATCGGACAAAAGGCAGCTGTTTTAAACTGAAAGATGATAGATTTAGATTAGATATAAGAAAAATATTCATCACCATGAGGGTTGTGTGGCACCGGCACAGGTTGCCCAAAGAAGATGTGGATGGCCCTATCCCTGAAAGTGTTCAAGGTCAGGCTGGGTGGGTCTCTGAGCAACCTGGTCTAGCGGAAGGTGTCCCTGCTCATGGCAGGGGGATTGGAACAAGATGGTCTTTGATGATACCTTCCAACCCAAACCTTCCTATAATTCCAAGATGTAGTGTTTGGGCTGGAGAAAGCAAAACCAGAGAGGCGCACAGGGAGGGTTTCAGTTTAGGCTGTCACACTTACAAACATGGTTGGCCCATATTGGAATGCACTGGGAACACCGGGCATTCCAGCATAGTAAGGGAGCCCAGTGTAGCTGTACCCTGGGGGCAGGGTTGGGTTGAGGAAGGGCTGCTGAGTCGTGTGGTGAGTCTGTGTCTGGTTCTGCTGTGGCTGGGCCAGTGTGGTCGCAGGAGCAGGAGAGGCAGAATCTCCACGGCCAAACTTTGTTACATCACCTATGAAAGAAAGAATTGATCAGAAAAGCTATCAAAGATACTGCAAAGGTGGAGAATTCAATGGATTTAAATCCTCTGAATACAATCAGACAACTACAGAACAGGACACATCCTACACCTGAAAGCCTAAAGTTGTTCATGGGAAGCCCTCACCCTGTCTCTGTTCCTGACAGCCACAGGGATATTGCCTGTCTGTGGCACAGAACTCCGTGCCATGGCTAATCCATTGATAAAGACAGATGCCAATACTCACCTATCTCACACGGTCTGAGCAGATTCATTACTATCAGATCACTGCAAAAAAACATGCTAAAAGCAGGAGCATGGTAAATAGCCAGAGAGCCAATGGTTGTTGGGTTAAAGTGTGACTCTCCTGGAGGTTAACCTGTTTAGCTAAGCTACATGGGCTGAAAGCAGGTTAGGATTTACAGGCAGTGATGGGCATATTTTTGCCAATGTCTGTTTATTTGTCAAGCATGACTAGTTAAGATGTCCAGTTCCTCACACCACCAAAGTTCTGAAGACAGTAGCTGAAGGCCAGGAAAGCAAGGCTTGCATCGTGGGCCACCTTATTGAAGAAGTAGGAAGGGAAATTCAGTTATTAACCCAAAAATAGCTTCCCAAGAGAAGTGATCATGAAGTAGAAAATCCATAAACACTTGTATTTTCTGGCAGTCTACAGAGCATGTTCACATGTTTACCAAGGAGGTGAGATACATCAATCCCTTCTATCTCACTCCCAACCAGCATTCCTTTTTGCTGGTTACCAGGAAGTATGACAGCACTTAATACCATCATTATAGGAACTAAAACACCTATGGCTACAGTTTTAAGCTGTAATCAGATGGCAGCGGATGAAAACCACTGGCTGAAATCCTGGATGGCATTAAAATAATTTTTGCACAATGACAGCTAAAGGGCAAGAGCAGAAACAAGGAAGGACTTCTTTGATCACAGAAGGGAAAAGCAACTCCTCTTTGAACAACAGCAGGATGACCTGCACTGAGAAACCAGCATATCTCACTTGCCATCCTCATCTTTAACTAGAGCTCACCTGAGTAGGGGTTGTTAGCAAGGTTCCCATCTCTGCCTGTCAAGGTTGCAGGAGCAGGGAATGTAATTCCATAGTAATCCTTGGAAAGAGACAACATCGTTTATTAATAGTTGAAACTGTAATACAGCTGGACAGATCTTACGGACTGCATACTAGACACGGAAGAAAATTTTAAAAGCAAGAACTAAAGGAGGTTTGGGTGGAAGCTGACCTTATATCGTGCAGCAGAGCTGAAAATTTACCTGGATCCTCAAGCTAAAAATAAACCTACTTCACAGACACTTCTCATATTATATACAAATATTTCATCTCTTAATGGTAAGTTAAAGGCAATCACTAAATGATTTCCCTCCCAGCTCCCAGCTCTTGAGCTGTCATCTTCCAGTGAGACTGCCTGAAAGAGAACTGACCATTGTGGGTCAAAGGCCTGGGGTCAGGCCAGGACTGTAATCACAACATAGATGTAAAAGTCCAAAGGTTTTACCCTTCTACCATGTCCTGTTTTCTAAAAGTGGAAATGTCAGCTATGAAAACAGCAAAAACATTAAAAGAGAGAGAAAAATAGTTACTATTGGATGAATTGAAAGTTTATTTAAACTACTTTACAGGATACCTCAGGTCAGTAGCCTCCAAAGCAGGGCATGCATCACAACCCACTGGGGTGCAGGAAAAAAATGGATTTGGTACCTTTGATAAATATGACTTAGAGAATTTAAAAATAATGTTTGTTTAACCTTTCTCTCCCTTTTTAGGGTTTTTTTTTGGTGTATGTTTTATAACAAATATATTAGTACAGGGGTATATGTATGTAATTCAGAAATACAAATACATTGAAGGTGAGTGCTCACAAATTTTTTGCTGATAGGGTGCATAAAAAAACCACTGACTCAGATCATTCTTCTAGGTCCTCTACAAGAGGGTAAGCACTCCTAGAAAGCTTGCACTCTGGAATGACAGGACACGCTAGAAAAACCAAAGCAATATTTTGACTTCAGTTTGGAAGAAAAGGCAAGAAGTTTGCCCTTCTCCCTCTGGGTGAACTCCACCAGTGGGTCTGGTATTCTATTTTTTTCCTCCTAATTTTCATGTTCTACTCCTCACCACCTCCAATTCAGAAAGAGATCATGCTTTAAGCAGTAAGGTATCCATTTCCACACATTCTCAAACACTGGAAAAGTCGCCTCTTTTGTCATACCCCTCTCTGCAAATGCCATAGCACCTCAAATGTTTTCTCAGAGTTGACAGCACCCTCCACCTTGCCCCACTTCCATGCATCACTTCCCCGTCTCCTACACCCAATCCTCTACCACTGAACATGAAATAATGTGGCAAAGTTATAGTATTGCAGGTGCTTCCTGTGACTTATAATGGTGCCATTATTGCATCAACCTTTCCTTCCCTGGTAATTCTGTATCCTACACGTGCATACACGTATTCAAACTAAAAGTTCATTAGAAAATACAAGTGCAAGGCAGTTATGCCTGCAGTTCATGCCTGCCCAAAGGAAAGTATCAGGGCAGACACTCTGCTCTTCATACATCACAGGTATCTCCTGACCTACAAAAGGGGAAGCTGCCTAAAGCCAAAAGCGAAATATCAGAAATAGGCTCAAAAAGTGAGGCAGAAAAGGATGAAAAAAGAGTAAGTGATGAGACATAATAGATTTAAGTTCCAACAAGCAGCTCACTGGGTACCACACACACCAGCTGAGGCACTTGTAAGATCTTTGCAACAGACGAACAGAGAAGACAGCTATCCCAATGTACTATCCCAATGTAACACACACCAAAAAAACCCATACAACAAAAAAATCCACAGTGAGACTTTACACAATATGCACATTATTTGAGTTAAAATTTAAAAAAAAAACCTAAGGAGAAAATCCCATTCTTGCTTTATCAGCAGCCATGGGGATCTCTTGCTGTTGGAAGTTACACAGGAAGCAGTGACAGCTTTCACTTGGAACTTTGCCCACTTTCATTTTTCATATGTAAGCCGACTGGCACGTGAAATAGAAATATTCCCTCCTGCTCCCAGACCATCTAGCACTGCCACATTTTCACAAAAATCTCACAACACAATTAAAAAATCCCCAAAATCTAGAAAGAACAAACACTGCATGAATAGCTGATGAAAAATCCTTTGTTATATCTGTAGATTTATCTCTAACTACCAACATACCGAGGGTAATCAACTCTAGATGAAGGGGTATGAGAAATGGCTCCAAAAATATTCTGCAAGATTTTGCAGAGAGAGGAAAAACTCTTGCACTAGCAAAGCTGCAGATGCCACAGAAAAAATAAAAAGTATTAAAAAATATATATATATACACAAATAGAATTTAGAAAGACTGAGAGACTAGCAATATTTGTCAATAAGAAATGTAAGAAAACATTAATTAACATGCAAAATAAACATTATATACAAATAATATTAGAGCATGAAATAAGAAAAAATAAATGCTGTGAGGTAGAGAAAGTTTAAAATAAAACCCAAAAAAAAGCAACAAACAAAACAGATGAAAAGACAATCCTGAAACACATCCCCAGCACAGCCACCCGGAAAATTTCTTCTGCAACACTTTTAGCTCCTGTAATAGCACAGTAGCCAGGCTTCTCCCTGGCAGCAGTCCCAAGAAATGAGTTAGGTCCTGTTCTCATAGCAGGGCCCTCTCCTCATCACAGTGACAAAAGTCCTCAGAAGAAAACAAACGAAAAAAGCAAACAAAAAAACAGACAAAAAAAACAAAAGTGAAAGTAGAGGAGGGAAATTCTCTAGAAGATGGTGATGAAAGGAAAGCCTGGGCATGGGCACATAAAGCTGCACACCCGGCAGCACCCCAAGCAAAGCAACCACCACTACCGAGCCAGACCAGGCTCCTGCACAGCACCCACAGCTCCACCATGACTGTACCTGGATGCTCGCAGCCCTGCCTGCGGCACAGCACCATGGCACTCCTGGTCCTCCTCATGGCTCTCACCACCGGCTTCCCGTGCCACCACCTGCGGACCCACGATCCTGGGGATGCAATCCAGCTTCTCCAGGACGTGGCTCCGAGCATGATACAGCCCTGCCACCTCCAAGAGCCACCCTTCTTCCCCGACACCCTCCTCCACAACAACCTCCACCCGCGCCAAGCCGCCGCCGCCGCCCTACGCATCCTCCAGCACCTCTTCCACACCCTCAGCAGAAGGAGCAGCAGCCAGCACTGGCACAGCCAGGCTCGCAATGACCTCCTCAACAAACTCCAGCACTACATCCACCACCTCGAGCAATGCCTCCCCGACAACGCCACGCTCTTCAAAGGACCGCGCAACCCGCTGCTCACCATCAACAAGTACTTCAGGGACATCCACCTCTTCCTCCACGCCCACAACCACAGCGCCTGCGCCTGGGACCACGTCCGCCTCGAAGCTCTTGTCTGCTTCCAACACGTGGACAGACTCATACGGCGAATGAAGCACCAAGCTGCTCTGGACCCCACTAAACCCACGGAGAGCAAACACCCATCCCCAGCCAGCACCAGCAGCCGTGGATTGAGTGGTGACAGCAGCAGCACAGGCTGGGATCGCTTGGTACCAGTCACACCTGTTCTGGCCAGAACGATGAGCTGACATGGAAATGGGCATGACCGTGGTGACACCGGGGTCAGTCTGTGGCACAGCCCATACACCCGAACCACGGCCACTGGAGAGGAAGGAAGAGGAAATTTCTGTGTTGCACGCTCATGGACAGCTGCGACGCATTGGGGATAGGGATGGTACTTACTACCCATGGAATTATCACATTCATCCAGATTGCAACCTCACCTGATGAACAGGAGGCGGACCATGGACCCTGGGGGAATACTGTGGGACTCTCATGTCACACTATTTATCACAGAACTCTGTTTAATTACTTATTTAATTAATTAACTTAATTTTTTATTTATTTATTTGGCTGGCCATGTATTTATTTATTTATTCTTTTGTTAGAAATAAAGACTTTTTGCAAAACCAAAAGAGAATGAAAACGCAAAGCTGTGGTCATAGTGCTTCATACCTACAACTGACAGGCAAAGACACAGTCCCCTCAGGCAGGCAAGGATGAGTCTTCCTTCTGCAGCCCATCTTGCCAATGCCTCCTGCCCAGGTTAAAGGCTATGAACAGCAGACCACTCTCAGGGANCAAACAAAACAGATGAAAAGACAATCCTGAAACACATCCCCAGCACAGCCACCCGGAAAATTTCTTCTGCAACACTTTTAGCTCCTGTAATAGCACAGTAGCCAGGCTTCTCCCTGGCAGCAGTCCCAAGAAATGAGTTAGGTCCTGTTCTCATAGCAGGGCCCTCTCCTCATCACAGTGACAAAAGTCCTCAGAAGAAAACAAACGAAAAAAGCAAACAAAAAAACAGACAAAAAAAACAAAAGTGAAAGTAGAGGAGGGAAATTCTCTAGAAGATGGTGATGAAAGGAAAGCCTGGGCATGGGCACATAAAGCTGCACACCCGGCAGCACCCCAAGCAAAGCAACCACCACTACCGAGCCAGACCAGGCTCCTGCACAGCACCCACAGCTCCACCATGACTGTACCTGGATGCTCGCAGCCCTGCCTGCGGCACAGCACCATGGCACTCCTGGTCCTCCTCATGGCTCTCACCACCGGCTTCCCGTGCCACCACCTGCGGACCCACGATCCTGGGGATGCAATCCAGCTTCTCCAGGACGTGGCTCCGAGCATGATACAGCCCTGCCACCTCCAAGAGCCACCCTTCTTCCCCGACACCCTCCTCCACCACAACCTCCACCCGCGCCAAGCCGCCGCCGCCGCCCTACGCATCCTCCAGCACCTCTTCCACACCCTCAGCAGAAGGAGCAGCAGCCAGCACTGGCACAGCCAGGCTCGCAATGACCTCCTCAACAAACTCCAGCACTACATCCACCACCTCGAGCAATGCCTCCCCGACAACGCCACGCTCTTCAAAGGACCGCGCAACCCGCTGCTCACCATCAACAAGTACTTCAGGGACATCCACCTCTTCCTCCACGCCCACAACCACAGCGCCTGCGCCTGGGACCACGTCCGCCTCGAAGCTCTTGTCTGCTTCCAACACGTGGACAGACTCATACGGCGAATGAAGCACCAAGCTGCTCTGGACCCCACTAAACCCACGGAGAGCAAACACCCATCCCCAGCCAGCACCAGCAGCCGTGGATTGAGTGGTGACAGCAGCAGCACAGGCTGGGATCGCTTGGTACCAGTCACACCTGTTCTGGCCAGAACGATGAGCTGACATGGAAATGGGCATGACCGTGGTGACACCGGGGTCAGTCTGTGGCACAGCCCATACACCCGAACCACGGCCACTGGAGAGGAAGGAAGAGGAAATTTCTGTGTTGCACGCTCATGGACAGCTGCGACGCATTGGGGATAGGGATGGTACTTACTACCCATGGAATTATCACATTCATCCAGATTGCAACCTCACCTGATGAACAGGAGGCGGACCATGGACCCTGGGGGAATACTGTGGGACTCTCATGTCACACTATTTATCACAGAACTCTGTTTAATTACTTATTTAATTAATTAACTTAATTTTTTATTTATTTATTTGGCTGGCCATGTATTTATTTATTTATTCTTTTGTTAGAAATAAAGACTTTTTGCAAAACCAAAAGAGAATGAAAACGCAAAGCTGTGGTCATAGTGCTTCATACCTACAACTGACAGGCAAAGACACAGTCCCCTCAGGCAGGCAAGGATGAGTCTTCCTTCTGCAGCCCATCTTGCCAATGCCTCCTGCCCAGGTTAAAGGCTATGAACAGCAGACCACTCTCAGGGACCTGCTGTGGTCCTGCAGCCCACAGGAATCTCCTACAGACGCCAGACCCTTGGGGCACCCATTTGCCCAGATGGCATGATGCCTGCCCTGCACAATTCCTCCTCTTTCACCACCACACTGTCCCTTCCAGACCCTCCAGTAATGCCAACTGTACTAGTGTATTATTTTTTGTATTCTGGTGATACAACACCAGAATAGGGATTAGAGAGGTTGAGTGATATCCATTCCTGGAGACCTATCTACAAGCATCGTTGGAAAAGGCCATGAGCAGGCTCTTCTGACACCAACTCCTCTCACCATCACACTGCACTTGGGATATCCAGGGCAAAACAGACCATTAAAAATTATTTTTAAAAACTCCTTTATCATTCAAAAGCAACAGCTTAGAGGAGACTTCTTAAACCCCATCACAATGAAAGTAAAACCGTGAAAGAGAAACAAGAGACTGCAGAAGCTTCATCAATAAACATTCAGTGCTCAGGTGCTTAGACTCAGAGCCACCACCTCAAAGGCCATCTGGACTTAACGAGCTCCTGAGGTTCCTGAGAAATAAACCATTTCACAACTCTTTCAAAGTGTAAAAAGAACAATTTATTCATATCAATACAAAAAAACCCAAGCATAGTGTAGGTAAAAAACCCAAAACAATTAACGGAGAAGACTTGGGAATGGTCCCAGGAAGAACGGAAGCTTTAGACAACATTTATCAGGGAAGGCCTCCCGCTGAGTGTCAGAAAGGGCTCCCTTGCTTGCTAAACTTCTCAGAGAAGTCTGGGTGCGTCTTAATGCAATCCTAGTCCAAGATCTGGTAACTGATTAATGAAGGATGAATCCTCTAAAGGATTATAAAAGTGCAACTGAGCCTTTATATAACTTTGTCCTGAAGGATTACGGACATATTTATTTATGTATTTATATAGGAAATACATGGGAAAAACAAATGATTAAAATTCATTATGACAATGATTAAAGAATTTTAATAAGAATTATCTACCACACATTACAGATAGTTGTAACTACTTGTACAGTGCTCTATTAAAACACTCCTTCCAAAGCCACCTTAATAATAAACTAGAGAACAATGCAATTAACCCAATGACAGTGGGTAAATACTTCTGCTCAGCCTCCAGGAATAACCTAGAGATGTGTCCCCACCCAAGGGAGGAATCTCCATGCACACTAGTAGAAAGCGTGTGCTGGAAATCCCTGAAGCAAAAGTCTGCAACTGGAATTAAACAGAATAAAATTCATGACTCTAATGAATTATAAGCGAGGACAGCTCAATCGGCACAGCACCTTACCAGTTACATACCAGTAACATAGCAGTACAACCACTTCCTTTTTTCTACACTAGGAAATTAGCTGGCACATCCCCATCACTGCAATTCTCAGTCAGGAAACACTACTTAAAAAATCCTCAAAATGCTTAACTCTGGAGGAGTTAAGTAGGGCTGAGTTCAGCACTCTCCAGAACCAAAAACTGTTACTTCCCCGGTCCATCATCACAAAAAAGCTTAGGAAAAAAGGTAAAGTCCGAGATACTATATGACAATTGAAGCATAGTGTCCTGCTATGGGCAAGAAGGGAAATTCAGTGAAACACAAGAGGAATGACAGATGCCCCCAGAGAGAAAGGAAAACCACAAAAAAACCCCAACATTATCGCAACACAACCATGTATAAATCATTCGGAGTTTCACACCCCTACAACCAAGAGCCAACATATCACCAACACCGACTCGACTGGACACAACTACCACCACAATCCTCAACCACGGACACCCCAACAAACCACTGCCCCGAGACCACCACAGCCACCAGCCCAGACTGGAAACCGCGGGCGGAAACTCCCAGCAATCAGAAAGCGATGAAGGGAAAGCTGCCGCCATACAAAGCCGCACACCCGGCAGCACCCCAAGCACAGCCACCACCAGCCCCAGCACCGAGCCTCACCAGGCTCCTGCCCAGCACCACCCCACAGCACCCACACACCCACCATGCCTGCACCTGCAGCCCCACAGCCACGCCTGCCGCACGCCGCCCCGGCGCTCCTGCTCCTCCTCACGGCTCTCGCCACCACCCTCGCCTGCCAACAGCTCTGGACACACGACGACACCTTCCCCGGAGACGCGCTCCGCCTCCTCCAGGACNTATTTATTTATTTATTTTTCTATTTATTTATTTACTTATTTATGCCACAGAAAATAAAGACCTCTGACAAAACACTTGCCACTGCCTCTCCTCTCACTAACTCTGCAAACTCAGCCTTTGGGCCGCCAGAAAGCCACCTCTACTCAACACCTACTCCTCTACTCCCAGCCCTGCTCCAAAAAGGGCTCTGCACAGCCCCTACCCACTCTTCTCACAGGCACCTGCCCAAGCCGGTTCGTGCAGCAACCCCTTTGATCAAACACTGCCAGCGTTTGCCCAACACCACAGAATCACAAAAATACAGACAGGGTAAGGCTGGAAAGCACCACTGCGGCTCATCTGCTTTATCCGCAGAGTGCTCCACCCATCCAATCCATGGCTCTCCGCCTTGGAGACGAGGACGTTGTGCGGGACAGCGTCAAACACTTTGCACAAGTCCAGGCAGACAAGGCCACACACTCTGCCCCTATCCACCAATGCTGTAGCCCTACCCACAGATGCTCACCTAAATTGACAGCAATGGCAACTTTCCCCTTTGGAAACCACGTTGCCTGTTACCAAACACCTCTTTGCTTTCCAGAGGCCTCAGCTGACCTTCCACGAGAAGCAGTGCCATCGCCTTGCCTGGCACGGAGGTCAGACTGACTGCTTTGCATTCCCATGCTCTTCTGCTCTCCCCTTTTTAAAAACAGCAGTTACACTTCCCTTCCTCCGGTAATCAGGGACTTCACATGACAAGACACCATCTTTCCAAAACGATCCACGCTGGCCTAGCAACTCCATCCGACACTTCCCTAAGGACCCACACATGAATCTCTTCGTGTCTCGCGGACTCGCACAGATTCGGGTTCCTAAGATGCTCTCAAAACTCATCCTCTCCTACGGTGGCCTTGGGCTCCTCATTCTGCATGCAGGGCTCCCTGCATTTGCCTTCTGCAACTTGGGCGCTGCGGCTGGAGCACTTGCACTGAAGAGTGATACGCAGACATCCTTGAGAACCTCAGCGTTCTCTTTGCCCAGGACAGCCACGTCTCCCCTTCCCTTACGTGTAGGAGCACTAATATTCTTTTGCTTGCAAGAGATCAAGCGAAGCCTACCCTCCCATCCTTGACAGCCCTGGCCAGACTCAATTCTAAATGGGCCTCGGCAACCCTCACCTTGTCTCCAGCTTACCGTACCCTCTCCCTGTATTCCTTTCGGGCCACCTGTCCTCCTTCCCACTTCCTGAAACCTTCTCTTTTTGCTCGGAGTTCGCCCAGCAGCACCTTATCCATCCGTGGATGCCTCCTGGCATTTTTGCACCCGTGCCCCCTGCTTCAAATGCATCACTCCTCAGCTTGGAGGAAAGGATCCTTGAAATTCAGCCACATTCCTGGGCCCCTCTGTCCTCCAGGGCTCTATCATCTGGCACTCTAGCAAGTACATCCCTGAAGAGTCCAAAGTCTGCTCTCTGAAGTCCAGGGCAGAGAGTTCACCGGGTGACCGGCTCACTATCCCGAGGGTCTCCTACTCCAACATCCCGTGGTCACTGCAGCCAAGGCTGCCTTGGAGCATCCTATTCCCCACCAGCTCCTCCCACTGATGAGCACATGGCATCTGTCCTTGCTGGCTCCTCAACCGCTTGCACAAGGAGGTCGTCACTGACGCATTCCAGAAACCTCCGACATGGCCTGTGCCCTGCCGCCTTGTCTCTCCAAAAGATATCGCTGTGGTTCAAAACCCCAGTGAGGACCAGGCCTTGCAAATGTCAAACCACCACCATCTGGCTAGACAGCGCTTCGTCCACTCCATCCTCCTGGCCGGATGGTCTGTACCAGACCCCAACCACTCTAACATCCCCTGTCTGCGGCTCTCCCTTAACCTGGACCCAAAAGCCCTCCAATGCCTCCTCATCCTAACCCAGGAACACTTCCATACTTTCCGCCTGCTCACTGACACACACGGCTAAAGCCCTCCTCGCCTCCACACCCTCTTTTCCCAAAAGTCTAAAGCCTTCCAATCCAATGCTCCACTCATAGGAGCGATCTCACAACGTCTCCACGAGGCCAGGGAGCTCACGCCCACGCAGGCACGCACGCACACGCCCTCAGCTCCTCTTCGTTGTTCCCCGCATTATGTGTGTTTGTGTAAAGGCACCTGAAACGACCGCCAAGTCTTCTCTACTTCACCTGAACGGGCCCTGCTCCCGCAGCCTTTCTCGCAAGTGATGCGCTCCGGTCCCCTCTGCATCTTCAGGGCCAGCCAGCCCCTTGTTGGGGTTTTGGGGAGTTCCCCTTCTGTTTTCTTTTTTCTCTCTTAGAGAATTTTCCCCATACTGTTGCCAGGACAATAAATTGCCGGTGCTTAAGCCACACAAAAGGACCTTGCCACAGAGGGTGGGGGGTCGCTGGGACTACTGGTCTTTCACCTGGTTTTGGGTGGAGTCAGTGCTGTTGGTGCTAGCCGGGCTCGGACGCAGTTCGTCAGAACCTTTCTGCTTTTCGGCCGTTTTCTTCCTTCTACCGGAGAAACCCCGGGATTCCTGCTGCAGCTCCTGATACATCTTGTCTGCCACCTGGAATCTGCGCTCGCCTCTGCTGTTCCAGCTTGCTGTTCCCGAGGGTCCGGCCGGACACCGGGATCAGCTGCCCGGAGAGTCCGTGAAGCTCTTTCGTCCATTTTCCCCTCCCCGGGACCCCGGGCCTGCCGGCTGTGAGCGCAACTGCACCAGAGGGGAAAGTGCCCACGGCCTGCGGCTGAGAGACACTGGTATTGGGTCTGTGGTTCTGTCTCCTGCTGCTGCCGGAGCTACTGTTGTTGGTTTGCCTTGTTATATGTATTAGTAAAGAACTGTTATTCCTAACCCTATCTATGGCTGAAAGCCCCTTAATTTCAAAATTATAATAATTCGGAGGGAAGGGGGTTGCATTTTTCCATTCCAGGGGAGGCTCCTGCCCTCCTGCACAGACACCTGTCTTTTCAAACCAAGACACCCTCCAAGATCTCCACACCTCTCATGGACTAAAGAGCCCGGAACAGGACACCACTGTTCCAGGGCATGGCTCCGGCAAGCCCAAAGCACATCACCTTTTCCCTTACGGGGGACAGTCTCACTTCGTTCTCTGGCTGCCTCATCCACCAAAGCAGGGAAAATACAACCATGTCCTCACTCTGGGGCCAAACTCATGGGACAACGGACACAGAGCAAGCAACACAGCAGCAGCAAAGCTCTTCCTTTTTTCCTAATCCTACTTCTCTCAGATTATTTTTTAAAGTCTCGTTGCCCTGCCTGTTGTAGTCTTCTTGCCCTGCCTCCTCAGCTTCCAAGACGGCAGCGAGGGCACCTCCATGCAAGAACACCTCCAGGCCTCCAACGCTCACATCCCCACAAACGCCCTTGTACACTGCCACTGCCCCGAGCCCTCGCTGCAAGAGGGGCATCCCCAGGCCCGGCCCACTGACATCACTGCTCATCCCTTGCAACCACGAAAGGAAAACGTTGGCTAAGAGGAAAACAAAGGCAAGCCACAAAGTGAAAGGAAAAGTGACCACAGCCACCACCACGGCATTGCAGCTGGAAAAGATGCTTGGGCACAAAGAGAAACTTCAGCTGCGCAGCACAGGCCTTGCAGCTGGCCCTGCAGGTGACCAAGATCACTCAACAACCCTCCCTGACACAGCTGACCTCGACGCCTCTGACCCAGCGCTTTCATAAGCCCACTCACCCACCACTGCCACCACAATCCCCAACCACGGACACCCCAACAAACCACTGCCCCGAGACCACCACAGCCACCAGCCCAGACTGGAAACCGCGGGCGGAAACTCCCAGCAATCAGAAAGCGACGAAGGGAAAGCTGCCGCCGTACAAAGCCGCACACCCGGCAGCACCCCAAGCACAGCCACCACCAGCCCCAGCACCGAGCCTCACCAGGCTCCTGCCCAGCACCACCCCACAGCACCCACACACCCACCATGCCTGCACCTGCAGCCCCACAGCCACGCCTGCCGCACGCCGCCCCGGCGCTCCTGCTCCTCCTCACGGCTCTCGCCACCACCCTCGCCTGCCAACAGCTCTGGACACACGACGACACCTTCCCCGGAGACGCGCTCCGCCTCCTCCAGGACGTGGCTCCCAGCCACGCACAGCCCTGCCACCTCCAAGAGCCGCCCTTCTTCCCCGACACCCTCCTCCACAACAACCTCCACCCGCGCCAAGCCGCCGCCGCCGCCCTACGCATCCTCCAGCNATTTATGCCACAGAAAATAAAGACCTCTGACAAAACACTTGCCACTGCCTCTCCTCTCACTAACTCTGCAAACTCAGCCTTTGGGCCGCCAGAAAGCCACCTCTACTCAACACCTACTCCTCTACTCCCAGCCCTGCTCCAAAAAGGGCTCTGCACAGCCCCTACCCACTCTTCTCACAGGCACCTGCCCAAGCCGGTTCGTGCAGCAACCCCTTTGATCAAACATTGCCAGCGTTTGCCCAACACCACAGAATCACAAAAATACAGACAGGGTAAGGCTGGAAAGCACCACTGCGGCTCATCTGCTTTATCCGCAGAGTGCTCCACCCATCCAATCCATGGCTCTCTGCCTTGGAGACGAGGACGTTGTGTGGGACAGCGTCAAACACTTTGCACAAGTCCAGGCAGACAAGGCCACACACTCTGGCAGAGTTTACTGTGGCCTTTCCATATTTCAAGGGAGCTTAGAAGAAAGATGCAAACTGAGTTCTGAACAGTGCCTGCAGTGACAGTTAACAGACTCCATGGAATGTCTTTACACCAAAAGAGAGGTTTAGATCAGGCATTAGGAAGAAATTCTTTACTTTGAGTTTTGTGAGGCACTGGAACAAGTACCCAGAGGTAGCCAGGTTACCACAACCCTTAAAGTGTTCAAGGCCAGACTGGATGGGGCTTTGTGCAACATCTTCCCACAGAAGGTTTCCCTTTCCATGGCAGAGGTGCTTGCAATCAGATTACCTCTTCCAACATAAAACATTTTAGGACTCATGTTGAAGTTTTGGACGACTGTGGAACCAAAATGGGAGCAGGGAAGAGAATAAGGAGAAGGAGCAGAAGTGTGAACGCACAGAAAGCAGTCCCACTCCCCATCCTCGCATGCCACCTGGGAGATGAATGCAGAGACAATCGGGAGTGAAACTGAGTCCAGGAATACACGAGAGGTGAGGGGAAGATGTTCTGTAGACTTGGTTTTATTTCATGATCTACTTACTCATTGCCCTGATTTGATTGCTGGTGAGTTAAAACTAATTTCCCCAAGTCAAGTTTCTTTTGTCCGTGACCGTAACCAGCGAGTGATTTCTCCCTCTCCTTGTCTCACCCCACATGCCTTTCAGGATGTATTTTGACCCTCGACCAGACGAGAAGGGGAGCGATAGAGCTGCTTGGTGGCCACCAGGCATCTCGCAAGTGTTAACACATAACAATAGGTGTCTCCTGGCCCTGCAACTTCAAATACTTTGCCATTTTGTTGGCACGAAAATAATTCCATGCATTTCAGTTGGCAGTTCCTCAAGTACCATGACTTTCTCTGGTACAAGTCTTTATTATGTTCTCAACTTTGGGTTTTTTTAAATTCAGGGTCTGCAGTCGGACAGGGCTTTGTCTGAGTCATCCCTGTACTCACCTTTAAACTATCTGAGTCTGGCTGCTCCAAGCTCTACATGGAATACCTGGTACTTATTTGGGCCTTACATTATGGCCTTCATTCACACTTCTGAGATCACTGCTCCATTTCTGCCTCTACAGATACACTGCATCACTCTAGTATATAACTGGTCTCATTTACCTACTACCAAACCTTTCCCCAAGTTCCTTAACCTACATTTCTGATAGGAAAATTCTTCATAATTCTGCAATCTAGATTGAGGCCCTTTTTAAATCCATCTGGGAGCTCAGCCTGTTTCACATGCCATTTGCATTCTGGATCCAGATAAGGAAAAAAACTTTGCACACTCTCCCTCCTGCAGTTCACCTGCATTTGTTGCCATGATGCATATGCAAAGATCTACACCTGTGAGCACCTCCAAAACCTGTCAGATACACCTACTGGCTACCAACTTGTGTACTTGCTGTTCAACCTTACCTCTTGGTAAAAGGAAACATTTATGCTCAGACTTCAACTAGCTTAGACAAAATGTCATAATGTTGCTACAACAATTAGAAATTCCTCCACTCAGAAGTACAAAGCACACTTGCATCTATTTAGAGATTTTGCAGATAGACAAATGCATGATGCAACAGTTGCTCTTTATCAATTTACACAATCCTGTTGTAAATTTAAAAACCAGGTATTCAAAAAACCAGAATACAGAACTTCAGGAAAAGCTTTTAACCACCGTTAAATGAACAAATTTATGTGGCACAAATGATCAACACTGAAGACAACTTGTTTAAAATTAAATAAATTAAGCCATTTACTTACCATTGGCAGTCTGGATTGAAGCATCTGGAGATCATCATAACCATAAATCTGCTTAAAGACAGATAAAAAGACAACATCATTATAACACTTTCTTCTGATGCTGATCAATTCAGGGCTTTGAACTGAGTTTGACTTAAACCCATTCTGTGTTAAAGGTCTACAGCCGTATGTTGCATTGTGCTCTCATGGGGCACTGTAGTATTTCAAGGAGAGTAGAGCTGAAGTTAAAAAGGCTTGTCACTCTGATGTTGTTTCCTGGTGACAATGTCCACTGAGGAGAGTTTGACTGTCCCATCTTCAATACAGTTTTTACAGACACATCACTCCTGAACTTAAGAAAAATCTACCAGGCATTCAGATTTGGGAGTAAGAACAACAGCTCTCTTTGCTGTAATCATTGCTTCAAAGAGCAATAAAAGAGTTGATGACTTGACCACAAAGCAACCTCCTGGGTATCTCCTCACATTCGGTTTCATATAGAAAAGTTACCGGTATAAAGTTTCGGATTCAAAAAATAGGTAACCAAAAACATGTTGATGCTGGTCAGACATCAAAGAGCTATGTGCAGTCTTTCAAACCATGACAGACAGGACACATGGCACATTTCTGTCACTACTATGGCAAATCCATTCCAGTAACACAAACCTAAAGGAGCCTAAATTTATTCAAAGGGCCTAAAACCTGGTAACACTGAAAACCATAGCCACACCCATGTTTAGCTTCAACAGCAGCCAGATCAGGTCTGTACCAAAAGCTCTGCAGTTTACAATCAACAGTAAGCCTCTATTGAACATATTTCAGATGTTCTTTAGCATTTGGAACAAGAATTCCAGGTGCAACATGTGCCACCAGAAATGCCTTGGCATAGACAGTAGCAGGTCTGGAGGGCCCACTTGAGCCAAGGGCTAAGAAATCAAAGACAAACAATGAAACTGCTTACTGGGTAGGCAGGCAGAAGTCCTCCAGGTCCCACAATATACTGGTTATGCAACAAGGGTGGTACACCTTGGGGCAGGTTTGGGGGAGCTTTGCCTGTAGAACCAAAATACAGATACTTTAACAAGCCTTTAGAAAAGAAAAGGCTTCAGCATTGAGACAAGATAGCTCACAAGTCCTGGCAGCTGCACCGTCTCAGCTTATAAAGAGCAGATTTTGTGCTGTTTGATGAATATGCTCAAAATAGCCTGAAGAGTTTAACCATGCCTCAAGGGAGGGAAAGCACAGGCTACTCAAGCCTGAAAACAGTCCTACCAGAGAATAGCCTGATTTTGTAATTTACTTTGTCCAAGAAGATTACAAGAATTACAGAAACTTCTCTTTTCCTCAGTCCTTTCCTGAACGCAAATTTAGAAATCATTCTCAGTCTGAGAAAGCAAATTCTCTTCTTTCATTTTCTGCTCTGTCAACACATCCCCTTTATCACCAGCAATAGACTGGAAAGCACTAAATGCTGCCAGCATGCATTCTGTGGGTCACTTACTACAGCTAGGAATAGCAAAGAGAAGACTGAAATGGTTTCAGCTGCCTTCATGAAGCAGCGCTAGGAGGCAGAACAGTAAAAGAACAATGCACTTTGGCCAGTCATAAGACACTTCATTTACAAGCTATAGAAATGAGAAATCCTCCTGTAACCAAGGCTGATCCTTAATATTACATCACTCACTTCTCTCTATAAGATTTCCTTTTAGCAGTTCAGGTTTGTCAGAGAAGAAAGAGAATTTAGCATCACTTCCACTTCAGTGCAAGAAGCCTCCCAGCCCTCTTTCTCCATGGACCCTCCTTCTGAAGTGCTATTTGCTGTGCAATTTTCTTTCCTTTCTGTGGAAGTGGCAGTAGGGATGTGACATATGATAATGAGGACACTGCAGTATATTCTGATACTGCCATATGAATTCACATCACAGAAAAGACTGAAACTACAGCTAATGCAAACTCATAGTCAGGAGGTGATCACAACCTGGAACACAAACTGGGTGAATTTTCCAGCCAAGTCAGAACTGCTCTGGTGTGTATTTATAAAGCTCTTTGGGGACGGAATGTGCTATATAAATGCCACATAACACCCTAACAAATATTTCAAATCCATAAAACCAGGCAACTTTATTTCATAAGCCAGCAAATACAGCATGCTGGAAATGCCAGTGAAGAGTGTGGACTTCTCAGCGTTGTTATGGCTGGTGAGATGCTCAACTGATAGCCCTGCTGACTGAAATCCTCTGTCTATCCACGTGATCTGTCAATATTGCCAACCTGAAGACACTAAGGGAGCTGCCCGTGTGGTAGCAGCTGGTATAGACACACTGGTAACACTCAGGCCAAGGCTGTTTGTAGTGTTCATACTGCTTGCCATGCTGACAACCGAGGAGGTGGTGCTAGTGGCTGAGGTTGAAGCAGTTGAAAAGGTTGTTGAGGGCTGGAGCGAAGTTGTGTTCTCAATACCAGTGTGCTAGAAAAGGAGACAAAAAGAATGAGGATCACAGAGCAAATAAACCACAGCAGAAGATGCTGGGAAAAGGGGAAAAATAAAAAAAATCAAAAACTTTTAAAGTAACAGCAGCACATGCAAAAGATATGCATTATCTACGTACCAAGCAAGCAACGAAGTTGCATGCTTGTGATGTTTTTGTGATTTAAAGAACATTATTGCATGAGAGCTAAATTCAAATTGCCATACCATCACAAAGTTATACTACAGTAATTCAAACGTAACATATATCGTTCCATCACTTGCATTTTGTCAGCTAATCTCTCCAATGCAGACTGCTAACAGTCTGCATTTTGGAGACATTTCAGGTCACTGCTTTGAAGTTTGTCTTTTGTTTGTTGCTGGTTTTTTTTTTTAATAAACTAGCTACAAGCAAAATTTTCTTTTTTAATTTCATCCCCCTAGCTGGCATGACAATTTCTCTCGCAACTGGGTGACTGACTGCCAAGTCTCTGTCATAGCTATTCCTGATCTAGTACAAATCACAAGTGGTCATCACGTTTTCTCCACTAGAGGGCTGACATTCCTTCTTCCCTGAGGTAAGGCTCTTGTTTTGGTTCTCGGGGTACCGGGACACACCAAACTTTAAGAGAGCGTCCTAATTATGAGATAAACTGACTACATGCCAAGCATCTGTTTTAATACTAACAGGACTTACCACATGTGATGTGCTTGAAGACAACACTGAGGCAGGAGAGAGGCTGCTCTGATGATTGGAAAGGGAGCTGGAAGGAAATTGCAAAGAATTCATAAAATTAACTTTCCCTAGAACTATTTTTAACAAATACAGATATGTTGTAGGACCTGAGTTAAAGAATAAAAATTCTACATATGTATACACATGCACAGAGTGGTTAAAGACAAAATAACATGTAAGAGTGTGTGTATACATACACATATACACACACAGGCATGTACAAATACAGACACCTCTACAGGTACTTCTTCCTTTAATTAGTATTCTATTACCTTTTAATGAAAAAATTAAAGCACTGAGTCACTATTACTAACAAGAAATATCTAAAACACCATCCATTTGTATTTTTCAATTTCCTGTATCTTTAGAAAGACTCTAGTTGCTTCAGGAATCATATAGCAATGACTCCATGACACAAAGTGCAAAATCAAATCTAGGTTCACACAAGCGCAAGCCCTGTTTCTCATTCTTTCTCTGCTGTTTCTTGCCACGGGGGACAGGTTTTAAGCAAGGCAGTGCTTTGGTTTGACTCACTATGGTATTTCTCCCATTTTGAGATGCGTAACATTAACTCAACCAATTAGAACTGCAGGGTATTTGCCCCATCATTCATCCAGAGATCTTCAAATGTCTCCCTGAAAGGTGACTGAAACTTCAACATTTACACTGACAAGTCATACCTTATATTCGAGGTCAAGAATGTAACCTACTGTACACAGTATGCAATAAACTGACAACACTGAACAAAGGTAACCAAAATGAAGATATAAAACACATGTATATCTTGGTGCTCAAAAAAGACCCTCCTTATTAAATAAGAAGCAGGAGAGACCCTAACAACAAAATTAGTTTAGTGCTCTCTCTGGAAATAGCCACAAGAAAACACAGCAGTTTCCATACCAAAGCTGACGGCTACATTACGTGTCCTAATTTAAGGGCAAACACTTCTGGTAGCTCTTCAAGGTGTCGGCCCAGAATAAACCTTGGCAGTTTCATAGATTAACTTTGAAAACTGTTCCCTCTCTGCAGGAATTACAACAACAGCACTTTAGGCAGCAAGGGAAAATGTAGTTCAGTCCAACATAAGAGTTTTATACCACTCTCTCACCCACTCTTCCCAGCTCTTTTAATAAGCCTTCATTCACCATCTGACCTATGGTAGAGACATGTTTGGAATTAAGGCACCATGATGATGGCTGAAACTTGGTATCTGTCTAACAGCATCAACCCCCAGCTGAAATTTCTACCAATTTATACAGCTTTTCAAAAAATCGGTGTGAGAAGATGTTTCTAATGTAAAGGGAATAGTTCTTGTTTGACATATTTACTATTTTCTTCAACAAAAAAATACTAGAGTGTTAAAAGAAAATAAACTGCATCCTAGCTAGGAAACAGGAAAAAAACCCCCTGATATCCCACCAAATCAGACTCTTATATTAACAAATACAGTACAAAGGTGAGTATCAAAAATGTAACTCAATCAATACAGCTTCAGGATGTCACCTGACTGAGGATGAAGCTCATGTAACAGGCATTCAGAAACACAGAGAGACAGTGCAAATGAGCTGAATTGTGCTAGATGCATTTCCAGGAACATCAGTCTGGTATTTTGAAGTATCTTAAGGAAATATCTCAGAAAAAGAAAACATACACAGTTTCCCTGTAAATTATTTTTGAGTTTTAATTTTAAGAAATACAAATATAAAAAAGAGACTACACTATTTCAAATTGGCCATGAAGTAAACTATTAAGAAATTATTTCAAACATGACACTGATTAAAAACAGCAGGCACGAAGTAGGAAAAATAAACTGAGGGAATCAATTTAGATAATTTAGACAGCATGATTGAAGCAAATCTCTTGAAACACAAAGTTGTATACATACCATGAAAGCTTGAGGGCAGCAGCTGCTCTGCCATTAGGAGGCAGCCCAGAGCTCATATTTTGCAACCAGAAACATTCTGATCTCTTCTGAATCTTTTAATGCTGATTCATGTCATAAAACGTGGACCCTGGTGCCTGACAGCCCCATATGGAATCACTCTTGCACCTGTCCTATCCCCAAAATTGGGATAGAGTTCCCCTCTGTTTACCCCAGCTCTACTGTACCTGCTCAGCTGGGAGAGTGAGCTGCTGGCCAGATCACTGGACTGAGGCAAGCTGGGCAATGCTGCCACGTGCTGTGATGCTGAAGGCAGAAGCGAGGCCGTGGTGGACACCACACTGGGCAGAGAGCCAGCTGAAGGTAGTGAGGGAGAAGGCTCTGTCTTAGGTGCTGGAACTGATGAAGTAGCTGCAACAAGTTAAAAAGAGGCATTCAGATTAAAATTCCAGCATTCTTCACATCCCAGCACGGATGCAGGAACACAGTAGCATTCTCCCCTTGGTTTAAAAAAATCTTACCATTAAGAACTGGTAACCATACCAAGCTATTTGGCTATGAAGGAAAATTCAAACATAACTGAACTACCATTTTTTCCCTTTAAGCTATCTACTTACAGTAGATTTACGATTGTCACTGCTACACATGTAGTAAACTACAGTCTTCTGCACTTCACCTGCCACTATCCGGGTTACTAACTTACACTCTCAAGTCACTTTAAAATTCCTTGCTTTTGGTTCAGTAAACGCAAGTCATTTGTGCCTTTTCAAGGCACTGTAAAAATCTAGTTGTACCTACAGCTCTGTTTCTTCATTCCAACCTACATAGCACTGTTGGGGATTTAGACTGAGATTGCTGGAGTACAAGGGTACATAACAACTTATCAGTTTGACATATTCAGTCAGAAGTGTACTGCAGTAGCATAAGAGAAGCTACAATGGCAGGTCACACTTGAGCACAGCATTAAGCATTTCTTATGCTTAGGGGTTGTCAAATATTGACTCACTTTACTGAGATAATACAAAATGTTAGGTTTAATCTTATACTTTTTAGGCTACACAGATTAAAACTTGTTTATAGGATCACTATATCGTAATAAGACACTTAAAAATTCTACTGTCCAACATGATTCCCAGCTGTTTCACTTACCTCTTCTACTACAAAACCAACAAAGAATTAGAGAGACTCACTCACCAATAAAACTCAGAAAAGAGTTGTGCCCTGCCTTCTGCGGGGCCATGTTCCCACACCACATCAGGGACCACTGCCCAGTGGATCATTACTAACTTGCCATGTATGTGAAGACATTTTTAGACTGGTCACCAAACAAAAATAAAATACACGCTTGGAAGTTATACATTAGAGTTTGTTCAGTTTATTGATTTGATTTCCTAGCTACATGACTCAAGTCAGGTTGTGGTGTTGCAACGCAAACAGGAATTGAGAGGTCTTGGCCTTGACAAAAAGTATGGCCTCTTAAAAAAAGGAAATCCAAGTGACAAACATAGTTATGAAGGCAGCAACTATATCACCTAGTAACTCCTGGTAAAACTCATATAAAAAAGGAGTTTAAAACTCTCAACATATTAAGAGCAAGATTCTCAGCTTGAAGTAAAAGTAAATGTCCTCAACACAAGGGACAGAATCATCATCTTAAGATCCCTTACAAGATGCCTGAATGCAATGTGCAAGACAAAGAAAACACGGAGACCAGTAGGATGGTCAGAAGTAAAACATGTCAGTCGTACTTTGAATTAAGGGTTTAGGAAGCTCAAGATCTGGATATTAAAGGAGAAGAATAGCAAAGATGAGAGATGAACAACTAAGAACATTATAGCACATACAGAAGGGAAAAAATATTTTCAAAAGTTAAGACAAATTCAAAATCATTTGGATGCATGTAATAGACGCAATGGAAGAAGGAAAACAGTAATGCTCTCAAAGGAGAGCTGGCAGAGGAAAAGAGACTCGTAAAGCCATTACAGAATACAAAAATATTAGAATTCTCAGATCTTTGTTTTCTATAGCAAATGGACAGGTTCTGCAGTGAATTTCATAAATTGTTTATTAATTCTGTACTTGACACTACAAAAACACTTCGTGTTGAAAAGCTGTCTTTGTATATGTCAATCTTTCAAATGGTAATTCTCAGAGCATAAACACTCCTGCTCCTTTAAATTCGACTTGGCATTAACACAACACTGTCCCACTAATGGCCCACCTGAAGAGATGTTTAAGAGAAGGTTAGACCTAAAACTGAAATATTGGAATTCCAAAAGATATTAATTCACACTGCTGTCCTTGAAAACTTCCACAGAGCAGCACAAAGATCAGAAGAGCGAATATTATACTTTAATTATCTTAACTCCAAGTAGAGAGCTGCAGGGGTGTTACAGGTCCATGCTACATTAGAAATAGGCCAAGATGAAGAAACTAACACTTATACCAGAGTCAGTACCGAGGTATTGTTTGCAAGGTATCAGGAAACTCAGCAGAGGGAATGTGTCTCTCACCTTTATTCCCCACAGGCTTCTAACAGGGCAGATATAGAACTAGACCGAGTGAGAGGTGCATGCAAAGAATGTGACTTTTTTTCATTACAGCTAAATGCTATTTGCAGCTTCCCAACTCAGAATTGGACGAACTGCTATGAAATTTTGTAATTATTCTTAATTTTGTATTTTAATTTTATATTAAATAATTTCTGGCAGGTAAATTCAAAAGGAAAACCAGCAGGTCTAATTCTAAGGCTATTTAGGTTTGTAGATTTAATAGAGCTGCCTTCATATTTCAGTTGTAGTCAAGAAGCAAGCAATATTTTATGCAAGCACAAATAAAGTCAAATGGGTCAGCCATAAATTAGTCATGGAAAACAATATAAAACCTTAAACCCAATGTCACTGCTACGCTTGTGTGCACAGCAAGTAGCAAGGAACAATCAGAAAGTCCTGTGCTCAACCAAGCTTTGAAAACTTACTGTCAAGTGTTGCCTGTGTTCTAACACCACTGTGCCCGTTCTGTAAACAAAAAAGAAATGAATTAATAAATCATCTCAGAGGTATATTAAATGTTCAAACTGAATCACACATCGAACATGCTTCATGCAAAATTCTATATTCATACTAAATTGAACAACAAGGCAGAAAATTAAATTTTTACTGCCTTTACAAAAACCACATCATAAAGTTGCCTCAAGTGCAAGGTGTCCTGAACATAGAGAATCCCATACACTGCCCATAATAGACCCATCAGCAGCAGACCTTCCCATGTACTGCATATAACATAAACTTCAGGTTCACACCAATATGAAAGAAAGAATTGCATTAACATATAGGAAATGGTTGTGCTTTTGATCTAATGCAACTCACAATTTTAACTATCCAAGTTACACAGAGACGCCAATTTTTTTCCATTGAAAGATAAGACTTGAGAGGCACCAGTTGTTTTTTGGATAACGCTGGAGTACAGAAGTGGATAGTCTATGCTTGATCCTCACCAGTACATACGAGCTAGTGCAGAAGACAAGTGTGACTGAGCCAACACGTAACAAAGGCCAGAAGTAAATAAACTTACAAACTCTCACAAGCTCCTAAAACATTTAATAAACTCAGTTCTCTTAAAACAAACCTATATTCCATATACAGAGAGAGCAGGTGTGTTTGAATCTCCCAAGAGATTCTCTGTCCTATATTAGACCTCTCCTATGCTTATTAAAATAACACATAAAACTAATTCCCACTGGTGTTAAAATACAACAGAAAAGTAGCGCTGGAGGGGCAAAAAAAACTTTGGGATCCATTTGCTAGGTGCCATATAAATTTAATAAATAATATACCTTTCTACAGAAACTGTCAATTTATGGCAAAATACCATAACTAGTATTTACATACAGAGACAGTTCCTTTTTTAAAAGCTTAGCTTCAGGGAAGGAAACTTGAGAAGAATTTTAAGTGTTACTAAGCAAAAAGGTCAAAAGACAATTTAAGACATCAAAACTCAAAAAATCAGAGGCTCTTACATCCCAAATACAGTATTGCCAAAAATGACTACACACTAGGAAAAACAGAAACAAGTAACAGGGTGGGCTTGGGAATCAAAAATACCACTGCGTTTGGTTAAAGCATTAACATATGAGGGGAATACAAACCTAACACAGGTAAGAATATTCCCCCTTTTCAAGATCCTGTTTTTGTAATGAACTCACCGCAACTGCAACAGGGGTTGGTTCAGATGGAGCCACAGAGCTTTGGTACGCTATCCTGCTATGCACAGAAGACTGCTCATAGGAGGAAGTTGTTACTGGGCTAGTGCTCTGGGATGAGCAGGTCAGACTGGAAGAGCTGATGGCAGAGGTTGTGTAGGTGGAGTCCTGTACTGTATTGGATATTGGCAAAGAGGTATTCAAAGGATCACTGGAAAAAAGAATTATTTATCATCTTGGTAAGTATTTCAAATACCTGCATGAAAATACCAGCTCCTATATAGTTATCTTGAACTGCCTTAAACATGCAGAAAAATCTACACTATTTCTATTAGAAAATCTAAGAACGTAGAAAAACTTTATAATATTACTTTGGTCCCCACAAATCACTGCTTCAAAACATCAGTTGCACTAAGCACCACTAACCTTCCTCGTTTCAGCCCAACCTAGACAAGAATTTACACACAAGCACTTTTCATCAGTCAAGTTATTTCCACCTTTTCCAAGGATAATTAATGATTATAATATTTCTTTTTTAAACAAGCAGAATTGATAAAGTCTGGTATATGATGAGTAACCACAACAGGATTCTTTCTACAATAGAATCTTAATGTTACAGAATGAACTATGCAAAGAGCTAAAAAATACTTTCAAACATGCAGGAATGTATTATTTTCCAGATAGTTTAAATATAATGTATAAAACTAAAAGTTAATGTGAAAGTTATTTTCATTAATATTTCGGAATTAACTTCAGGAAGCTTTGTATTGATGCCGATTTTTCAATTAATAAGGAATTAAAAATGGTTTACTGGTACACTGGTACTTCACATTGGCTATTTCAGCATTTCAGTAAGAGCTTCTGCATACAGAAAGCCTAGCTTCTCATTTTCTTATCCTGTAGGAGCATCAAGTCTGTAATCTGGTGCCAATCTACTAACATACATACATGGTACAAAGGTCAACTCTGCTAGATTACATGGAGAAAAATGTGGGTTGTGAGGAGCAAACCCCCAAAAAACTTGAAAAGCAGGGCAATTCAACATGAGAAAGAAATTCTGTAAAGGACAGCTTATTTTAAGGTTATTTATATTGGTGTCATCTCCAGCTTCGCCTTTACCCATCCAGGGAGATTCTGATTACCATTAGAAAAGAAATTTATCATTTAAGATACAATGCACAGAAAACAAGTCATCATATTTTCCCGTCCCATTACATTGTAACCGTGTCTTGATGTTTTTGGCACAAACTTGACCCCCTTCAAGAACACCTGAGAATGCAAGAGGGCAACTCACACATACTTTACAGATTTTGAATATAAGCTATTGTTGGTCGCCTGGCTGGTATTCTCACTGCTTGAAGTTGATCCAAACTCTGGGAGTGTAGGCTCTGATCCAAACTCAAGAGCTCCAAACTGAACATTTAACCCTGTTACATCTGCTGATCCAGGCATCTCCACTGCAGAGGCAGGAATCTTAAAGGAAGAAAAAAAGCCATTAATTTCTTTGCATGCATCTGCAACCTGAAATTAATCCACGGATTCTGCCCTAATCTGGAGCTGAAGGAGTAAACCATACTATTCTACAATACCAGAGTATCATCTGTGTACAACCCTCCTGCCTCCACCAATATTCATACTGTGGCTACCAAGTCAATCTAAAAACCACTCAGGAACAGCCATTTTCCATACAGAGCAACCAGGCAGGTTGCAAATGATCTTGCAAAAGGTATCACCACAGTATTTTGGACCTACTAACTATCCATCTTACTCCAAGTATTTCCTGCTTTATAAATACATCCAAGTATTTCCTGCTTTATAAATAAGAAATATACCAAGGTCTTTGCTCTCCTTCTCCCTAGCAATTTATACAAAATGTATACTGAACAGAATCATAGAAATAATTTAGGTTGGACAAGAACATTAAGATCAAGTCCAGCTATTAAAGCCAGCACTACCAAGTACTAAACCATGTCCCTAAGCACCACATCTTCACATCTTTTAAACAGCTCCAGGGATGGTAACTCCACCATTTACGTGGGCAGCCTGCTCCAGTGATTGACACTCCCCCCAGTGATGACATTTTTCCTAATATCCAATCTAAACCCTCCCTACTGCAACTTGAGGCTGTATCCTCTTGTCTTGTCACTTTTTACCTGGGAGAAGAGACTGATCTCCACCTGGCTACACCCTCGTTTCTAGAGGGTGATCAGGTTTCCCCTGAGCCTCCTTTTCTCCAGGCTGAGTCCCTGCAGCTCTCTCAGCTGCTCCTCAGACCTGTGCTCCAGACCCCTGCCCAGCTCTGCTCCCTCCTCTGGACATGCCCCAGCCCCTCAACATCTTTTTGTGTGAGGCACCCAGAACTAGACACAGGATTTGAGGTACAGCCTCAGTGCTCAGTACAGGGGCACAGTCATTGCCCTGGTCCTCCTGGCCACACCATTGCTGACACAAGTTTTTGCGGTTTTTACATTTACAAAGGACAAGCCACCATTCAATTACCCACCTTGGATGCTGGAGTTATCCTCCGTTTTGGTGGCTTTATCTGTTTCTGCTGGGTTTGATGAACAGTCACTGACTGATTATCCATAGACATAGTGGGGAGCTGCAATATTTTGCTAACAGCTGTAGAGGTGTCTACTGGTGATGGCTCTCGAAGTTTTACCTGGGAGGAGGACGACTCCAGCCCAGGAGGAGGAACAGGAACCACCTGCATTTGTTGTTGCTGTCGCTGGGTCAGCTGGCTCAGAACTGGAGATGGCTCAGGCTGGGATTTAAAGTCTGGTCAGTGTTGGGAAAAAGAAATATCAAAATTAAAGCGCTGAACTCTGCTCTTCACAGTTCTACTCTTTATGGAAGAATCTGGGTGATGCTTAACAGTTATGATTCTATAGCATTTGCAAGTCTTTTCAGACATCACAGGAGTTTCACATTCATCATTTACCACTCTAACAGTAATAAGGACAACAGCTGATACACCTTCTACTTTAAATAAACAGTTGTGGCCAAGCATTATTTATTTTTTTCCAAATATATGAGAACAAACCTATCTACACAGCCGCAATACTATCACACACAAGTCCTCAAAATTTTTATTATTTTAATCAAACACTTCAAGTTTCACTGCAGTTAACTGTGCAATAAAATGTGATTACTTCCAAGGGGTAAAGAGTTGCAATTTAGAGATATTATGATTTAGGATTCCCTACCCCTGCGAAGAAGAAGATGTAAAAAAAAATAGAAAATCTTCTACTGTCTCATAATAGCTGAGAGTCAAAGAGATGCTGGACATGAACAGGTTTTTTCCCAAGTACTCCCTTTCATAGTTTTCAGATGCTGAAAGCCATGAAGTGACCTAATGCACTGGTCAACCACTATAGAGATCTAAAGCATTTCCACTGTGAAGGGCTTTTTATTTGGTTGGCAAAGTCCATTAGAAAGCATTAAAATGTACATAAACTTTTTTTTTAGAATTTCTGCATGTCAAAGATAGTAACTGCTACCAATGGCTGCTTATCTACACATAAGCATATATACATACACATGAGAGATATAAGAGCAATCTTCTTCACAGTGAGGATGCTGCTAGGATCAACACTGCAGAAACCAAGTTTCTGTCATTTTCACTGTTGCTACTAATTTTACTCAATTACATGAAAAATTCATACAATTATAAATATACAAAACAAATAACCTGAATCATTCACAGCACACTAGGGAAAGAACACTGAGGCATGATGCACATTATGAAGAAATTACATAGTACTCATTCAAAATTCATGTAATGAGTAAAGAAAAAATTTGTGAAAAAGAAACAAAACCAAAATACAGTACACAACTTTACACTCAGCTAAAAGCAGCATAGGTACAATGAAATTATTTCCCAACATTTGTTGAAAAACAGTCACCAACAAAGTTCCATGTAAATATTCAAGCACACTAAATCAAAGATGTCATTACATGGAAGGCTCAATAATTTTAAAGATGTAATGACATTTATGGATAGGCTTAAGCTTAACAAAACTTAGTTTATGATATATACACTTGTGATGTCTATTACCAGCAAATAAATGTCACACTTACAATGATTTTAAGTAATTGTATTACTAGGATTACATTTTTTAGAAAGTCTTTCATTAAAGTAATTTCAAACTATCATTCGCACTAAGAAATCTTACTGGCTAACAGAGAGAGAAAGAGAGAAGAAGCTGTGTCAAAGCACTTACCAAACTGACTGAGGACTGAGGACTGAGTAATAGGTGGTTTTAGATCCCAGGATGACGCAGCAGCTGTGCTAGTGGTGGCAGAACTGCTATTGTTTTGTTGAGAGGTAAATTGACCCAATCCTGGTGATTTCAATTGGTCCAAGATTTGGGAACCAGTAGAGTTTGTCAATTTAGAAGATCTGAGCTCTCCAAAGCCAGAACAAAGAACTGCCGACTACCAAAAAAGAAGAAGAGAGGAAGGAGCAGAGTTAATTTTTTAACTAATAATTGAACATAATCATAGGGTCAATGTCTATGAGCTGCTATCTGGCAGCAACTAAAATCTTTTCAAGACCTAGGTTACTAACAAATGACCAGTAAAAACTTCCACCACTGTAATCACAATAATACTAACTTAATTGAACCCATGCATCTTAAAATATCATAGATTTACTAATAGTTGGACCAATTTTTAGAGAATAAACACCTCATCTCACATCCTCAAAACTGACTCAGAAATAGGCATGCTTCCACAAGAAGCAGTCAAGTGTGTGCTTGGAAATAACACGTTCAGTTTTCTGGCCTAGAACTCTTAACTATAGTTTTGTTAACTATAAAACAAAATATTTTATCCTACATCAGCAAGCAATGAGCACATCTGCTCTCTAATCAAAAATTAATACAACTACTTCATGTAAATGCAGAAATAACTAATCAGCAAAATGAAAAAAGTAATATTGGGGGAGGGGCGGGGGCAGGAGGAGTGTGAAAGGAAGGAATGATATTCTTTATTTTCAACTTTTTCAAAAAATACCAAAACACCTCATGAAATGACTGGCACTGGAAAAGTTGTTTAACCTGAAATATTTACTCATGAACAAACACTTAGGAAACATAATATTTAGAAAGCTTAAGATAGTTTTACCAGACTTTGAGGAGAATAAGAATTTACAGCACTGGAGTTGCCCGTTCCTGATGTCATCTGGGTGCTGTGCTGAGAATTTGTGAATACTAATGCTTGGCCAAAGGTCTGCTGCTGGGGAGCCTCAAATGAGTTGCCTTCTGTCTCTTGGGTAGATGTCACTGGCTTTTGAAGCAGTGTCATCAAATCAATGCTGTAAGACAAAGTGAAATTTGGCTGGAATGAACACAGTGATTAAGCTGCACTGACACTTAGGAAAGCACTAACAATACTAAAGCTGCCATCCCAGCAACAGAATTACTACTGATTAACAGTCTTTTCAAATGTTTTTTGTCTATCATACAAAAGAGATAAAAGAGAGTTTTTTGCCGGCAAGAAACAAACACAAAAAACCCACCCCAATTTGAGTGGATGAACTAAAACATTTTCTAACATAATTTGAGGGACATCCACTAGAAGAACAGAATAAAAAACATATGAATAGACTACCTTTAAGAAAGAAAGGAGTATAACCTATAGACCACTTGACACCATGCCTCACGCAAATCACATCCATATTATATGGAAAATTTTGCTGCACCACAGCAGAATCAGGATGTCTGGGACCCTTAGCCTATTTAGTTTTTAGATCTCATGCTATCCAACTACCAAAGTCTTCATCGCTGAACTTCAACGTTCCCTCCATGAACATGAGGCTAATGGAGGCAGTTGATTCCACAACATCACCAGCAAGGCATTTGAAGACAAAGGTCAGCAAAGGAAGGCAGCAGCTGACATATCTTTGGTTCTTGACCATAACCCTCTATCATCAGTAAAGGCTTGTAACTGTGATGTTTACCAGGGAATTCACCTTTTTGCCAATGCAAGCTTTCATTTAACACATTTGTCAAAGCACTACATTCTGAACGTTTTCTGCATCTACAAAGGCAGGCTTTCCATTTTCTGGACACTAAAGCCAGAGTTTCCTTTTTTCAACAGCAAAAAATTTTTCTTCCCAGCTACTTTTCTTCCTTCCTGTAAGCAGTCCTGATGCAGAACATGTATTACGCTCATCTATTCGGTAAGTTTGTCTCCACTTTCACAGTCAAAAATATGTAACTCAGGAATTCATAGAAACAACAACTTGCAAGCAAGGCTTTTTCAATTTTGAGATGAGTTTGACCAATCTCTGAGAGAGTTTTTATTCAATATTTTATGCATGCAAGCTAACATTGCTTAATCAAGGAGAAGGTTTTTAAAGTACAGAGAAAACATGGAAGAAGAGCTTACCTTTGCCCAGGAGTAACATGATTCTCTGCTGGAACAGAAGATGCAGTGAAGACTTTTGTTTCAGAAAGCTGAAAAAGAGATGGGGGAAGAATTTTAATCCCACACATGCTCACACTTCCCTCTTGCAACATCTGCAGAAATTCCATTTTGGTCATGCGCTTTCAAGATAAAAGTAAAGTCAAACTACCATTACAAACAGCTACTCTGAAGCTCTGCTTAAAAAGACAAAAACATGTAGTCAAACTTCAGTAAAATCGTCTCCACAGAATCAAGTACCTATTTAATTAGAGGGTTGGGTTAGGAAATTTGACCTACTAAAAACACGCACCAGTATAGAATAGTATACCAAAGTAACTACATCAGTTTGGGAAACAGTTTAACTGAAATACACCAGTAGAAAGTAATTAATGTGGCAGCCATTCTATCATCAGTGTGCAGACAATTTATGACACTATAGAGCAACTCCAATAAATCTTGTTGCACTGCTCCCACCCATTTCATGTATCCTTGCATGCGACATTTCAGCTCCCACCACCAGCAGAGGCAGGTACGTACAGTGAACCAGCACTCATGGTCCCTTCTCGGTTTGGAGTGGAAATAAAGACTTTAACAGAGTGCTCTGAGAGCAGAGCTCGAAAACAGTAATAAAATGAGGGCCATGCTGACACTCCTGTAGCAAGTCAGACCACCCACAGAGGAAAGCTGCACTGTTTTCACCATGCTGTTGCAATACAGAGAGATACTGCACAGGCACCTGGGGAAGCGGAGCTGGTTGGGACTTCAGGGGAAAAGAGGTGGTTGGTTTTCTGCTGTGTGTTTGGATTTTTAAATAGTTTTTCTTGTTTAAAAAGTAGTAGTTGAACAGCTACCACTTCCTAGGGCTAATTTGTTTCTACTGAAAGGAGTAATTGCAATCCAGAATAGGTCATAAGCCAGTAACAGGTTAGGTGTAGCAAGACAGAGATATGGATGTACAACATTAATATTTTAAACTTTTCACAAAATCACCCTTATTTCCTTTGGTGTAGCCTTGTCTTTGACTGAAGAATAACTGACCTATTCAAACACGCACAAAGAATACCTTTAGAACGTGCCATTTGATATAGCTCTTCTAGGAAATGATGCACTTTTAATTGCACACATCGCAAGCAGCCCAGTTCAAAGGACATCACGGACATGAGCCGGTTTCATCTGCCATCCCACAGGCAGCTCTACTGAGAACATGTGTACCCCTGAACATGGACATCTGATAGGGATTCTCCTGTGAAAGACTGTTAATTTAAGAAGGGCACAGAAGGGATGTCTGGGAGCAAATCACCACTCAGAGGCAAAGTAAAGATATTTCTTATACTCTCCCAGCACCCTCTTACAAGCAGCACATGAGGCCTTGAAGAAATTGGTACCACCACAGTTCCTCCCTCCATTTCTTGCCCTTCCCTTGCTGCCAACACAATGCACTTTAATCCCTCATTTCTGGATCACCTGTCCTGAGATTGATGCTGACAGCCCACAACCCTATGTACTGACCAAAACAAAGAAAGAACATTCCACTTAAGTACATTTCAGTTTAAAAGGCTGTTCCTCTATTGTTCAGCCCTTTCCCCACTGTGTGTTTTATTTTAGAGCAATGTGTACTGTACTTTCTGGGGTATTACGATATTCCTGCATTACATGGCACAAGGAGGTCAGCTAACGGCACAAGCAGCACTCTGTGGTCTGCAATCCCTTGGTTAAATATTAAATTCTTTGTAATGTCAACAGCTTCTTACACTCACATAACCCAGGGAAAGACTAACCATGGCTGAAACACTGATGAATCCCAAAAAGTAAGCAAATTAAGGAGACTGAGGATGCTTATGACAATGCAAAAACATGCTTGATGTGTGAGAGAGTAAACGTTCTCTACAGATGAACCAGCATGCAAACAAAAGTCTCCAGCTACCAGCTCAGCTACACTGAGGTTTACACTACACCCTGTGGCAAATTCACTGCCACAAGGTCCAATCAAGCACTTCATTCAGGACTCTGCAGAGATCACAGCATTCGTCAAAACACATACTTTGTGCTGCAGCAGCTGCAAAGTTTTATTACACAGATATATTTAGTATTTCTTAGTATTTTCGGTAGTATTTTCAGCTCCTAACCAAGCCATTTAGCTCGCTGCACACTACACTCACAAATCTTTCACTGAGGCTCTGGTATTTTCCCAGAACTGAACGAATGGTTGTGAGCCATTTGCCAGTGCTGGCGTCACAGGGGTATGTTCTCCATCTGCAGTAAAATGCCCGTGCTTTCCAGCTCCTGTTCCTATGATAAAATCATTCTCCAATCACCAAACAGATAATGCACTTGACAACTAGCTACCAGCTCCTAAAGGAATACAGGAATGTTGAGGAGAAGAGGAAAATATACTCCAGCATCCTCGCAGAAACTCCACATCAATAAATCAGAAATAAAAAATAAGCTTATTACTGTTTTGGTATGACGTAGTGAAGGTAAAAAAATTAAAACAACTTCTCATGCTGCTTCCTGGCAAAGAAACCACTTCCACCAAAACACACTTTCTCTTTTTTTTTCCTTCTTTTTTTTTTTTTAAGAAGTGTTGCTGCTGTTTCAAATAAAAACTAGTACTACTAACACTGAACAGAAAATGTTTCCCATCACGCACTTTCTGGCAATTTGTATTTATTCTATTTCTCTCCTTTGGATAGTTTCTGTAGTTAAAGTTTACATTCTTTAGCCAGGAGAGCATGACCACAATTTTAAGAGCAAAATCCAAAGCCACCTACAGTACCTCAATATTTGCCTAGTCCTTCATTGTTCATGCCCTGAATATCCCTTAAACAAAACACAACCTCCTATTTTCACTGCAAGCAGTTTCCATTCTACTTAATAGCAGGTTGACAACCTATTATACTTGCTCAATACTCACTACGAAAGATAAGGACCAGACAGGACTATTTGGTCACAAAGACCTAACGCTTCTCGGGTCAAACAACGTTAAATTTCACTCATTTGCTCATAACTTGCATCTGACTAGAGAACACCACATTTAAACAGAAATATTCTTTAGAAAAACACCTGGTCTTTCCCTGCAGACAGGAAATGTATCAGCTTCCTTCGTTCTTTTAATTGATAGTCATACCCCTAGAACTGTTTGTTATACACTTGAATGCGTGGTATATTTGGATATTTGTATTTGGTGTATTGGATCCATTTTCCAGACAGAGGTTCATACAACACGTCTGCTAGGCTAAAACCGGAACCCATCATATGCTCCTAAAGTAATCCTTTTCAGATTCCCTAAACTAAAATCTCCCTTCTCAAGGACCTCTTTGGTCAGTCATTTTCAGCTACTATACACAATTTTTCATCTGTAAAAGCAATGAGAAATTTGATTTGGTAGTTAAGAATCAAGTGCAGGAGCATCCGCATACACAAATAACTCAAGAACGATTAAGAGATGGGCAAGAGTGCCAGCAGGCAAAAAGACTACAATAGGAGCTTTTAGATAGAGCATCAGCTCATGCTGAGCTGTTCTTTTTTCATCATCCACTACAATCCTGAAAACTTTTCAGTTGCTGCTTTCCAGACACCAGACCCCTGTTCTTAAGATGTGTCTGTATTCCTATAAAACAAATGGACACTTGGCTATATAAAAGCATTTTTCACTGGAACAGCTCAAACTTTGCAGAGGTCTAAATCTCTCTGCATGACTGGCTCACTTTTAAATGCTATTCCAATACCTATTGGATTTCACAAACATTTTATTAAGTAATTATTTTAGTTTTACTTCTAAATCATTGATAGAGTCACTAGATGGCATCTGGCCCAGGACTGGGGGGCACTCCTAAAAAAGCCCACGTTCAATAAGGGTCCTTCTGTAACAGATTTATTTGCCAAAATTTGCAAGGCAGATTTCAATACACTAATGTGTTTGGTGATAGAATGCAATCATTTTTAGAACAAAAGATGTAACACATTTTTCCTTTTTTTTTTTTGGTGCCAGTTTTGGGCTTATCTATCTGCATCTTGACATTTTATTCACTCTTTCTGAATATCAGTAGACAAACAACTTTCTCCTAGGTTACAGGGATTTTTGCAGGATCCAAAATTTATAAAAATTAACAATGGGATAGAGATTTCAAAATTCATTTGCAAATTATTCAGTTCTAGTAACTAATTAAAACAAATTCCATCCCTAGTCAGCATTGCTCAACACCCTCCCCATACTACAAATGCTGTATTGTACCACTATCAAACAGGGGTGAGAACAGCCCATAAATTTCCACGACTCCCAGCCCTTAGTCCACCTCTAGCACATACTGAAGAAACTGAGGACAAGTTTAAAATGTCAGCTTTTGATGACATTAACTGATAGAGAAAACCTATGAATTTAAGAGTTTCTTTCAATTATCTTGAAAGATACATCCCTGTCACTAGGTAAGGATGGAGTTTTCATATCAGTTACACGACACTTTCACACATTTCCAGGAAGAACGCTGACATGCCACCCTGCAGAATGAGGCAAAAGGGATGACTTCTGAGACAAACACTCACTCTTCTGAAAATAAACTTGAAATAGTGTGTGTTACTTCAAATATTTAGTTTTTGAAAACAACACAGACTCTGAAGAGAGTAAACAATCAATCGGTATATCCAACAAGTTGCACTTACATCTTCATTCCAGTCTTCTGCTGTCCATTCTTCTATTGAGTTTTTCCATGCTCCTATCATAATTGGGGGAAAGAAAGAAAACAGGTACAAGTTAAAGGCACAACACCGTGTTTCAATCCTTCAGTTTTAAAAGCAATCCTGTTTTCATTATCAGTGGAACACAAAGCAAGGAGATGGAGGTTGGAAACGTTTGGAAACATGGGTGTAAGCTCTAGGAAACTGGTCTGCAAAACTAAAATTTTGGGAAGGAAACACTACCACTCCTCCATCCCCCTGCCTTTAATTTCTGTTTTCAGGAATTACTTAGCCACTATGGTACTGGACTTAATTGGCAGGAATGCACATCTGCACCCAGCAATTAATACCAAACATTGGAAGAACTTCCTTCTGTGGGCCCAATGATGGTCAGAGGTTACTCAACCCTGCCACAGGATCCCCTAGTTTCATGCACAAATGCATACAGAACAAAACATAACCACAGCACCTGCTCTGATATCCACAACTCTACTTTCAATACATTCAATTTCAAGACCCAAGCCTGTGGAGACTACTTTCCAACCCGCTAACTCACTCCTCAGAGTAGAACAACTCCCAATTCCTTCAAGTGAGAGAGCAATTTATCTTAGACCATAGATAATTCTTACAATGGTAGCAGGACAGTCTTTAAATTTCCACTGTAGCTAAAAACCACTTCCTGTAACTTGTGGCAGAGTTGATTTGGCAAACACTGGAGCATGCAGAAATAGGAAAACTACAGAAAACAATCCTATGGATGCAAAAACCTGACCCCTTCTATTGGAAACTGCAGGTAGAGACATGCAAGAGCAATAAAGGGACTCAAGGCCTTGACCACCAGCAGAAGTACAGGGAAGGTTACCCCAACAACAACCAGAGCCTTTGTGTAAACTATGTAACCACGAGCAAACAGAACACCAGCACCAAAGGTAGTGTCACCAGCACCACAGATCAAGTACAAAAACAAAAGGACCACTGCTTCAATCACCTCCTTTCACTTAACCAGGAACTGTCTGAGACGCATTAATCCAGAAACAAGCCCCCCAAAGACAGCATCAAAGCCAACTGGTAGTAATGCTAGTACTGCATTGGCGCTTCCTCTCATACCCCGTGACACCGCAGCGGGTTTTGGCAGAGGAGGGTCAAGCGGCGCCAGTGCAGTCAGGCAAACGGGCCAACCATGAAGGTTACACACAGTGCGGGGACGAGAGGAGGGTTATACCTTGGAATCCAAAATTATTTGGCAGGTCCTGAGCAAGGTAACATCTGCCCTGTGTTGGCTCTGTGGAGCAATACGGAGTTGCCTGAAACAGCTCATTGCTCACATTTTAGCAAACAGCCCCTAACCACGGCTGATGTTTTTACAAATAACCATACCTTGTAGCAAAACTACTACAACGCCTCAAACTTCTAGAGTAATCCACACATTTCTACAGAAATTTTGAAAAGGAGGAAAAGTCCAATGAGTAGCAGTTTTTAGAGGAACAGCTGATTTTCTTTTCCTTCCCCTGACCAGTACGGAATCCCTTCCCCTAGTACTTCTTCTTTGAAGAAGAAATACAAGTATTTGCCCTGCTTGTATTTATCTCTCATAAGCCAGTGCCAGGGCCTGTCTCTAGAAGACAAGCCTTGCGCTGACACCAGAACACTATAACAGAGCTTGGAGTCTGATAAAATAAACACTAAAAGAGCTCAGATACATCAAGCCAAACTCTGAAGTATTTTCCACCACCTTTGGGAGACCAAACCTGTTTGGAATAACATTTGTGATGTTTTCCTGACATTCAGTTTAAACAACTATCTCTTGTTCCTTCTCATAAACTAGTTCTGAGAGTTTATTCTTTTAAATACTGTGTACAACTCTTCACCCTTTTATTAGTTTACCCAAGCTGCCAAGTGTACTAGCACTCCTCCTTCCCAGCTCAGTCCTTTCAGTATCAGTTATTTCTGTACTCTTCTCTGCACTAAATCAGTTTTGAACGTCTTCCTCCCATAGATGGGATTTCTAAGTCAGATCTTGCCACAGGCGCATGAATTTCTTTTTAGTCCAAAATCCACCTTGGCATTACGGCAACTCATGCATCCTCTTTCCAATCTTTCCCCCAAGCTTTGCAAAGCATCACAATTCAAGAGTTCTCTGTTTTCCATCAAAATTATGCTTTGTGTTTTCAAGGATCCTCGTCATACTTGCTTCAACCTAGATGGTTATTTGTGACTCTTTCCTGTTTCTCTTTGTAACAAGTGCAGTTTTAGAAAGTTATCAAGACAATAAAAATACATCTTTTGATTAGTCTCCAGCTATTTTCCTCCAATTCCTGTCTCTTCCTGTCACACTATTTAATTTTTTACCCTTTCTTTGAATAACCATTGATATTAGCACCAAAACAAATTTAACTTGGTCTATGTCAAACTTATATACTAATTCTTTCCTTCTGGATTACATTTGCATCCTAGAAAGACTTGAAGGTTTCCTTAAAATGTTCCTTCTGACTTTTACAGCAGATATTTAAAAAAAACCCAAAACACAAAAACCCCACAAAAACAAAAACCCAAACACCAACTTCCTTGCACCTTCCAAGGAACACAACTGTCCCTCTAGAAAGTTACCCTATAATTTATTTTTTATTTCTTGTCATTCTTCAGTTTCAGAGTAATTTAAGGCTGTTCATAACTAAGATAACAAAGGAAGTTTTTCATGGAAGTTTATGAAACTCTATCAAAGTAGAGATGTGAGTAAATTACGAGAACACAAGACCATTTCTAAAACCAACTTTGAGAAGTGAGAACCTCCAATATAATTTGTGTATAAGAACTGTGATTTGCGCTCATTTTCTCCCACCGCCCTGTACATTGTAAAAACTGTAAGAGAGGAATCATGCTGCTCAAGTTTACTCCCTCTTGGAAGAGGATTGGTCATTTGGTTTCTATCTATCTGTACCTTCTCTTTGCCTTTCATCTGTACATTTTTTCTACATAAATTAGGATGCAGGAAAACTGATGCTGCACTATTTGGAATACAAGCAGACTTAAATATTATGAACTATTAAAGACTTGTCCTTCAGTCTATATTTTAACCAACAACACTAAATTTAACCTCCACAGAACCAGCTAGCTTTTCTACTGCATTACACAACACTGCACCTAGAAACACTATTCAAGTTACCATGAGTCCTCTAGCATCTGCAACAATTCAGGGCACGAGGTTCTAGAGCACTTTCAGAGTACGCATGACAGAAACTACATTTTGGAAACAAATACTGTATTTATTTTCAATGAAAATACTCATTTCCCCAGCACTGGCTAAAGGAAGAAATATTTAGTAAGTAACTCAGAATGTCACAAAGAGTTTGTATTTGTATGATGTCTTCAGACAATATTTTGATAAGCAAATATCCCTTATTTCTCTAGGCAGTTACCCGGTTATCCCCTCTTTAATGCAACTGCAGATGAAAGACACTAGTTTTCCGAGTAGCTAGCATGAGCTAATATTGTTTACTTTCTTTTTAGATGAAATAAGAAACGGGACTGGGTAATGAGGAATAAAGAGAGGGATTTCCTTCCTGTCCTTCCTGCATAAACTCTTACCAGACATCTATAAAGCCCACTGCAAGCTTTATAGCTTTCCATACACATAGAGCTCCTACATTCAAAATTTTAGTTAACTCCACATTGGGAACTTAACTGGGTCTGTTGATTTGTAACTAACAAAACAGCACTGTAAATTTAGGTGGAAAAACCTGCAAATTAGTATTTGGGATTAACAAGTCAAATCATGCTTAACTTTATGCAACCTGCTTCCAGCCCCATATCTTGTTTGTCACTTTTTCCCCCTACCACTGCTTCGCTGTTTCTTCCCAGCAGTTTCTTCTGCTTTAAAATCACTATCCCAGCTGCAGCTTCCTCTAAAAACCCTCAAGACACTTTCCATCACAAGGCTGAAAGTGCTACCCACTCGGACAAAACTAACGATTTAATTTTAAAGCCTGTTCTTTCTGAAGTGATTCCTTTTGGCCCAGGGACTTCTTTCAGACAATCCTAGAGCTTGTCTAAAGAAGCAACACCGTAAAATAAAACATTCTTTAGAGAGACATTTTTATTTTGTCACTTATGGTTTCATTTGAAAGTAAATTATGATTAGCAACAAAAAGGTACTTAACACCCAAAAAAACCATTCACACTTACCTAGTTTACTTTAAATTTTCACCAATCAAGTAATTTTGCAGGAACTCCCCACCATGACACTCACTCTTTCATACCTCAAAGAATGACTAACCTGACAGGGCATGGGAAAATTCCCAAATGCCTTCTCACACCTTCTCCACACAACGCTTCCCAAATTTCCATGCATGCCTTAAGCTGTGTTACTGAAGTCCAGTGTGGTTGTCAGTGACATGTGCACAGCAAAAATGAGCTTGGCATCCAAACAGAAATTCCACACATCGAAACTCTGAATTTCCACCACTCTGTCAGCACCACACCCCTTATGGTGACACATTCATACTATTAGAGGGATCTGTTTACCCACACCAAGCTACTCTTATTCTGACACAGAACTCTGCCATTACGGAACACTGAGGAGATGCCTACAAGGACAGAGGCTGCTGTAACACAGGCACACGAAGGTTACTCTGAGTCAGCAGGGAGGGTCTCAGAACACTCGGGTTTATTTCGTAAGTGGAGCACAAGTCATATGTAAGCCACAACCCTACAGCTTCAATCAGTAGTAACAAACCAGTGATTCTCTACCTCTGGCTCAGTTTCCTTGTACCTTTCTTGTAGATCTTTCTTAACGTAGTTAACCTTACAGCTTCTGCAATACTTGTGCTAACATACGTTGCCCGAACAATAATATAAGAATCCCCAGAGGAATTTTCAAGACGTTAGGTATCTTCCTTCTTTGAAAAACTAATGTGAGTGAAAACAAAAGGTGCATTTCTGTTTGTGCTACGGCACCAAGTAATTTAAAAAGTAATTCCTTAGACAGATTGCATATTTGGCAAGAATGCTCCTATTAACAACCACCAATACACTCAAAGCCACTATTCCACACTGGATCAGTAGGCACCCAGAGTGACAAGACAGCTGCTTAATAAGCCTCCCTAAACTCTGAGTCTGTTGTTGTCTTCTCTGGTAAGTGGAAAATGGCTTGTCCAGAAAGCTGCATCTCAAGTGGCTCACAGCAGAGCTTAACACAGCACACTCTGCCCTTCAGGATCAGCTTCCACACTTGATACAGGAGCTGATGAAAAAATCACCTGAGCAGGCTTCACCAATGACGAGCTCAGAAGAGTTACCCACTGCTGCAGTTAAAAGAAATTCACTCAGTGGTTCCCAAGTTAGGACAAAAACATACATGACTTTCTCCATTCTAACACAACGTTTCCTTTGCCTTCATCTTCTGTCACAGAACACGGGAAGCAGCAAGGTATCCTATTTTTCCCATCACAGATAAGCGGGCTGCCCTCCTCATTTCTGAATCACCATGAGACCACTGGTCTTCCTTTCCAAACTACGTCAGCCTCTTGTCTTTAGCTGGAAGTGTGTACTTCTCACTTGAAACTTCACACAGAAACAGACAGCTGCCTCGATCTTCAGACCAGTCAACAGCTTTTTGGCTTCCATTCCAGAGCCTACTCGAGCTTCAGTTAGTAACTTTTCTCTTCAAAAATGGCAGATCTTGGAACTCTCCTCCATCCCAGAGACTCATATCCTTCCATTTCTGCATTGTGCACGTGGGGCTTCCAAAGCCATCCCAGTGACACTGAATGAATTCGTACTTGTAAACCTTTTCTTTTTCTTCTTAGATATTCACACCCTATTGCCTAAAGTTTGTGGACCAATCAATTCTATGAGGACTTACGCTCCTTAACTACACTAAGTGAGATCTTAAGCAGTATTAAGTTACCTAAACTGTTCTGTACAAACAAGGTTCTTCCAGTGACTCTTCAAATTCCTTTGTCTCTCAAGGGTTTGTTAGTACTATAATAAAAGAATTGCAAAATGCCTTCCTTCATGCTCACCAGAGAGACACTCAGGCTCTGCACATCAGCAGCAGTTAAACATCAACTTAATACCTGTGTCACAAGAGATGTATACTAATTTTCAGAAGTTAACTGAATACTACCAGAACAGTTATTTTAACTGCAATTTGCTACAGGTCTTCATTCCAATCCTTCCACTTCTTGAAGCATCTTACCAGTTCCATCATCTGCATCATTCTGACCCGTCTCCCAAATCTCTGACTTTGTCCCAAAGCCATCAGTGGCAGAAGACTCCGTATAGTCTGCAGGATTAAATGTCCTAGAGTTTTGAAAGTTAAGAAATGGAAGAGAACACATGGGTCATTCAATGAGCACAAGTGTCATAAATTTTAGCTGAAGTTGTATTAGATTTAACATCTTGATTTCCACATAATTTATCTTGATAGTTTTTAGTTTCAAAAAAAAAAATTTCTTCTACAAGCAGACAGAGATAAAAAAGGGAGAAAATAGAAGAAGAGAAAAAAGTGAAGAGACTGGTAAACAAAATTCCTGTAGAGAAACTGAACCAAATCAATTCCTGAAAAACCAGTTACCGGCATCCCTATTCCTCCCAGTGTTATAAAGCACTAGTTTATACACACAATGATAAGACCCTCTCAACTGTTAAGTTTTTCAGCAGGTGGCTGACTGATAAGTAACCAGTATCATGTCCTTTCAGAACACCACACCTGCACAAGAGTCAGAACACCAGTAAGGTTATTTCAAAGTGCTCTGCTGACTGGCTTTATAGCTTTGTTTTGTTTTTATTGGCTTTGCAATGCCAAAATACACAGATGTAGCTAAAAGGTGAAAAAGCATCACTGAAGAAAAACCTCTTTTCAGTTCATCATCTGCAAGTATGAACAACAAGAATTACTAGAGAACTAGAACAAGCCTCCAGTTCATCATGACATCATTAATGTTGCATGAAGTGTCATTAAAGGCAGACACTGAGTGGAAGTAGTGGAGGCTAAATTTCTATAAAGCAAGTTATTCCAACAAAATTGAGAGCAAACTTTTAAGCTGCTGAGTAACTTCTGAATCTGTTTTAAGGTCCATGTGAGTCCAAACAGCTAAAGCATGAAACCTCAAGAACAGAAGAAAGTTTAGAATTGTCACTTTCAAGTTTTATATAGAACTTGCATGCTCTACATTACACTGAAATAAATCTGGTTTTAAATTGACCTAAGACTATATGCACCACACAACTTTCAGCCTCCAAGGCACTATGTGGCTGCTGCTGATCGCAGGTATGGTTCTCCAAGTTTGAGATATTAACACTGAGTAGACATACATTACATTTCCACAGGTATGCCTACATAGAAACACTGGTTTAAGACAAAAACGTTCCATTCATCATCTAAGAGATCTTTCAATTTTTGCATCCACATTAGTTTATCAAACATACAGTAATATCCATACATACAGGGGCAACATCGTTAATTAATATTGCCACTGAGTTTGATCCTTGCCAAAATCTGTGCTCTGCATGTTTCTTACCCCATGCCTTGGGCTGAAAACCTCCCCGCTCCTCTCCCTCTGCCACGTCCAAACCCTAGGAGAGAAAACACCATTTAACAGCAACAGCAGAGGAGCCACCAGTCACTAGTCTGTCACATTAAAGAATGCCACAGTTGAACAACAAAACTACCATAGTTGAAGTTAAATATCATTTACTTCCCAAACTCCCACACAGAATTTGCTTCTGTAACACACACAAATAAGCCATGGTTCATCTAAGACCACAGATTTCAATAGGACCTGCAATTATTCGCCAGCTTTTCTGTGTCTGACAAAGTAGCTCCAAATGCTATTAGGAGAACCCACCTAAAGACTCATCCCAAAGACTGCTATTGCCAAATTATTAGACATAGCTCAGAATTTTGTCTCTACTGTCTCATTCTTGCCTAAGATGCTCTCGTAGCCCAGCCTCCCCGAGTACCCTAATCTCTCAAGCAATTCTCTGTCACTCCTTATCTATGAGGAAAAAGTTCAAATATTCCATTTGTTCCCTTCTCTGCTTCAGACCACCTGTCCACCCTCCCGTGCTTTTGTCAACCTCTGACCACACATTCCTTCCGCGTGCCCCCCCCTTAATCACACTTACTGACAGGAAAATTACCCAATTCAAATTACTCAACTTCCTTGTGATCATCCACCAGAATATTCATTTCTGTTTTAACAAAAACAAGTATTTGTTTTTGCCAATTTTGATTACCAGTCTCAGTTTATGAGCTTCTTGATACAATGAATGGTGTAATTTTTGCATGCTGCATACTGTCAACACGGCATGAAAATTTTTGCGTTATTCAAGAATAAACAAAGCAAATGTCTACAAAAAGTATTACCAACTATTTCTTTTTTGTGATGTATTTCTGCATAGATGTCCTTCCCCCCCCTTTTTAGGGGTTTTTTGTAAGGCTTTTCCAGTCTGTTCAGGATTTTTTGATGAAAGCTAAGGATATTATTTTGTATTACAAGAAAAGGAGGTCAAGAGCTGCACTCAGAACAAAACAATGTTTATTTTAATGACAAAATTATGTGGTAACTGTAAGTCACCAAGCAACTGCAAGTTTACCTGAGCACACAAAAAATTATAATCCTAAACCACCAATACACTGGTGTCCATAGATCAGAATTACCCATGACAAGCTGTTCAAAGTTGCATCAGAATTACTCCTTACTTTCAGGAGACCACCTAAGCTGAGCAAGAGCAGTAGTTCCAGGACACAGTAACACCAGTTTATCAAGGTTCTACTTTAATGACTCTCTGTTTCCTGCTCTCACCACTCATTCTTTCCCTTACCCCAATTCACTGTCCAAGTGTTAAAAGACATTTCTGAACCCACCTTTTCAAGACTTTTTAGAAGCATCAAACCAGAGGAAGATTTTCTGTTCAGCAACACACAGCATTTTGTTGGGACAAGAACATAGAATAGCTTAAGTCTGACACTGACCAGCTCTGTTATCTCTACATTATTTTGCTCTCTTTTCACAACTGGTTGGAGAGAAGGCAGACAGAGGTTAGGAAAGAAGCAACAACTGCTGCAACCTGGCACTCGACATCCTTCTTCACTGAGCCCATGCGCTCTTTGCCATAAACAACAGTGCCCCAAACGCTGCTGTACCCAACTGCTTCCAACTTGGCTGCTGAACCTTGCTGCTCAACCTACCTACTAGAAAACACACAAAAAATTAACTCAAAATACGGGACAGTGAGTGCTAACCCCTGCAATATCACCTAACTCCGACACAGGATCTCATACATCATGGTCACCAGCACAAGATGCCAGTGGAAAGGGTTAATATTCTCTCTGACACAACCAGACCACTGGTTTATCCTTAAATTCTCACACAAAGAAAGCTACTCCTCTCAGCTGTCGAAATTTTAAAAAGGCCTTAAAACAGAAGGTACAGTCTTTTAAGACAGAGAAGTTAGTCATGAAACAATTGTGAATGCCCACAAGGTATCTACAAACTTTTAATGCTTCTTAACAGTGACTAAAGAGTCAGTGAACAAATGAAGCTTTGTACCAGAATTCACAGCAGGAACACAAATTCTGAGCACGCAATCCCACAGTAACTCAAACCCATTTAAATTAGAACTACTACAGTTGTGGTCTTCCTCACCAGTGATCACAAGCTCTGCTCTTTGTGCACTGACAGTTTTGCACTTTCCTGTCAGTGAGCACCAAACAACTACCAGGAAACAGTATTTATTCACTTTTGGATCAGCTCTCCAAATCAGTTCCCACCTTGTTAAATGCCAGAAAACCTTTACACCAAGCCACTAAAAAACCCTGCTATCCACAGTGACCATGTTGCCTGCCTCTGTTTCTTTTTTTGTGATGGTTAGTTTGCCTGTCACCTATCACCTCACACTTTCCATGTGCCTTCACTTAACTTCCAGGAGGATCCAGGTCGCCAGGCACAGATGTGAGACTGCCTGGCCTCTAGTTTCCCAAGTCTGCCTTCCTTCCCTTTTTAAAACGGACGTTATGTTTCCCTTTTTTTCCATCAGTAGGAACTCAAATATGATGGATGGTGGCTTAGCCACTTCCTCTTCCAGTTCCCTTGGGACCCCCAGATGTATCTTGTCAGGTCCTATGGACGTGTACACCTTCAGATTTCTCAAACAGTCTCAAACCAGATCCTCTCCTACAGTGGATGGTGATTCATTCTCCCAGCCCCTGCCTTTACCTTCTGTAACTCATGTGGCTGGAGATCTTGTGGAAAAGTCCAAGGCAAAACAAAATCATTAAGTACCCCCAGCTTCTCCATGTCCCGATCAGCAAGGTCTCCTGTTTTCTTACAGAGAGGGCCCACATTTTCCCTTGTACTCCTTTTATCACCAACAATACAACTTTAACATTCCTAACCAGAACCCTGGCTGCTCAGACAATCTCATCTATCTCTTCCTCCCAGGCTACATGTATTTGCTTCCACCCTATGTGGTCTTCCTTTCTGTGTTTGAGTTTGTCCAGGAGATCCTCTTCATCCATGCAGTTGGGGTAGTTTTGCCTGACTCTCTTTTTGTTGGGATGCATTGCTCCTAAGCCTGAAAGAACGAATCCCTAAATATTAACCAGCTTTCCTGGGCTTCTCTTCCCTCCAGGGCTCTATCCCATGGCACTCTACCAAGCACCTCCTTGAAGAGGCAAAATTCTGCTCTCCTGAAGGCCATGGCAGTGAGTTTGTTGTGTCCTCATCACTACCCCAAAGATCTCAGCCTCCACCATTTCACAGTCACTGCAGCCCAGTCAGCCCTTGACCTTCACATTCCTCACCAGCCCCACAAGCCAGCTGGCTTCCTAGGCTGCAAGCACAAATTGCCAGCTCATGACAGCTTTTCATCCATAAGAAGTCCCAAGTCCTTCTCGGCAGGGCTGCTCTCAAGGAGTTCTTCTCCCAGTCTGCATTTATGCCTGGGACTGCCCCGACCCCAGTGCAGCATCTTGAACTTGGTCTTGTTAAACCTCATGAGATTCCCATGGGCTCACTCCTCAAGCTTGTCCAGGTCCCTTCGGATGGCATCCCATCCTTCAGGTGTGTGAACTGCACTGCTCAGTTTAGTATCATCTGCAAATTTGCTGAGCGTGCACTCGATCTCACTACGTCACTGAAAAAGATATTAAAGAGCACCAGTCCCAAGACAGAGCCCTGAGGGACACCACCTGTCACCAGCCTCCATTTGGACATAGAGCCATTGACCACAACTCACTGGCTGCATCCATCCAGCCAATTCTTTATCCACCAAATAGTTCACCTTTCAAATCCCTCTCTCTGCAATACAGAGATAAGGATGTCATGTGTGACCATGTCAAAAGCCTTACAGAAGTCTAGGTAGATGATGTCAGCCTTTCCTTGTTGACTGTTGCGGTCACTCCATCGCAGAAAGCCACTGGATTGGTCAGGCAAAACTTCGTGAAACCATGATGACCAAAGACAGATGGAACCCATCAGCCCCCAGAAGACCAGGTTTCTCAAAGCGCATCCCCTGGTCTAAGAAGTCAAATTCCTGGCTGTGGCAGAAGTCAAATTCCTGGCTGTGGCAGAAGACCTATAACCGCCTGCTGATTCTTCAAATACAACTGGCCCTTTCAACCCCCTTTGTTTTTTGACTGGGAGGATGGGTGAAAAAACTGCCTGCTCCAGAGTCCCTTATGGGGGGTCTGCAATCCGCCTTGATGTTGTTCAGACTGCTCCTGGCTGTACCACTGGCACCCACATGAAACAACAGCAGCAAGTAATAGTCAGTGAGGCACAAAGCCTCAGTGACATCCCTGATAAGAGCCCCTAGTAAGCAGCACATCTCTAGAAAGCACAACATGTCCCCAAAGGGGTGCCTCTCAGAAGAGTCTCCTACGACGGTCACCTGCTGCCTTTTCTTAGTTTTGCTGCTTACTACACAGGGAGCGGATGGGGCTGCCTTACTCTTTGTACTTTTCTTCTCCTGAATGAATTCTAGAAAAGTCAATACTTATACCCAACCCAGGCAGGAGGCATGTTTTTCTGTTTTCACTAAAACCCACAGGGAGTTCAAAACACTCACCATACAATCATATTTCCACTCTGGTACCACCCATGCACAGCAAGAGTTGCTCTCCATATTCACAACATTTCTCCCCCAAAAGTAAATGCACAGTTAATGGCAGCATGAGAAAGGTGTGTAGAAGCACTCAGATGGGCCTAGTCCATTCAATTAATAGCCCATTCTGCAAAAAATCATGTCTGCTGAGCTTGTAGAGCTAAATCCTTCCATTGCAACACAGGTGCTTTATTCCAAAACTCAGATTTTCACTCAGGGTTTAAATTAGGGGAAGTTACTTCAAGGTTAAGAAATGGGCCTGAAGAACAGCTGCAAGAAAAGGGAAATGCAGACTGGAAGGGCAGGCAACACTCTAAATTTGTACTTATCTCTTAACTACACAGTAACTGAACTGCCCTGGTCTCTGATCTGGCAGTGCAGAGCCAGCCATCCTCCCAGCAGACACCAAGATGATGGAGGCTTATGCCTTAAGAGTTAAAGACACTAAGTACAGAAACTTTGTATTCTAGGCACTCCATACTACCAAAACAAACACCGAAGCTGATTTAATAATTCAAATTACTTTTGTCCTTATCAGTCACCATAAAGCTAGAAGCAATTCATCAGTTTTATTTACTGTATGTACTCTAGAAGGTATTTTTACAAGTCATGCTGAAAACTTTCAACTCTAAAATTATACTTAAAAGAAAATAGGTGACTTGTTACAACTAAGCTATGGTAATCTCAAAAAATTAAAAAATATAAGTGACAGAGTTTCTTAACTAATGCAGAACGAGCCACAGCAAAACTAAACAGACTTCAAATTTTGACTTCCAGAAGGTCTACTTCACATTCATGTTTTAGAAAAAACAACATCCTCCCTAGCTCTGGCAAACAAAATCCAAGATACATCCTGTGCCAACTGGGCTAAGCTTTTAAACCAAGGGAATGTTTACACATGCAATTCTGGTTACAGAAACATGATTTGTTCAAGGATAGTATACTTCTTATCGGAAAATGTTGAAGAAAAAAGAGATCAGGAATACAAACTGGACTATAATGAGATATCTATGAAAAGGATAAGCTGTTTTGTTTTCCCATAGAGCCGGCAGACAAAACAAGAGCTGGAATTAAAACACAGCATTTTTTCCTTTCATTTTTATATCTGTTTTGTAGGAAAAAAAATCCCTGGCAGAATCCACATTTACAGCATGCTCATGTTGTTCTGGAATAATGAAGTAAAGAGAGAAACAGAAGTGCAAGCAACAATTCTATCTTGTCTTTGCAAACCAGGATAATTACTATACATGAGTCTGTAACAATTTCTATGCTGAATCAAATCCAAAAGCTCACCTACCTGTTATTCCTTTATAAGCCATGGTCAATTAGATATCTAGGGAAGAGCACATGAACAGAAACCACAGTGCAGTTTGTTTGGATGCTTTCCTGGTCTTCAACTATTTGTGGCTTTGACTTCCTTAGTCAAAGATAATTTACATACAAGAAAATCTTTTGTGGTTTTTCCTTTTCTTGCCTACGGGTCTTTTTTAGGATGAAAAGTCTCTTTACATGTACATTTTCCACACCACATCATCTTACTCAGAAAGGAGTTCCTCAGGTTCACTACATGTATGAAGAAGGAACTCTCTAAGTTCATCTTGAAGCTGTAACCTGCTGATCTCATTTAATATTCTCTCTTTTGCATACTTACTTGGCATGATCAATTGATGCCCCCACAGAAATTTAACAGATCTCTACCACACACCCACTCAGTCCTCTCTCACAGGCAGAAAAACCTTAGTCTACTTGCTCCTCACACTCATAACTGCAGACTTCCCAGTACCTTCAAAAGCCCTTTCTAGCTCTCCTGCATCCTTTTCAACATGAGGTAGAGGAACTGGGAGAATCAGACCTGCATTTAAAATTGAAGATGCAGGAACACTAAAATAGCAGCATAAAAACAACCTGTGCTTGTAAAGTTTGTCAATTTGTATACAACACTGCAGCTGATTAAAACACAAATGAGAATATGTTTCTGACAATCCTAAAGACATAACCATCTGCCTCCACAATTTCTTCAGGAGATTCCATTCTAGAGCGTTGCAAATCCTTGCCATACTGACAAATATAATCACTTTGATGCAACCACTGCTCATCACCATTACAGTATTTCTTACATCTAAATTAAGCTCATGCAAGAAATTTGGTTCTGAAAAGAAGCACAGATGAGAAGGGCATCTTAAAACAAGATACTCCCTGACTCCAATACAAAGTTTACACCCTTAGTTTAATAAGCAAAGACCTAGGCAAGAGCAATTATAGCTGAAATGTGTCCCATTATGCATGGTATAACACATTTTTGCTTTCTGTTCATCAGTCAATAATTTGTATCTGCTTTAAATCCCTGACGCCCTACATATCAGCACCCAGTGGTGTTTGCACTCTGTTTACCTACTACCCTATGAAGTTACAAGGAACGTGACACAGTTATTAATGGAAGATCTACTGCCAGATGAGGCTAGTGCCTACACACCGAATGTCAAATTCTCAGTATCAGAGCTTTTCCCCCTCAGTAAATAGCATACTATCACCTCTGTGTCAATCCCTTTTTTTGCTATTTTCAGTTGCTTATCATTTCTCAAAATTAGGTTTTTGTACAGTGAAGCAATAATACATATGATGGCCCAGCAAAACTCCTAGAAGGCAGCCAGTAAGATAACTCCTGCCTAAGAAGGTAGCTTAAAATAGAGAGTGTGTTCCTCAGATAATTAGCTGACCCCTTATTTCATATCCAGAGCATAGATTTCCACACACACACACACATACACACACTGCATGAAACATTTCTAAAAATGTGTTCTGTGGCAATTACCAGCAATCTGTTTACTTTCAGCTGAAGTATGTTATCTCTCATTTGACTATTCTGTGTAACAGAAATGAAAGCCTACAGAATGAAATGGCAGGAAGCGTTTTATTATTGTCTATTATTATTCCTATTAATATCCAAAGAAAGGAGGTCACGTATCCCTGAAATTATAGGAGCTGAATTACACACATTGCTAAAACTCCCTGCAGATTTCAAGGGTTTTCACTGTAAAATTTCCTGCTATGGAATACACACACCTGTAATACAATGATCCTGTAGCTGGCCAACAGGTTTATCACAGACACTTCAATAAAATACTTTGCTCACAAGTACAGTCTAAAATATTTGGTAGAGAAATACAGTAATACTATGTACACGAAGCCAGTGAACAGAAACTCTTTGAAGTTTCTATTTCTTCAGTTAGACAGGTCAGTTTGGTCTGATGACGAAGTTTGAGATATGATACTCATCTAGAAAGCTGCAGTTTTGACAACAAAAGCAGTGTGTCATTTGCAAAGGTTAAAGCAAAAAAACCTGTATTTCAAATTTATCTCTATGTTTCACTGAACAATTTCTTTAAAGTTCTACCTTTATATTTATAATTTGAACATAAAGGATTATAACATAAATAACTGCAAGACTTACATTCTATCTGCTCAAAGTGCTAACATACCAAAAATTGTAGCTGCGAACTATACCACACCTTGCCCTGCACAGCTACTTCTGCGCGCACACCATTTTTTTTTGCTGATTCACAGGCACAGCTGAGACACATTTGCACGCAAACCTTTGGAAGCTACTTCTTTGCATCTCTGCACACCTTCAAGATGCAGATCTGGAGACAATGAAGTTGGATGTGCCTGTCTCTGAATGCCTTGTTACCTGACACTCCCAAGAGAAAGGAGTCCTTTGAAGGCAGAATTTTTATTGAGTCAGACATTGACTCAATAATGTCTTTATTCTGCTATACATTTTGTCAATTTGACTTATTTAATACCCTCGTCCACCCATAATCTGCACCATACATGGGTTACTCATTTTCATTCCTCCTACTTTAAGGAAAAACAAGCCTCTTTTTCACCCCAACCAGTGAAAATCCAAACCAAATACACATCACTTGATTCCACATTCAATCCATTATCCCATCACTTCTACAGGATAGGATTGGAGCTGTACCTAAGACTCCAAGGTATTCCTTCTCCACAGTTCTCCTCATCAACTCTTCCATACCAAATTCCTTCTCATAGCAAAATCTCTCTAAGGTGGCTTGCTCTTTCTCTGATTGGCTACCAAAAACAGAAGGCAAGCTTGACAACCAGAGCCACCCCAAAGAAATGGTACGAGTACACATCAAATCCTTCTCCGAGAGCCATACAGATGGAATCTTGCGCTCTCCTGCTGCCAAGGTACATCCTGAGGAACCCAGTGCACTCCCACTCACAGGAGGCTGGCATGAGTCAATCCGGGAAAACAGCTCTCCATAGCCAGAGCACAGCAGCCTGCCACACAGCAAATTGCCACAGAAGTGATCCGTGTCAATTTTTTTTAAGTTATTTCTACACAAAGGAATGATAAAGGGTAAGGGAGTAAGATGTACCCAAGTTCAAGGTGGCTGAAGTGCTTACAGAATCAAAGGATAACAAAAAAATGTTTAAGAGGAAGCATTTAAAGAAATAAATGGGAGAGTTCCATTTCAGGACATGAAAGCAGTGCCAGTCCCACATCAATGCCACCATCTCACCTCTCCCACGGCCACGTTTCCCACGGTCTGAAGGCCTGTCTCCTTGATTGTTGTCCACTCCATTCTCTTCAGCTCTAACTGTGGAGAGAGGACAGCTTAAGAGAAAATTTAGAGACTCATACATGAGACCGTAAAGCCATCTGCTTAACCTGAACCCCTCAAAAGAAAAGGCAAAATCTTCAAGTGGGTTGGTCAACAGATCTCAGTTACCCCTGTTCTTTGAGGCCACATTAGAAGCAAGTTATGCTTCCTTTGTACTGGACAAATAGGAAGCAAAATACAAGAAGGAAAAGTCCCTCAGGAGACAAACCTCCACAAGTGCCATGTTTTCCAGCCTACACTGCTTAATTAGGTAAGAAATACAGCTCCCTCATTCCGTGTTTCCTCGATAATGCACTGGTTGACAACACTGAAAAAATAAAGGACAACCAATAACACCAACTCCTCTCCTGTCTGCTCATACTGCATCCCTGTACAAGCAAGGAAAGACATTTCTCCTCTGTATTTAAAGCAGAGGGATGATGACTGAGTGAAGGTAAGGCACTAGAAAAGCTCTGCAATCTAACTATTCTGTGAGAAACTCCTGACAAAGTACTCTGAAATATGGCTGGCTACATTAAGAGGGAAAAAAAACCCAAAATTGGCCTCTTGAAACACTCATTGCTGAGACTTTGTACTGCACAACTTCTCCTAATAGCAACAATAAAACCAACAATGCTTGGACATAAAGTTGGGAAGAAAATACCAAGATTTGGTAACCATCTGAAATGTCTTTAATTCCAGTTTACAAAAAGAGACAGCATCTGTCTCTGGTAAAAAAAATTGCCCTTTGCTTTCATTTTGGTGGATCTAATTTACACTCTTCTAAGTCTAGCTGCATGTTTTATTAACATTTTTTCATCTTGACATTACTCTATCCTACAAAGATTCACAACATCTATATTGCCACAATTGTTGAATATCTTCCAATTATGAATGAGTTGGCTAATACTGTAAATATTTTTCTTGCTCATAAGTGGAAAGCTAAACATACTGTATTCATACTGATGTCTTTTCTCATCTATTAGTGTGGCAAACAGCCATAACAGGCAACGCACCCAGGTTTGAGAATGCTGACAAAACTTAGCTAAAAAAAGCAACATGTATCCGATGGTGATCTAATGTGACTCTATCTAACTTGGAAACATCAGTTTGCTTTTTTACAATGTATTACTGAAACTATAGCAAAACTTTAAATGTTTCAACTAACAATGAATTTTCTCTGTTGCAGAAACTCACCTGTGGTTGATTTATGTGAGAAATACATTTAGAGATTAATAATCATCCCAGTGTTTTCATTCCCCTTATGAGAAGATGAGAACATCTTCAGGTTCTCCCACTCATAAAAGGAGATGGAGTCAAAGCTGGATAATTTTTTCATTAAAAGAAACAAAAAAGTGTATCAGCTGTGCAGCGACATACTCGCTCTCAAGCAGTCTTACAAACAGTCAATTCTAAAACTTACATGAAGAACAAGACCAACTCATCAAACAAGAACAGAGACTTATATTAAACTGAGTGTCTGTGAACAAGTACAGACCATCCCAAAACCAAGTCATATAGACAGATCAAGCATACCTGTGGCACAAACAAGTTATGATTCCTTCAACGCTGAGCTATAGTCGGACGGACTTTGCTCCATTAAGTACTCGCTCTTAGCTCAGTCAGTTCCAGCTGCAAGAAAAGCATCTCAATCTTTAAAAATTAACCCCTATACGTACACTCTCGTCCACGGCTGCCTCCTCTTCCCCGTCTGTTGGAACTTCCCCGTCCGCGACTCACTTCTCTGTCCCCTCGTTTCTCTCTGTTCTCTTTGTTTTCTGAACCTTCCTTTCCAAGGCTTTTCTTCTTTCCCCCTACAGTCTCCCAAGAAGTCTATTTGGGTAGAATAGAATTAGACAGAAAAGTCAAAAAGGAGGAGATACCTCTCAATGCACACTTCACTCCCCCCTCGTTCACAGAAAAAACCCCACATATTTGCATAATGTCACATATGCAAACTACACTGATACAAATGGAAATGTAGACTGTATTTTTGAAAAGAGATGAAAAAGAAAAAAAATGTTAAGTTCAATTTTCTTAGGGAATATGAGAATCCCAAATATTTCTGGCTATAATGGACTCTTACTAGTTCAAGGAAGACTGGATACAACCGTAACATAGAACAACTGCAAAGCAAGCAACAGTTTTCCACTGAAATATATCCATAAATCTAGCAAGAGAGCAAGAACAGAGCTATCCTCTTCTCCCAGGGAAAATAAAAAAAAAAAAAACCTTGTAAGTATCATGGAACAAAAGATTGATGAGAATAAGTATCTGGCCTAAGGGGAAAAAAACAAAAAGAAAAAACCCAAACAGAAAAGAAAAACTTTCATCCAGACATACCAGAATTTAAGCCCCAGAAGACAGAATGGCAAAACAACAGCTTGGGAAAACTGATGATAAGCCAGACCATCCACTCTTAACAGCTACAGACCATCAAACATAGCAAAACACAGGAAAAGCTATGTCTAAACAAGACAAGGGATCAAGGTCCAAACATCAGGTTTCTGTTTTAATAATAAACTCAATCTTTATAATAAATTCAAGGATGGTATCAACTCCATAGGAGTGTCCGTAGGAGTTGAAAATAAAATGACTAAAACACTTGCCAGGAATAGCTCAGCAACTCATATTATGCAATTGCATGGTTAGTCTATTGAGCCGTAGCTGCAAAGCAAGGAAGAAGAAAAGGTATTATTTGCAAGCCATTAAGATGTCAGAGAGGTTTACATGTATGTCCCAATTTCTAGGAGCTTACAGCTCAGTTAAGATATTTAATATCAGAATATTTGCACATACAAATTGTTGTGAAGCACTGAAGTATGACATCTGACAGGCACCTGCATCAAACAAAAAAGGTTTTCTATCAGTAATTTTAAGTCCTGTCTTATCTCTCAGTTCCACCAACAGCAACTCAGCAGCTCTGAGGAGCCAGGCCATGACCGGCTAGGCCAAGCTGCCTAGGAAGCCAATGCTATAAAGAAAGCAGGTAATAAAGCAGTTTACACACTCAATGTTGCAGCATATCCTTTGAGAGAATAAGAACAAAGAGAATGGTTATTCTCTCTTTTTTTGTCATGGCATTGGTGAGAAAAAAGGCTGAAATCACTTTTCAGTTCCATCTCCAGTACAGAGGACTAAACCAACTTTGGTGAAGCCCAACCAGTGCTGATCAGAAGTACAAAACTAAACACATTTGAACACCACCACCTTATCTCTGAGGCAGAAAGCTGCTTCCCTCAGTATGTACCACATGGCTTCACCTCCCATAGCTGGCGTAACCGCACTAAAACAATCTAGTGCTTCAGACACCTCACAAGAGGAAAAACACCTGCATTGACAACTGAAGAGCCAAGTCTGTACAGTTCAGAATGCACTATTTCACAGATGGGCTCGGTGCCAAAACATCTTTGACCATTTCAGGAAATACCCAAAACTGGATAAGGCTGCAAAGCTGAAGAGGAAGCAGCCTCTCCTGAGTGAGATTTAAAATAACTTAGGAAGGATCAGTAAAAAGATGACTATAACACCATCAGACCCATGCATTCCAACAGTACAATTTTGTGGAAAGCCTTGAGAAGTCAGGCACGTCCTTTATTAAGACAGAGGATGGTGCTACCTCCCAGCATGGGGATCCATCACAGACTGTTGAAGCTGTCTCTCTTTATAAGGGAGGTAACTGATTATGATTTCAGCTGACAATGCCTGAGGCAACTCAAAGGACAGTTGTACGCCTGACCTTTGAAAATATGTAAGAGAAGAATTCTTTTTGGCCTGTTCTTACATGGAAAGAATAAAAATCTGAAAGGTCTCTTTTGCTCTATCTTCAAAGGTTTAGTAAGTAAAACATGGTTGAGCATAAAATGGATGTAGAAGTTAAATGAATACCAGTCTTAGGCAAAGAAACATGTCCTTCTCTATTCCTCCACAAGCCTCTAACTATCCCAAACCAGACTGCCACAACTGCTGCAAATGGAAAGTCTTTACAGAGACTAAGTCACAGAGCTTACAACTTCTAGATCACAGCTTTAAACCCCAAAACAAACAAAAAAAGACTAAGACAAAACTGGCTAAGTACCAAATAAATTATAAATACACATTTTAGCTATCACTCCTTGCTCTTCTAATTCCTTCAGTTGAATGGACACATCTTTCAAACCAAGTTGAAAAAAACATCAAGTAACATCAAAGCAGAGTGAGACTAGAAAAAGAGATTTGGGAATCTGCGTTCAGAATTTGTAGTACCTCAGCCTACAGCTTTATTTCAAATCCATGGTTAAACTGTTCTCAAGTATAATGGCATTAAAACAAACCCTTCCAACTGGAGGCCCACAAACTTTCATAAAGAATAAATTTCTTCACACCCATCAATTAATACTCCTTCCTCCTTGACTCTTTCAAGCTCTCTGTACTTGTTTCTAAGTTGCATGTCGTCTACAGAGAGCAGTGGGTTAAGAGGGCCTTGTCAAGAGAGCAGAACATACTGGTATCACTTCTAGTTGATAAATGAGATCAGAAAGTTTTTTCCATTTCACGATCAGTTACAACAAATTGCTAAAGTAACAAAGGATTAATATTTTCTATCAATTAGCAAACTACTCTCAACTAAAAAATGGCGAATATGAGAAGTTTGAGAGAACACAAAACCAGTACCCAGACAGATTTAATTAAGGTGAAATGCCCTCTTCTACTCCCAACTTGTCCATATCATACACTTCTCTGTTTTAGAATACCTCAACTCTGATAAAAAATGAAAAGGGGATAGGAAAGAAAGTCCCCTCAGTCAGAACAGTGTGTGTCCTAGATTTAGGGTGTGTGAGAGGTGAGTTTCCTCATTAACAATAAGACAGAGTACACATCCTGACAAATCACAGGAAATACTGAGTGTTCAGCATCAAGAAAGGAAGTCCAGGTTACTTTCCCAACTTGGATGAGATGGAATCTAATTTAAGGACAAACGGTAAGAAATCCCTCCAGCAAAAACTTCAACTGCAGTAAAACATATTTTCTTAGTATCTCTTCGGATAAAAAAATTTGTGCAACTTTCTAAGCAACATTATTTGTTGTTGTATACACATAGTTTGGTCTCCTCTTCCTGTTTTTCAATTAAGTCATGCAAATGAGCAACACAGTTAAAGGAGCAACTACTTGCTGCATCCTTTCCTGCTATAAGTAGCCTTATCAATGCAACTTGCATATGTGGAAACCTTCTCCAATTTCGATACCAGCAATCCACACCTACAGAAGCTGCACAACTTAATCTGCCTGCCCTTAGGTTTACAAACACTGACCATTGTGATGGTCTCATGCCTCAGAATTGCAGAGGGTCTACACAGGAACTACAAAAGCTGCAGCAAGAAACAGGCCGGTGCCTGAAGGAGCACTGAGTTCTGCTGCAGAGTTAAAACTGCTGCATGTAAATGAAAGCAGAGGAACTCTGCAAGAGACCAGCTGAACACCCACAACATTTTCCAGATTCAGCCTTCTCCAAGGTATGAATGCAGTCAAGAAGCTGCCCCAGTTTCCATTTCCTTCAAAAGAAATTGAATGGAGACATGGAAATTGAAAACTTCCGAAATGACTTTTCCAATCTCCTCTTAGAAGCCAAAAAATACAGCAAACAGAAGGAGCAGTTTAACAAGGAAGTAAAGCCTTACCGTGTCTGAACTTCCTTCCAGCAGTATGTTGATTGCTCTGTTCACATCCCCGTTACAATCATGTAGTGCTACTATGCACTCATCCTGGTTTTTCCCCGTCACTTCCATAAGCTGGCAGTAAAAGTCAGACATGTTAAAATATCCAAATTATCATCGTAAGAAAATAAGAGTTAGTATGACCACAGATTACAACGAAGTGCATAGCTACCATGTCAGAGTAAATTAGTAAATTAATATCCTGAATAAAGAAACCTGCATTTTAAAGATCTGCTTGGGATTCAGACAAGAGATAGGAAGAAGCACAAATTAATTGGTAATCAAGGAAGCACTCTTTCACACCTTTTTTGTTCTATATGCTTGCAGCAAATGCTGTCAATGCAGATAAAGCAGTATATGAGTGTAAAGACGTAAAGAACCACAGTAGTTTCAGTATCATCCTATCTCCTTCTCCACCAAACTTGCCCCTCTTTATCCCAGTGCAAGAAAAGACACACAGCAAGACATGGCAGAGAATAGATCCACCTGGAAAAGCATCCAGACTAAGAAATACATTATTTTTCAGACAGACTAGCTCCCTTCATCCATTTTAGCATAAGGCCACACCAGAGTCACAAGCAATAGCTGATTACAGAGACTTAGTTCTGAATTATGCTCCTTGAACTCATGGTGTACATCCTGAGAAGTGTGGGACAGAAATAATCTGTCACAGGGCATTCAGCAACTTAATTCAAAGAACAAAACCTACATGAGCTAGAAATACATATGCAGAAGGTAAAATACTGGATATTTCCTATGCAGAACTTAATTAATCTCCTTCCCACCAGCCCAGCTACAAGCACTACTGATTAGGGTCTTTTGACTTCATGAAGTACAAGACTTCATTTCTGGCACAGCAATAGAACTAGTTTGTAACAAAACAAAAAAAAAAGAATTTCATAATGCTTCAGAGGAAGTTTTACAGATGACAAGAAATCACAAAATCTGCTGCTTTGCTGCATTTATGCATTCAAGCTAATTCTTCTCTCCTGGGTGTACTCCTAGGTTCTTCATTAGTTGTGATGTGTTCACTATGACAAAATCACCAGTAGCCACAACAGAACGGAGACCCAGACTGTCAGGACTGCTTGAATTAATGGTCTCAGCTATAACTGGGTAACGGAACCTTGATTATCTAACACACAACATGGGAAAGCAAATGGTGTGAGATTTCATTTATACACTGTAATTCTATCATTTTAATGCATACACAGACCTGCGAGGTCAGATTATTTATTTTTTTAAATAACACCTTGATTCACCTTTAAGCTATCATTAGACTTCTACTTTTCCCGAAAAACTTCCAAGATACTGCCAAACTCGGTTTACACTGGTGACATTTTTCTCACGTGCATGTACTTGTGGACAAGCTGAATGCATTCTTTATTCTGAAAACCATTAATCATCAGGACCATACTAAAGAGATACACTGTGGAAGAGACATCCGCACAAATGAGTTTTGGCTTAAGGGTTTGTCTACAAAGCAAAATACACTGATATAACTATACAGTCAGAGCTGTATTACCACAAAATTTCTTGTAAACAGACTTTACAGTGCAATAAGAGCACCTTTTCATAGTTAAACTTATGTCCTTCTGAAAAAAGTTGCATCTAAACCAGAAACAGATACTTTAGCTCCAAAATGTAAGCCAGCTCTAGAGCATTTTATTGTGGGGCACAAAAAACTTGCATGTAAGAAACATACTTGTTTCACTTTATCTTCAAAATCTGCGTCGTTCTTATCGTAGATCATCTGAGCGAGGCGAATCTGTTCTGCTGTTGCCTGAAAAAAAGATAACATCCAATAAAGTACACAAAAGGTAACTATATTTTTCAGAGGTATATCCTAGTGTCTCTTTTTTTCCCTACAGATTCTCAAAAAGAACATACACAACAAGCACAGAGATGCTGTGGGGAAGAGATCAATATCTTGTCTATTCCCATTTACAGTTTTAAATGTTACTTGGGAGAGAAGCAATTTCAACACATTCTAATCTGTCTGAAACACAGTTAAAGGTCACCAACACTGACAAGACCATGATACAATAACATAGAAGGACCAGGGTATGCTTTAGCATTAATGCTTTTAATTTTATTTAGGATCTACTACTCCAGAGTTAAGAGTTCTATTGTAACAAACTGGCAATGGTATCTCTAAATTAACCACACCTCTGACAATCCCTGCTCACATCACCTTCCACAGCTCTCCCAACAACAACCTGACTCTGGAGTTTTACGACCACTTAAAAAGACTTGAGTCATGTCTCAAGACTTTGCCCATGAACAGCTGCACTGTGGTTTTTTTACAAGCAAATACTGGTCTTGGAAAACTGGTAAAGGAACCTGCTATTGATGAAGTATCTGGTGCTTCTGCAATGTTTCTGGACAAAAATGCACACTGGCAACTTGCACAAAAGCTGAGACACTGAAAGAGATGCAGTTAAATACCATAAATCCAAACAGACTACAGCTGCCCCTGAGAGAAAACAACTCTAACACAGATGTCACATCACACCGGTCACTCTTCATAGTGTGGCATCTGCAACCTGTGAACTGCACTCCTGAGAAAATACCCAAGACAAGATGCACTACAGGATCCTGGACCTCATTTGACTTCTGCTCAAAGGTAAGAGGCTACTGTCACCTGTAGAGAAAGCTGATACTGAAGAGAGCCAGGACCCATGATGAGGCTGCTGAGCCTGCAGAGGTTCTTCTTCACTGAGTGGGACCAGCTCATCTACTGGAATTTTTGGCAGAAAGGATTCACCCTGGGCCGCTGGCTGAATCTCACCATTTGCCATCCCACTTCACAGTACACACATAGGAAATTCCGTGCCTCACAAGGTCAGACCTAATCAGGCTCAGACTGTCTAGCTTTTGGAGTTTACCACAAGTGCAAGCTCTAGAGGAGATCACAAAGCATAAATGCTGAGAAGAGTCTAAAAATTACTTCAACATACACCACCACCTGCTTATTTGCTGAGAAGTTACCGCAGCTGTCCCAGTTCCTTGAGGGAAGTGACATCTGTGCTCAGAGACGATGTTCCAAGAGAATTAGTATTTGTAACATGGTTGCAGACTCTGAGTTACTTCACCTTTTTTAAGTGTCATGCTGACAGCCTCGTATGTCACTCCACTGGGTAATAAGGAGACAGCCTGCTCTGGAACTCCTCAGTTCCACCCTCCACAGAAGCCTCCCTGTCAGTGAGGTGCTCTGAGCAAAGGAGCTTGCTCTTGGTGACTGCTGAGAGCTCAGCAGACAGCAGAACCAAAATGTCTGCTGGTTTCAGTAATTTAAGTCTTGTTGATCCATCTTCTCACTCTGATTACAGCCTCCACAGGCACACTGCGACTTTTAAGCTAGTGAAGAGATTTTCTTTGAAGATATCCAGAGCAAAAACATTCAGACAATGTAACTTCTGTAGAGACATGATGGCATATTTCACCAAAAATCAGGAATCCACCAAGATTCATTTTTTCTGTAAACAAACATTTTTTTCAAGTCCGTGTTAGAAAACAAAAACATACCAATTTTAAAACAATTACAAATGTGTGACAGAATATTCAGTTTTCCTGTGTAAGCGGAGAGCTTAGAAACTTGTAGATGCAATATCATTCACATTCATGCCAGTGGATAACACCCAAATGGAACTGAAGACTCAGAAGGTAAAAAAACCAACAAAAACCACAAGATGACTACACAAACATCAGACCAGTGCCACAAAATGTTCTGCCCTTTTACCCAGCAAGCAGCGGTTCTTTATTTTTAATGCACCATTGTTACAACTGATGCTGTAGTATCCTAATCAAGAGTATACTTAAGTTTTAATTGTGACTAAGAAAGTAGTAGCGTTACAAGACAGCCTGAACTTTACTCAACCTTACAAGACATATTACCTTTTCAGTTTAAGAGTGGAAAAAATTGTAAACTAAAAACTTCAAACTACCAGAAAACAATCTTGTGTTTTGCACACTTCTAAGTGGCAGTAATAGACATAGATCTCACAAATGGTAAAATGGCACATTTATTATCCAGAAGCAATGCAAAAGAAACATGATGTAATTTCTTAAATAATTTAAATTATGATCAATGTGATATTATGACAGTGGAATCTCCATTTGGGTAAACAACACTATTCTATATTCAGAAAAACGAATATGTGGTGATTAAACAGTTAAATCCACAGACTTCCATTGATCTCCAAAGACTGACTAAGCAGAAAGGTCCATCTGACATATCAACAAGAAAATACACGGTGCATTAAAACGTAACTGCTGCATACGAAATAACCACCTTCTCCACTGAAGTGACAGAACCAGTATCTATTATACAAAAGGTAGAATAAATGGACAAAATGCAGAAAAAGGTCTTAATGCCTAAAATCAACAAATCCTGTAATTTGGAAAGGTCCTCTAGTGATACACCATGACCATGCTCACAGTAATTTTTTTTTTTTCCTTTTAACAGCTGGAATTACCAGTGCTGTATCTTATGCCACTGTCTCTCTGAGGAGAGTTGGTTTCTACCTTCCCTATACCCTTTCATGAGGAACATGAATAGAAGACACAACCTTGCCTTGTCTTCTCAGGGATGAACAAACCCAGATCCCTGAGCCACCCCCCATTCATTCCGTGTTTCAGTCTAACAACCATCTTTGCAGCTATTTCACTGGACTTGTTCCCATTTGCCTTTGTCTGCCTTGTGCCAGGGTACCCAACCAGGCAAAGCACTCCACTGCTGTCTTGTGAAATGTCAGAAAAGGGGAAGCCACCACTTCTGCCAGGCTGCTCACTATACTCCTACATCCTTGTTTTAAAATAAAACCAAATTCAACTCATCTGCTGAAAGTCACTTTCTATATCGACACATTAGCATGAACCACCACTACACCAAGGGCTGCAACTCAAGGAGGTGATAAAGGTTTGAGGTCACATGATTAATACTGCGCAAAACAGACCAAGAGGGTGTCCGTATTGAAGACCAGAAAACAATAAAAGGCAGTATTTCCCGGCAGAGCACCTCTAGATTGAGCCACACTCCGCCAGCAAAGAACTGAGACAGTTTTCAAATTGAGACAAATTTTGAGATGTATCTGCCAAGCCAACACTGAATTGCCACAAGCAGAAACATTCTGCACTCTTTGTAACCCAGACAAGCATACAACTACTGTGAGTAAGAAGCAATGGCAGTGAGGTGAAACTTAATTTCCATCTAACAGTTACTGAAAACATAAGTCTGCTAGTGGATGACCATTCTACTTGGTAGGGTGACTGAGCAAGAAGTTTAGAATTTTGTGACCTGTAGATACCTTGAGTCATGCTGCAGAACACAACACGCATCTAATGAAGCTTCTCCCACCCAGCCAAATTTCTCTCTTGACCAGAAATATTCTAGCATCAAGAGGTCAGCAGATGGAAGAGCTGAGATGTGAGGACTGTGAGGTTGCAGGACAGAAATCCTGACACAGACATAGGCTTCCTCACTGATAGGAGACATTGCTGAAGAACATAAAACTCATTTAGAGACAACACAGGAATAACTTAATGCTGTCTTGTGTTATTGAGTAATTAAAGCAAGTAATCAAGCATAATCTTCCAAAATAAACCATGAGTTTTCGTTCCATCTTCTTTCAGTTTTTACTGACTCAGGGAGAAATTCGTATCATTACATTGTCACTTTCAAGTCGAAGAAGTTGATACAGTAGCACATACCTGTACTACTTGTTTCTGTGGTTGTGTTGGCTGTGTGGCTGAAATTTGCATTTTGTCCCGAGTGCCCCGGGTACGTTCACTGCCCACCGAAGTCATCATATACAGTATATACAAAACAATGTATGTACAAAATACAAAATCTGAAAGAAAAAAAAAAAGAGCATGAGTTAAGGTGGGTACTGATTCAATAATCAAATAACATAAATGCAGTAGGTTTGAATTCTTCCTGCTTTTACCACTGATTCTATACAGAGACTCATGAGAAAGCAGCTTTAATACACTATTATTGGATTTACTGCAGTTTTTACACTAAAGGGAGAAATGCAGTGGATAGAAAGCATTTTTGTCAGCTGACTGGGATTTGCCTTCATCTGTACTTCTAAAGGACATCTAAATCTCACAGCTTTTTCCAATTATTTAACATACAGACTTTTCTATTGGCCACTCTGCTGAAATTTTAGCTCCAGCTGCATCACTCAAACTTCTTTAATACCGGCTGTCTAGTTTTGATGCCTGGAATTTAACTGCTGTCACACCCACTCAGAACACTACACAAAAATCATATTCATGAACTAGGCAGTTCCTCTTTTCCCTGCCATCAAAACTGTTCTTCCTGCACATACATAGAGGTCATGGCCAATCCCAACTCTACTTCTCATCTCTAATTTATAAGAGAAATTATGATGCTTACCTTTAAATCCAGCCTCTACCGTCAGTACTTTTGTTTTATTCCCTCCCACATTTTCAGAAACAATTTATAAAACTACCTATCACCCTGCTTTAAACATACTATGGCTGTATGGCAACAGAAAAACCCCAGAGAAACCCCAAATCCCACACAAACATCATTGCTATCCCATTTGTGGCTCTCAGCTTTCATTCTTATTTGTTCTCTAGTACTAAAATTACTTTGAAACAAGACATTCCCCCTGTTTGTACAGCATTTAGCACAGGACTAATCAATGAGCATGGTTTATAGCAGCTATAGTAACTGGAAACAGATCTTTCAAATGGTCAGAATGGTCATGTTCAACTGCCTGGTTTCTGTCCCCATCAGGCTAGAAAGTCTGCAAATTTTTGGAAGTAAGGACAACTTGCAAGAGGTGTACCTGGGCAGAAGATGTGCAAACAAGCAGTAAAGTGCTTTTACTGCAGCCCCATTATAGGAACAGGCCCCAGCATAGAACTTGTCAGGGCAACAGCTTTGTGCAAGCTGGCTAGCACCAAGCTCAGTGCACAATAATCACAGAATCACACAGGAAGCTGAGCTGGAAGGGACCCACTGGGATCGCCAAGTCCAATTCCCAGCCCAGCATAGGACCATTCCCAAAAGTCACACCATGTGTCTGAGACTGTTGTCCAAACACTTCTTCAGCTACGTCAGGCTTGGTGCTGTGACCACTTCCCTGGGCAGCCTGTTCCAGTGCTCAAACACCCTCTGGGTGAAGAACTTTTTTCTAATACCCAAAGAAGACCACCCACCACACAATTCTAGGCTGTTCCCTCAGGCCCTGTCACTGGACACCATAGAGAAGAGATCAGTGTCTGACTCTCCTCCCTTTTGCTCCCCTCATAAGGAACTTGCAGACTGCAATGAGGTCTCCTGTCTCTCCAGGAAGATAAGCACACACTGCAATCACATGGACTAGGACAGTTCAACACCCAACTGATCACTGGCAGTCACAAGTAATGTGTATTCCAGAATTTAAGCTGCAATGAGATGCTTCCATATAAACACCAATTCATGATGCTCAGGAGCCTCATCTACAATTAAAAGGACAATTATCTGCATTATCATCTAAATGTCTTCTTGACTTTACAAATACATTCTCGTTGGTCAAAACTGAACCCTGACATTGAATTTATTTACGTACTAGCTAAAGTATTCAACAGTGTTTTAATAAGAAAAGGCCTACCTTTATCAGGAACTCATTGCAGTATGAGCTGAACTGGAATACTGTGTTTCTACAACTTTTTGAATACACTGACCAAAGCCAAGCTGTCTCACAGTCCCTTAATGCAGTCAAACTGCATGGCCTTCTAAGGCCCAGACCTTCAGAGCACTGTGTCTGACATAAAGGCCAGATACAGCCAAAACAAAAAGTTACATGAGCTCCTAACACCATGTTCTATGGAAAGCAAAATATAAAGCAGATGTGCATATGCTCTGGGCAGCAAGTTCAACGTTTATCACTGACTATCTGCTCATGGCCATTCATTGATATGTTAAAGATTTCTGGACATTTTCAGTTGAGTCTGCAGTAGCATTACTTCAGCTCTTTGTGTTAAAATCCGCTTTATAAGCTTTGCTGGCTGGACTAACAACATCCAAAAACTTCAATTTACATAGAACAATAATGATCTTTGGGTTAGCTTTTTGTTTGTTTGTATTTCCAATGATCAGACTGCTTATCACGATTTGAACCTAGAACAATGAGCAATGCAATAAACCTTGAAGACAGCACACAAGAGAGCACTAACTCCGCTGAGAGACAAGCTTGTAGTTTCAAATATGATTGTCTAGAATCAGCCCACTGTGACTTAAGATTTGTTGAGAAAATGTAACTCCATTGGGTAATCTGTTCATGATTTCTGAATTAATATCATACTTATTATGATACCTATGAATTCTGATATATTTCTGCCAGCGCAATTTTCACCAATTTCACCAAAGCTACTCACAATATGGTGATTCGTATTTTAGACAGGACAGTAAGACACTTACATTAAAGAGTTTTCTATGTGTTTGCAAAGCACATGCTGAACTACACCCCACACTTTAACAGCCAGGCAACCTACAGTTCCTCAAGCAGATTGTCTCTCCTCCTTTTCCTAGCACGTACTTTTCAGTGTGTGTCTGTGCCACCACAGCTTAAGCCACATTTGTTCTTCAGGATGAAAGGATATTTTAAGAAAAAAGGCAGGCACACAAAAGGCTGAAACACTCCTGGGAGATGAAGTGGCACAGAAAGATCAGGCTGCTGTGGGAACAGAGCTCAAACAACCTGAACAGCATAACAGGGTTCTTAAAGGAGATCCTCATCCTCCTGACTGTGTGGTACATGAGCTGCACAATTTGGCAGGCTGGAATCAAAAAAAAGTCCAGCAAAGTACAGGTAGCAGTTTGGACTTGCACATGCTTCAGGCAAGTGTGGAACTCCACACCCAGTTTGACAGTCCCCAACAAGCCAACAAGGACATGTTATAATCCATCAGACACAATCCAGTCTTCTTAAAAGCACAACTGGCAGCCTGATAAAAAGCAAACTTTCAAGATAGTGTTATTTTACTTCTCCTTAAGTTGGCTCCCACTGTCTACCGGCAGTGTCCAGACACAGCAGCTGGAGGGCCGTGCTCCACCTCAGACACTGCACTGAGCGGGGACACATGGCTGAGGCTTCAAGCCCTTCCACAGAGTAAGGAAGCAACAGGCAGCAGGGAGGCACGGAGCCACTGCCTCCAAATTATCACAGTGTCAACAGTTTTGAGCATAAGTGGGATATTATTAATTAATTAGATTAATTAGGGACTGAACAAGAATATTTCCTTGCTCACAAAGCAGCTTCTTATTCTCTCCAACTCCTCGTATTCATCAAGTCTGTTCGGCAGGCTGCTGTCATAGTAATGAGCAGGATATCACAAACTGATGAACTTAATTTTAACTGTAGATCAAATGAGGAAATAAGATTTGAGACTGGGAGGAAGAAAACTCTTAATTAAAATCTGTTTAATAAAGATAAAAATATTCAGAGAAGTAGATGCTTCAGTTTCCATGTCAGGGTCTGGTGCAGTGCAGAAGTCCCTCATCAGCAGTTAATACCTGACCTTGCAGACACTGCAATTCCAGTAAGCAACCAAAGCAGTTGTATTTGAAGAAACATATAAAACATTAAATGAAACTAGTACTAGTTTCATCGCTTTCTATACACTAGTACAGAGCTCTAGTAAAAAAAAACGAGAAAGTATTAAAGAAGGAGACAGGGCTTCCCAAAATTCTTGTGTAAAGAAAGTGGCTGTATCCCCTCATGACAATTAACAAAGATGAAGATTCCTGTAAACGTTTTATTCTTTTTTCACCAATGTAATCTAGTACCCACAGACCAAGGTTGTCTTTACTAATCTAAAAACAAACAAAAAGCAAAACCCAAACAAAACTAAAATGTACAAATGCCTTTATCAGTAGTTAAGACTTCATTTTAAAAACCTCCATTAAAAATGGAAAGCAACAGAAGAATCTAAGATGAAAACCATTCCAAATATCAACCTTTTGTTTGTTTTAGTTTTCTGACTGTACGACACGTTTTAGTCCAAGGACCTACACTACAACTGCAGCTCCAATAATGCGTAACATGGAATGGCAAGGATTATTCCATCTCACTAAAGCATTATGAAGTACTATAATTTAACCCTTCCTAAAACTACAGAATTCGCCCTTTAAAAGTCTTCACCCCTTGTCTTATCCAACACTTTTAGTTGCATTTTTACTTTGGATTTTAGAAGGAAAAGAGGAAGGCAAAGAATCAAAGATTAATTGAACACGTATCAACATAAAAAGAAGGTTTTTAAAGCTATCATAATGTTTCCTGTGATCTGTTGTTAAACCTTCCTTCATCAAGAACTCTAAACCTTTTAGACTCAATGAAGTCAGAAAAGCTAGAGATACAGAGAATAAAAATCTACTTGACATGGTTGCAAGCCCCCAAAACACAGGAAATCTATTCCTGAACTTCCAGGAACAGATCAGGTATGGCAATAGCAACTAACTTTCAATATTCAGCTAGAAGTTAAATATTCACTTCCATCAGTTGCAAAAAAATCTGCAGTTTCAATTCCTTTCCTGAGGCAGTCTCAAGAAAGTTACTTTCTTGATTCCCAGATAAGGAGCTGTGATAAGGAAACCATGCAAAGACCTCTGTGAACATCTTAAAAGTGTGATTGCTTTTTTATAATCAAAATACAAAGGTACCAGTCAAGGATTTCTCACAGTGACAGGGTTGGGAAAAAGCTGCAGGACGCTGCCTCAGGAAGGCTTAACTACTGTACATGTGCAGTGAGCTCAGATTTTACTGCTACAGCTGTAGAGTTATATGAGCATGAGGAAAAAGAACAGAGGAAAAAAATTAAGCCTGCAAAGCACCGATGTAATGAGTTTCCCTCGAGTGCTGTTGTCCAAAGCATCTCATCATCTTTATAGCTGCTTGAAACAGGAAGAGTTTGCAAGAGTCAGATGTTCCGAAGGAGCCGTGCTGATGACTCAGTGTCTGTATTGCCCCAAGCAACTATGCAAGCTTATGGATCCTGGGAGAACTCATGTCTCATCTTACAGTCTTCTATGATAAATCAGAGAAATATTGACCTGCTTCACTGGCAGAATACCAAAGGAGAGAGAAATTTTACTACCTGTATGCTCTCATGTTTTACCAAGGAAGGAGTATTGCTGGGAGCAGCCTGGGTACCAGCACAAACACAGAAACTAATACATAAACTTCAAGTCGTATTAACAAACTGCAGCCAATGACCAAGTGACTATTCTTACCCACCTTCTGACAGCCCTCTGAGTTGTTACTTGAAATTATTATCCTGCCAGGCCAATCTATAACTAGCTAAGAACACACCCCCATCTGCAAAAATCAACAAATTCTCTTTAAAACCAGAAAAAAAAAAGTTTGTTTTTAGGATTAGTACTCCTAAACATATGCTATGCAAAGGAAGACAAAGAAATATACAAATAGGTCTTACAAATAAAAAACAAGACAGCACTTGGAAGAAGTTTTGGAAGAGAAAGTGCTCATCCTCAAAAGACTACAATTACGCAAAGGCTGGTCACATATTCAGAGCCCAAAAGCATGATGTAGACAAGGGACTGAACAGTGCATGTTTCCCACTAGTAGAGCATGTTTCAACCATGAAAGTTAAGTATTATAATTAACCTTTTTTTTTTTAATCCTCTTACAATATCTGGTTTTTTTCCTATTACCCCAGTGCCTCTGCCTAAGAGACGTGTTTCACATTTCAGTATATACTGGTGATTCTCTAGTTTTAAACAAAATCTGCCAGCTACACTCAATAAACATCCTGCGGACTTTATTCCTCATAATTTCTTTAAAAATATTGAAGCTTCTGAGACAGCAACTACTCTTACTCAAACAGACATTTCTGAAAGAAGAAATTCAGCTTTAAATGGTACTTAAAAAAAAAAAGTAAGACAATCAATCACACCAAAATCAGAGAAGTCTGACTGACTTCCACCTAGGGCTTTATCTTCCACACAACCAAGTCAATCTTCAGATTTGTAAAAAACTGGTTAGCAAAACCTACCCAGCTCCACTGCTGTCCAAACACACCTGAGTGACTCTGGACAATCAAAGGTAGTGAATGTCCTAAAACATTCAGAGGACTTGACCTTATGTTTCAGACGTCAATATCTACAAGGAATTAGGTTCTCCTCCCTGTACTAATGATAAGATCCAGGTTTGCAAGGACATGCAAATGCACTAACGACTAACAGGTATGATTAACTGTACTGAAACTTCAAGGAACAGAGAGACACAGACAAACTGCATATTGTTTTCTAAGCACCATGCTCCGGACTATCAGAACTAGATAACAGAGATTAGACCACAGTTGTTGCCATGAACCAAAGAAAAAAACCAAAACAGAACAACAACAAAAAAAAAGGCTGCACAGGTCCAAATAAAAATGAAATATATAGAAAACAGGAATTCTCTTTGACAACTGGCCATCATGGGGATCCTGTGAGGAAGAGGCAACAGCAAGTTCACTTTTCAAGTATATTTGTCTGGTGAGAAGTATTTCAGTAGAAGTTTTCGCCTGTCCAAATATTCTAAGACCTGGAGGGAAAAATACAGGTTCCTGCCATCTTTGGCAGAAGACCCTCATTTCTTGCCCTCTGTCAAAGAAAAGACTTTCTTACATGAAACCTCTCTAACAGCCACCAAGGTAGAAGAGATAACAGTCTCATCACTGGCCACACAGCATGCTATCCTGAATTGTCAACTCCATCAGTATCTCAGATCAGGGAGTATACAGAGAACCCAGTGCCTCAGAGGTGGTGCTTGTACACCCACAAACGTAATACTTCCTCTTTTGACAGGAGGAAAGGAACCTCAGGAGATAAAAGAAAATACTAGCCAAATCAATACACAGTACACTCTCTGTTTATTCCATGACTGCCACATTAAGTGGTGAAGAACCATTAGTATTGCAAATCTCTTTGTATCTCTGGGTTTGGAACAATCACAGAGAAAAATAGAAAAAGTAAGACCCTTGGTGTTCTCTCTCCTAAGGTTTCCTGAGTAGCATCCACCAGAAGGGCACGGTTGTGTCTACAACTTCCAACAACACAGCAGCTGGCAAAACTACAGCCTGGTCCTCTCCTGCAACAGACACTCCAACTGAATTATTCACTGCATTAACTAGGAGGCTTGGAAAAAAAACATTAACTAGTATTTAGTAAAGGAAAGGTTTATTGCAGCCAGGGAACAAGAAACCAAACTAGCAGGCTTTTCAGGGTTGAAAATCATTATCCTCTGCAGCCAGAACAAACACAGCTCTCCTGAAGTCTCTCACACAAGTAAAGAATGGCTGAGCACAGTTTAGGACAAAAAAAACGCCAAGACTAGAGTTTTAGTCCCTCTTTGGGATCTGGCTGTATATTCACTCGAAGTTCAATCCATAGCTTGGGCAGAACCCAAACAGTTTGTTCCATTAAAATCAAGTATCAGCTCACATCTAATACCACACAACTGTGAGTAATCACCAGAAATGGCACGCCTGCTCCCCCACTCCTTAACCACAAAATATTGCTCCTTTCCTTCAATCAGGCTAATGATCCTGCAGCTGCAGAGGGAGTAGGTTCAGTCGGCTCACCCAGGGGCAAACTAAACCCTCTAAAACAAAACAATCAGTCAGTTCAACAAGCTTATCCAGTGGAAAACTATGTGGCTATACAACTGCTGAATCTGACAGGAGGGACAGGGATCAACTTCACAAGGAATGGGGAACTTGCTTTTTAGCAGACATGCACCATTACAGCATAGGTAGAAATGCATTTTGTTTTTCCAGGATCCAGTAGAGCATGACTTGATCCTGGTCAAGCCCACTGCACACAATCAAAAAAATTAGAAATAATTCCCTGTAGATATTTTAAAAACAAAAAAACTTCCCAGCCAAGTTTTGAAGAAAACTATACATTTGAATATATAATTATTTTGCAGGAGAAGAGGTTTCTATCCTGTTTACTGAGGAACACTTCATGTTCAACCTCTTCAATACCTGTTAACATCCCGTAACTTGCAATGAAGAGTATATTTAAAATTTGGAGGTGCTTCTATCCAAAGAAGAGGAGGGTATAATGAACATCAGGACAGCCACACTAATACAGTTTATGTTAACCTAAAATATAGCTTTCCCCCAGCTACAGAAGTGCATGTTTACATTCAGCTACAGGCATTAAAACAGAGATTCAAACTAGTCCAAAGCAACTTATTCACCCATAACAATCTTTAATGATTTTGTATACACAACTAAATATTCAATGCTTTTGCCAGCCATCTGTGGATTTCACTTTTAAAGGAATAACACAACTAAACATCCACCCATTCCCTATCAACAGCCCCACCTTGACAAGGTTTGTTCACTCTGCCAGCTCATTAAAACTCACAGCATCCCCTCTGATGGGGAAAAGGGAAAACCCAGACAAATTCATTGAGGAAAACAGGGCTGGGTAACTTGGAAGTTCTTTGAATGGCTCCCTCCACTAAAAGAATCACAAGGAAAACCTCTTCAGACTGCAATAATTTGCACAGCTTTCCAGGCTGAAATGAACTCTGGAGTCAGCAAAAAGCCCAGGTGGGCGCAGGACATACACACATAGACGTAGGTGAGGAAACAGCTGCAGAGTACCAACTACACAAGTTACAGATGTTCTCTTCAAAGAATACATGAAAGGATATATGATCACAGGCCACATTTTGGTTAAGCCATCAATACTACAACACAAAAAAATACTTAAGTGGCCATCTCAGATAAGACTGAAGTACACCACTAAAGCAGCACAGGGTTGATGACCTTCCCGTGTTACCCATGGACTGACTTGTCTCAAAACCACTGTCCCCTGCTCCTCTTCTGACAATGTCAGCATCATACTTTCAGAACAGTTAAAGCTTGGGCTGTCAGCACATGCAACTCTCAGGCTTCCAGTTTGTCACTGCTGCCAACTCTAAGATACAACAGTTAAAACAACAAAAAATTTTCACTGGATCGCCCTCACTTATCTCTACCATTATAATCAACAGCTACCTGTACTCACAAGATGAGTAATGCATGCAACCACCAAAAAAAAAAAAAATAAGCTGTTAAATAACAAATGAAAACTTTTAAATCAATTAACTAGGAAAGGTAATCCAGAATAAGCTGTTGTCAGAAAATTTAAAAGAAAAAAGAAAGAACAGGGAAAAACAAATACTGGGAACTGTTGGCTTTGGCTATGAAACTGTAGAAATGCATACTTCAGTTACCTGCTCTGATAAAAAAAGCCAACACCTGAACAGCCCCTAAAATGAATTGCTGTTTCCACAGAAAAACAAACCGAGTAAGAAGATTCAAGTAGAAAACCAGGTGCTCCAAATTACACCAAGAACCAGGTAACACCTGCCAGGACAATACCCAGCAGGGGGAACTCTCTTGGAACGGGGACTTCGGAAACAAGGTGGCACACAGGAAGCAGCGCTGCACATCGGACATCTCACTGCCAGATCACGAACACACTCTGTGCTTGCGCTTTCCCAGCCCCCATCAGTGTCACCAAACCACTCTCTCCTGGAACAGCTTCCAAAGGAATTCTTTGAATAGAAACAGACACAAGCAAGAGGACTAAAAATAGCCGAGCAAGAGCAGAGACATTCTCACACTTACGGCAACACACTCTACTGCATCAAAAAAACCCCACCTATTTAATTCACACTAGAATTGACAACGAGGGACAAAGTAGAAAGTGCCACTGCAGAAAAGTTTCAGAGGGCAGGATTAATTCAGATTTACGCCACTCATCAGATCACATTACAACACTCACAACAAAAAGCAATGCTGAAATTACAAGCCATGAGTGATACAAAAGGAAATACACTCTGTAATCAGTAAGGCTTTATCTATAAAATGTGATAGCAGATTTGTGATTTTAGCTTCAGTTTTGGTGTCAACACCAAAGAGCTCAGTATCATTCCCTGTACAGAGCCCAACCCTTGAACTCGACACCAAGAGAAGACCACCAGCACAATAAAAAAAGCTTTTTTTTTTTTGCAGTGACATACATGACTCTGAATATAAAGTTTCAGAAGGAGGAAAAGAAATAACAGTTTGTAAGGCAGTGTTAACCATTTCCTTTCTTCACAATCCCTGTACATAACACCTTAATGAAAACTATCAGCCATTTGGCTCAGTTTAGTTTTTCAAAAACACTGCGAGAAGTGAAATTCTTTTACAAACTTACTGTCAGGTGCTCAGAGATAAAAAACAACTGAAACACCACAAAGAACTGAAAGCCATCAAAGATCACTTCCATTTTTCTGCCACCTCTGGATTGCTCTTTCTACAGTCACAACCACTGTTACCATTTTGTCTGGCTTTAAAAAAGCAGATTTGACAACTTTCCTCTGTAAATCCTCATATTAATTTGCTTCAGTCAGAAAACTTGGTTTTACCCCAAGCTTTCCTACTTGATTTTGAGCATTATTTTCCTCACAATCACAGCTGCTCAACTTGGTGTCATGCGTAAATTCACTTATTCTGTCATTCTAGAATTCATCTGCTCCAAAATGATACCAAACTATCGAAAGAGATGAAGGATTAACTATCTTTATAACCTCAAACTTAAAACATGCTAGAAAGTAACAGGCAAATAAAGAGCCCTCTGTGCAGAATTCCAATCTAACATCAGGAATACAGTCATCTAGGATGTTCTCATCCTTTAAGTTAAATCAAAATTAAATTAATCTCTCACTTCTTAGTCTCTTAAACTTTCTGAAGAAAATACCAAAGAGACAAGGTGCTCACATAAAACATTAAATTGCCCAAAGTTTTACTGAATTTAATTCAGTATTTACTTTCTGTCTAACATAAATGGGGTGAAGAACAACTCGTATGCTTCTTCTAGGACCCACAGCCACTGTTCTAGCTCCATCTGCACCTTTCTCTGCAAATCTGACTTCAATGCTATTTGTGTTTTCTGACTCTCTATTCCACCACTTCTTTCCAAGCCAAACTAGCTCACAACAAAACTCACAAAAGAGCAAAAGTAATATTTTCTTTTAAAGTTTGCAAAATCAAAAAAAGTGTATAGAACTTTTCTTCAAAACTTCCTTCCTATTTATTAGGCCATTATAAATTCCTTTTCACAATAACGTATTCCCTTATATTCATAACGTTAACATGCCCTTTTATAATATTTTTGTATTCTGAGTTAGTTGAGTACAGCAGAGTAATGAATCACAACCCCCGATTCCCCACACAGGCATGCTGGGTTTATATACTGTGCAAGGCAATATTAAAATACCTAAGTAGAAAATCTGTTTTCTAAAGCATTCCAAGATAGTAGTCACCTGTCCATTTTACCACTGAAAGTCTGAAAGACCAAGCACTTTCCTGCAAGATGAAGTTACTCACTTTTGAAATAAAACTTGTAAACTAGACTTGTAATCAAAACTTGAATAAGTCTTGTACTCTACACATCTTAGCTCCTGAAACAGCTTATTTATACTAACTGTACACCTCACCCTCAATACGCATATGAATTCTGAGACTGCATCTGGAATACACATTTTGCTACCTGCAGTGTTCAACTTTAGCAACAGCATTAAAATATTACAGGTACCAGCTACAGAGAGCACACTGCACCTATAAAAACTTCAATAAACAAATGGTTTGACAACAACAATCTTGAAAACCACTTCAGCAGAAGACATGTTGTAAACATCAGTTTTTTCCAACCACACCAGAAAGTTGTATGTAAAACCAGAAAGCTGTATGTACACAGAAATCAACCAAAGGATGAGCAAGGAATAACCAAGATAAAATGTTACAAGCTCTAAAAATTGCATTACAAACTTAAGTAACAGCTTTTTAAACACGGTAATAATTTTCAGTCATTTACAGAGTGTTGTTTAAAAATTCTAGCACAGCAGGGGGCTGTTAAGCACGCTTGCTGAAAAAGCCAAGATGACACTGTAAATAAATTCAGAAACCAATGGTAGGCAAGTTTAAAATGCAGAACAGTATGATGCCTTAAATGTGCTCTCAATTTAACGCGAGACTGTTTTTCAGGTTCAATGAGTACACTGTCCAAAACATGGCTTTTTGAAAACTAGTAAGAACCTGAAACAGTAGAATAAAGTTAAAATAAAAATTTAAAAGGAAGAATGCAACACATCTCCTCTGATCAGAGGAAAAAGTACAAGAGACAGCATTCACCCAAAACTGCAATCAGCAGAAAGTAAACGGCTAAAAAGTCGCTCATTGTCTCACCTTCAAAACGCTGAAACTTGCTATTCTGCAGGGGTTTAGGGTAGTTATTTTGAAAGTATACAAGCCTCATCTAAGTAGGTACTGTCCTTTTAGTTCCTCCAGTTTTTGATGTCTAATATTAGAAAAACCATACTTACCGACCCTGTTGCTATGCTCTAAAACTCTAAGGAAGCAGGTGTTAGCATGACCTTAGTTTTGATATTCAAAAGAACACTGCCATGAAGTCTGAGTTTTTAAGATTCAGTGGAAGATACAGTGAGCTTGCAGCTACATCATAAGAATTTCTTTGCAGGATCAAATGCAAAGGACTGATAGAATGGGATAAAACAACCCTCAGTACACTGCATTTAAGCACTGCAGAGTACACATACAACTGCTGAAAACAGCAACTTGAAAGAGCAGAATTTCTACTTCCACTTATTCATAGAAGTCCATTTGAAGAGTTGCAAATACCTCCAAGAAAAACATTTTGTGCTCTTTTTAGATTTTATTTTGCCAGAGAAAGAAGAAAGGGAAGGAAAAAGCATGTTTAAATGAATTGTCTCATTCTAAGAGCGAGAGACATAACTTTCCTTAAAACCACTCTAAAATCTCAAATGTTGTATACAGAACAAAAAAAACCCAGAAAATTCCTAGTACACACAGCACCAAGGGTAAGGCCTTCCATATCTGAGATTATGTTAGGCTTTAACGTATGTTCTAATCTGCAAGTACATTTGAGAACACAAACCTTTGTTTGACTGATTTATCAGTTCCTATCAAATTCAAATGAGGAATAAAACAGAGCCCAAGGAATGCAATGACCCTAAGTGAGAAGAAAACTAGGATGAAACCTGGGTAATGAAAAGAATTTAAAAATCAACCTTACAAACTAATGCGAACACACTAAAGGCTGTAATTTTACTTCAGAGGAAACTAAAATTAAATAAATGTTTATCTGGAACTCGCTTGCCAGCAAACATTTTACCATGACTGAAATGCAAGTTGAACAGTTAGAAGTACACTGCTGTCAAACTAAAATTCTCACGCTACAAACAAGTATTACTTTAGCTGCACTCTTCTAGAGCTTTAGTGAGATATCCAATTGCTGTAAAAGACTTGAAAGGGTAAGTTCCAGAAACATATGATAGTGTTTTGGCTAACCTCAAGACTCTTGAAGCTGTGATGTTTTGAATTTAATACACTGGAAAACATTCCCATCATCTTCTTCAAGATGAGCTTTTTTCTTTTAAACTCAAAATTGAGTTAATCTCTTAATAGAGATCCTTTTTTTTTTTTTAAAGTTAAATCGAGGGGTTATTTCCACTTTTTTTTTTTTTTAATTAGAAATGTGGGTAACTTTAAATACTAACTTCTGAAAAAGGGAGATGAAGAATACATATTGTAGGTCAGTAGTTCAACAAGCTTTGATACATCCCTGAAGCTTAATGCTTGGGAGGTCAATGCACACCGAGTCCTGGAAGAACTAAACATACCACTTCCTCCCAGCTGTTCCTTAAGATTTCAGGAGAGCAGAGCCCGACACCTCTCTAGCCATAAATACCATACCAGTACAAAATACAGCAGTTATAATACCCAAACATGCATTTAGATAAACCAGTCTAGTGTGAAGCTCTATTTTCAGGCTTTGCCATGTTTCCAGAATGAGGCTTTTAGGTTTTAACTGTAACAAAATCAATGAAGTTCACATATATATTTTAGCAAAGTTTAGCACAGTGTTTGACCTATGCTTACATGAGGTCACTTCACCTGGTAGAGAACTTGAGAAGTGTGAAGTTCAGATTTTTCAGGAAATGTAAGAGGTGGTAATGTTCTTATTTTATTCAACAGAACGACTAAGTGAATCTACCATGAGAATTAACTTGCCTCAGAATTACTGAGTGCCAGAAGAGATAGTTTATCCCCTTCAACATTTCTCTTTTAAAAAAGAAAAAAAATATTATCTTAAAAAAACTTTCATAGTCTTTCCAGTATTTCTGTTCAGATATAAACTTCTGGGGAATACAGCAAGTTGTCAATGCTGCACTACACACAGCCATAAATGCAGAACAAAAACACATTTGTAGGAATACCAAAAGTAAGATGCAAAACATCTCACAACTTTGCATTTGGCATTACCAGAGACCCAGCCGCCACACACTAACAGAGCAACACCATTTCAAAGGACTGAAACATAGTGTCAAATAATTCCCCAGGCAGATTTAACAGCCAAAAGAGCTGTTGAGAACAAGAGACCCCTTTCTCTTCCCTAAGAATTCCACCAGGGCTGATCATTCCTGGCATTATGTCATTACTCACTTTCAGTGCAGTTCATCAAAGCAGGAATTTTGTTTGTTTGTTAAGACACACCTAAGGTTCCCCAGCATTACTGATTCTGCTTATATGAACCAGACTCTGAATAATTTGAACAAACAAATCAAAGTAGCAAACCATCATATCAAGATCAGAACACCAAACTCTTCCCCCTTTTTCCCTCACTCCAAACCTGTCTTGTAACTACCCCCAAGCCACATCCTCCTCCTGCCCCTCCACAAGCAACTCATTCTGTCCTTCTCCCTCTACACACTGCATTAGAATCTGTCTGTTGAGTCACAGAAAGTATCATCGGAAGTCCATGTTAACTGCTGATCCTAACTTTTCTCCAGTTCTCTGTGGAGCAACTGGAAAAGGAGGAAGAATTGTTTGTCAGCTTTTCAACCAGGGTCTGTCAATAAAGGGGACCTACAACCATAAAACCAGTTCCTGGCCCCTCACCACTCCTAAACAAAGTCTCAAGAAGGAAAATGATGCTGAGTCCAGTTGCTCAACTCTTTCATTTGTTTTCCCCTACGATCAGTTCCAGCTCCAAACAGCTACTTGCTTTTTTGCTGGGTGGAAAGGCCTTTGGTTACCACAGTTTGACTCAAATGTTCAAAATCAGCTTGTTTTCATCTGAAGGGCAAGATGCCTCACTCAATATGTTTTTGTGTTCAATTTTTACTTAAGTACTAAAATTAACTGAAAAGGGATGGTTCTGCAGTTTCTTGCACTATGTTTTATCATATTTTATAGTGGATGAGTCATTTCATAACTAACAAAATGCTTGAACATGTTCTCTTGATTGGTCACTTCAATGGATTTGTTTATGGAGAACAAATATAAAAGTTATACATTCTTGCTTCGCTCTCTCTCATGGCCAAAGTTCTCAAAAGCACTCCCTAACAACCCACAGAATCAGCAAGGGAGCAAAGTCATCCAAATATTTGAGGTAGGTTTCCTAGCAGAAACTACACCTCAGCGATGCTTCATTTTGGATGACTGTTCTACAAGAGTCATTCCAGCACTTTCCAGATTCAATAACCCTAGCTATAAAAGTAATTTTAACCATCTAACTTTATTTCAACCTTTCTCTGCCGTTGTGGGGGTCTTGGGGTTTTTGGGGAAGGTGTCTGGACTTGCAAGAGTACAAAAACTCGACTGGTCCAGTTCCCTTCTAATTCACCAGGACTCATGTAATTCTGCAAAGTTTGGGCTTTAGTCTCATTTAAAAGTACTTTTAAAAATAATTTTGATGTATGCAGCTTCATAAAACGGACAGTTCAACATGCAGAAGTACAACAAGAACTCAGTCTCACCTCTCCTAAATGCTGTATTGTACATTAATTCATCACTTACAATCCACGCAATTCCTAGACAGAACACACAAAGGACTTGGGAAATTTTATCACCATTAGACAATCAAGCATTCGACCTGTTTCTTCCCTCACAGACTGAATTATTGTCTTCAATTCAGCTAGAACCAGGACAGTCAATTACTCCTCATTTGCAAGCACAGAAATTATTCAGATGTGAAATATGCATCTAACTGCATTTTCACAGTACCTTCTCTAAACCTACCCATTTCTCCACCATTCAAGAATCATGACTTACTGTGAGTATCACACCATCCATACTAAATCCAATGCTTAATCCACCTCTTTCTCAAAGGCCAGTAAAGACATAAAGGTTGAGTTTGCCTGAAGGACTACAGATATGACTATGTCAAGTAGCTGAACCCAGCGAAAAAAGCTTGGGGGGGATACGGTGTCTCACCAATGTGTCTAAGTACCTGAAGGAAAGGCACACAGACAGAGCCAGGCTATTTTCAGCAGGGCCCAGCGACAGGACCAGAGCCAATGGGCTGACACACAGGTGGCTTCCTGTGAACATCAGGGAATGCTTTTGTGCCCTGAGGGCAAGCAAGCATTGGCACAGCACAGGTTGCCCAGTGAGGTGGCAGAGTCTCCATTGGAGATATCCAAAAGACATTCAGATGCAATCTGCTGTAGCTGGCCCTATTTGAGCAAGGGGAGACTAGAACGCTCCAGGAGTCCCTGTCAACCTAGCCCAGCCCATGATTAAGTGAAGTAAAAAGGCAAGAAAGTCCTATAACAAAAGCTGTTATTAAAATGCCCCACAAGCTTCATTAGAGACAACCCTTGAGCTCTAGCATTTCTCTTCCAACAGTAATATACAGAAAATCAAGGGAATCTTCAATTAAATCAAGTAGGGTAAAAGTGATTGGGACAAAATCCAGAAACATGCACTAGTACATCAACAGATAAAATGGTAAACAACAAAAACTGAAGTACAGGTATGAAGTTGAAACGAGTTTTATACTTGCAGTCATAACAGAGAACTATTCAAAAAAGATAATAAGCATCTTTTCCTAAGATGCAAAGAAGAGTTCCTGGGCACTGCTGCTAATCTGGACATCAAGAAACAGCGAAGAAACCCATCAGGCTGAAGACATGTATCAGTGTTTTTCTCAAACACCGAGGAAAAAAACAACAAATATTTCTACATACTCATTAACTTACCTTCACCAACCTCATAAGTCTATTTATTCCACTCTTTCTCTAAAACAAATTTCAGACAGCTACCCCTTGGCACTTATCCCACATTCAAAACATTCAGAAATTCATTCAGTGGCTAATAAAAGAAAGTGAAGCACAAGACCAGGAAGTGCAGTACTGTTCCCCCTCTTCACACTTAGTCACCCAAAGTTAACATCACTAACTTAGGTCTCTCTTATGTCAGTCTCAAAAATGGATCACAAGTCAGTGATCTCAAGAATGTGTGACTGAAAGCTGAAATAAAAGCAGACATCCATCCCTTGGGGCACAACCTATCAAAAGCGTGGACCAGAGTTTCTTGCATACAATACACTGTGTGCAGCCCAACAGCAGAGCAAGGTTTGTCACCAACACTCCTTTCAGTTTCCTGTTGCTGAAACTGTGTAAGACAACAACAAGATTTTGAAAATCAAAGAAGAAAGTAAGAGCAGAGAGGAAAAATTAAATCAGTAATAGCTTTCAAATACAGAAAAACATGAATAATGTGATAATATGAAGCCAAGTGTTGAGGACAAAATAGCCACAGTTCAGTTAACATTGAGAAACAAACTGGAAGAGGAAGCAAAAAGGCTTCTGAAGCCATACTCTTCATCCCATATTACTATACATCCACCATCCTCGAAACACTAAACAAAACAAATGGAGTAGAAACAAATACTGTGTTTTCCTTAATCAAAAGCAATCTCAATATGGTCTCTAAAGTATCGTCCTACTTCCAGGAACACTACTTTAATCGTAAGAAACACAAATGAAATGTTCTAGATTAAACCACTGCCAGATGCAATAAAACTGCACTAAGACTTCCTCTCCCTACAACTAACCCTTAAAAATAAGTAGCAACATGGTCATAACTAGTGAATTCAAATCCTACACCTTCAACCACAGGGCCACCTAATAGACCGAGATAAGCATTTTCCCCCCCACTAAAACACCTCAAAAAAAGTGCAACCTGATGATGCAAATCTGGACATTAACGAAGTATTTGTGTTTTCTTCATTTAACTTTTGATTCACATAGTGAATGATTCTGCAATACCAGTTCCATTGAACCTGCATCTTCCACAGGAATAAACTGTATTTCTTGTATGATATAGCAGAAAAACAAAACCATAAAGTTCACTATAGGAGTATTACTTCAGGCAAACCTTAAGTTTTAAGAAAGATCAAAGCTCTCCCAACATGGGAAACATTTCATTGTTTTTAATGCAAAATGCTAGACTCAGCCAGGTTAAGGACTCCTCCAAGCTCATCTGTTGGAAGACTTATTTAAGAAGCCTGGGGAAAGAAGGGGAAAAAGCTTGACAATTTTACCTTCAAAAGAAGCCACAATATCGTGCAGGTTTCACAAAGACAGCTGGACAAAAAGAAAGAGAATTTCAATAAAATTGAGAATAGAAACAACTCCATCCAAGGAACTGCACAAAGTTGTTCATGTAACCTATTTTACAGGTTTTACAATCTAAAGAGAACATACGTAAAATAATATGCTCAGCAAAATACTTATGATGTAGTAAAAGCAGGCTGAGCAAGCCATGAGATCTTAGGCATCAGACTGTACCACCTCTAAACTGCCTGTCTTTAGTCCCTGTTTACTCCTTGAAGCTTTGAGAAGTAATGGGGAGAGAAGGGCTGAGGGTACCACACCTGTGGAAGGAACAGCCTTGCAGGAGCCCCAGGCGGATGGGGAGTTCCAACAGACTCCCAGAGCAGATGGCCACAATCAAAGAGTGTGGACTTTCATGTTAGAGCAAAACAGACAAACCCTTTGTATGTTTTTTGTAAAATATGAACCCGAAGTAATTGCAAAGGAGGCATTTCACAACCTTTCATCCCAGCTCTCACTTTAATGAATGTAACCTGTTTAGGGAAGTTATATGAAAAACAGTGCAAGTCCAAACTAGGTCTTCTCTGAAAAGCACAGAGGACCCAATGGGCTACAAGTAAACAGATTGTATCAGAAATAAACCTAAAATCCACCAAAAGCTCTAGCAGAATAACAACACTGCAGAGGATACCACTTGTGTTTCCTCCAGCACCTTCCACTCAGTAATTCTGAAGTCTACAAATACAACACAGAGTTTCTCTAATCTGTATTTTACAAAGGGGACAAGTCACTTGGCTTCTCTTTTAGCAAGGTCACACAAGGCTTTTGCAAAGCACTGAACACAGGTCTTCAGAGTCCTGCTCATACGCTTCAACCAAATAAAAAACAAAGATAAATAAAAAGATTCATAAAAGATCCAAAGTTTTACTCCTAGTCTTTCATGAAGTACCTATTCCAAGTACTGGTACTAAATGTGACTAAAACTGCAAGTAAACATTACCACTAATAGTAAGACTATTAATGGTGGTTATTAATAAAGCATTAACAGTATATGACACATACACGTTTCAAGCACTGTTCATCGGCACGTTACTCTGCTATGACCAATATCAATAGAGGAACACCAGCAACAAACATAAAGCACACCAAAAAATAGCATTTTACGATGAAATCATCACCTAAAATAAAAGTTCATAGAAGAAATACAGAGCATCAACAATCTACCTCTAGGTTCTAGAACAGCAGCTTCAAAAAAATGGAAGAGCCAAACAAAAAAAAAAAAAATTAAAAATAACAGCTTCTGGTAACAGACCAAATTATTTTGTTGGTTCTCCCCCTAGCTTCCCTAGATTTTAGTGATGAGTGTCTAGCTTCCACGTCCCCTCAAATGATCAAACCCTTCTGCAAGTCATGGCACCAGAAGCTTTATGGAGGACAGACCAAAACAACTGAAACAGTCTAAATTTCAGAAATTTCACACTTTTTTTACTATAGACAGTGTTCAAAATCAACACACTGATAAAACTGCAACTAGAACAAACTAGAACAGAGCTTGTCCAATTCCCACTCCTCCCAACTTCCAAAATTACCAAGATTATTGAGGTTATAAACACAGAAGCCAGTTCATTCTCATCATTCATCCTGCAAAGTGATTCAGTCTTGCTTGCTTTCAAGTTACCTAGTGTAAGGTTAAAAATAAATTCTTTAAACAAGTTAGGTCAAACCACCGCAGAGAGATTGGGCCCAGGTATAAATACTGAGTCAGCCAGGTAGGAATCCAAACCCAGATTCCATTAGAGAATGTGATACAACCAAGGGAATTGCTAAAAGGGCCTGGTAAATATTAAAGAAGCAAAAGCCAGGAGGCTGTCACTGCCGTTTTTTGTGAAGGGCTCTGTTTCAATAGCAAGCACTGCTCCCCCTCCCTTCCCTTCCCTCACATCCAGCTCCAATTTCTCTACTTGGAAAAAAACAGCTGCTCTCAGGCTAGGACAGCCCCTCCATTCCCTTTCCACAGCTTCCCTTCACACAGGTCCGTAGCAAACCCCAAGTTTCTGCTCCACAAGACATCCTGCTCTTCTGAACACAACCCAACCAAGAGGGCTCTGCACATCCCTGCTCCTGGTGCTAACACACCTACAAGAGAGACGCTTCAAACCAGTCCACCCTGCTCCCAGGTGGCACCCAACAGCACTGCAGACATTCCAGCACAAGCTTTTAAACCTATTCAACATCACAGAGTTCATACCCTCGCCATCAGACTCAAATATGCACCAGGCCCTTCCTATGTGCAGCTTCTTGCACAGGAATGCCTACCAGTTCACTTCCCTGCTGCAATTTTCTTCAGCAACAGGAGAAAACACAGAAGAGCTTTTTTTTGTTGTTTTTAAAGGCAACGTAAGTCAGACCAATAGCGAAGCCCTGCCCTGACATCCAATTCCAAGCAACCACGCACAACCGATGACAAGGAAGGACTAAGGTGGAGAAGGTTAACAGAGGGAACGGTTCATTCATTGTCATGTCCTCAAGTAACCCACTGTAGCTGCCGAGATGTCATTGTCTGTAGCTGTGACCCCCCCACACCAACAGCAAGGGAACACCAGGGAAGGGGATGAGCAACGACAACATGGAAGTAAAGCCCTGCGTAAGTCATACATCGATACTTCATCATCCACTTGTTCACTTCTCGAGCTGCCACCTCCCCTCTCGCCTGACTCCTGCCGCTACCCCCACTCCTCCTCTGCGGGGTTCGGCTGCTCCCGCTTCCCTCACATTCCTCACGCCAGAGGCACCAACCCGCCAGAGGGAAACCTTCGGTGTACGAGACGAGCACCTCCAAGACGAGATGAGAACCCCTTCTGGAAGGCGGATGGGGTGCAGGACCCCCTCCCGCGGATGTCAGGGGGTGCAGAGAGAACCCACCTCTCCCGGGGCCAAGCGGGCTCCCCCTCCCCAGCCAGGTGGGCGCTGCCCGCACCCGCGGCCCTGATGAGAGGGAGAGGACGGGGACGGAGCGTGGCGGGGGGGAGTGNGCGCGCGGGGTCGCTCCCCCCCACACGTGACGTGACGTCACGCGACGCGACGCGCTCGGGCGCAGCCCCGCCCCGCGCCCCTCACGCACCGCCAGCGCGCGCCCATCCACCGGCGCCTTCTTCCGCCTCTGGCTCCGGCCCCCTCCCGGTGACCACGTGAGCAGCGCGCGCGGAGGGAGAGCCCGCCCCTTCCTTTCTCCTTCACGTGACGGAGCCCCCGCCCCTCCGGCGCGCGGGGCGGCAGGAGTAGGCGGGGCAGCGGAGCCGCGCCCGCGGGCGCCTCAGGGACCCCGGGAGGCCCCCCCGAGGGACCGTGTGAGGGATCCCCTGAGGGACTCCGGTAAAGGACACCCAGAGGTCCCCCCGGGAGGGACCCCCGTGAGGGGCCGCGGGGGTTAACCCACGAATGATCTCCTAAGGAACCCCCTGAGAGACCCCGTGAGAGCCCATTCGAGGGTTCCTCTGAGGAAGCCCCTCAGGGACCGCGTGAGGAGCCCTGTGAGGGACACCGTGTAAGGCACCCCCTGAGAAATCCCCCTGAGGGGTTCCCACGACGGGGCCCCGTGAGGGACGCCCGTGGGTTAGGAACGGGGCGTTTTGGAACCAGTTTGTACTTATATTAATGTAAACGTCTCCTTGTCTTGCTAGGCTGGACACAGGGAGGCATCCTGTTGACATGGAGAAATCTAGGACAAAGGATAGCTGCACTAGAGGAAGAGAAAGTCAAGGAGAATATGGTGGGGACTAATGGAGAACAGCGACGGGTTGACACAGCAGAAGTGTGTTAGAGAACTTGGTGCAGCTTCTGGCAGCCTAAACTGAACTATGACAGGACAGATGGCAAGAAAGGATAGTCAGTAAAACTTGACTCCCTGGGATGAGGAGTTTTGGGCTGTGAGTCAGGAGAAAAAAAGAAAAAAAACC